>CM077231.1:19809264-20194264 GCA_039654775.1 Spinibarbus caldwelli
CTAATTATCCCACTCATCTGATTCAACCGAGCTTATTCAAATCAAATGCAAAACTAGCTTGTGTGTAAAAGGGTACATTTACTCACTCTGATGCCATTCCAAATATTTTTCCATTCTGTTTTCCATTTTCATTCATGTTACGGAAGTCAGTGATGTCCCTTCCTGACTCATTTACAATTTAACAAGGGGCCGTTCACACAGAATGCATTTTTGCATTGCACTGTACTGCTTTTTCATTATTTTTCTATGTAAATATATATACTAGGTGGATATTTGACATTTTCATGTTTTTTTTTTTTTTTTTTTTTTTTTTTTGTGTCACGTGACACAGTGTCAGGCTTGTGGTGTGTTTCCACGTGCTCATTTAGTGTCTATTAGTTTCCATGGTTTTTGATTAATTACTCCACCTGTTTCAGTTCTTCCTGATTACGTTCCCTGTTTATAAGCCCTGTGTTTCCCTGTCTCCAGCGTCCGCTGTTATATGTTATTTTATGTGCTCAGTATCTCCTACGTTCCCTGTGTACCAGCTATTGTCTCATTAAAAGAGTGTTTTGTTGAAGAATTCCTCGTTTCCTCGTTCCTTGCTCCCAGCGAGGAGTATGCGCGGGAGTTCTGTGGGCTCACCACGGCGATGGCTTTCGATGACGCCACCATCAACTCGCTGTTCTGGAACAGGGCCAACTTCCATCGCCCCGTGGACCTTCCAGACACCACCGGACTAAGCTGGAGGGAAGGGATCCTCCGGTGTCTGGAGAGTGTCCTACCCCGAGCCAGAACCAGCCCGCCGTCGAGCCCGCCGCCCGATCCTCAGGCAAGCCTGCCGGCTGTTCATCAGTCAAGTCTGCTGGCCGTTCATCAGTCAAGTCTGCAGGCCGCGGCTCTCACTAGCCCGCCAGGCCGCCCCAAAGTCAAGTCCACCGGCCGCTCCACAATCAAGCTCGCCGGCCGTGCCTCTCTCCAGCCCACCGGCCATTCATCAGTCAAGTCTGCCGGCCGTTCATCAGTTAAGTCCGTTAAGATCCCAAGTTAAGTCCACCGGTTGCTCTGCGATCAAGCCCGCCGGCTGCTCCGAAGTCAAGCCTGCCGGCCGTTCCTCAGTCAAGATCGTTCCTAAGCCAGTGCCTGCTCCTCGAAAGCACTTTCCAAAGCCCGCGTCTCCAGTGCGCCCTCCAGTGCCCGCTCATTGAAAGCACCCTCCAGTGCCCACTCGTCCTGAGTTCGCTCCAGTGTCGGCTCCAGCCCCTGACCAGAGTCCAGTGCAGGCTCCAGCCCCTGACCAGAGTCATGTTAGAGCTGCAGATGCCCAGTTGAGCCAAGGAAGGGCTCCTGATCCCCTATTAAGCCCAGGAAGGGCTCCTGATACCCCGTTAAGCCCAGGGAGGGCTCCTGATCCCCCGTTAAGCCCAGGAAGGGCTTCTGATCCCCCGTTAAGACCAGGGAGGGCTCCTGATTCCCTGTCAAGCCCAGAGAGAGCTCCTGTCCCTGAGTTTTTTGGGGGGGGTTATAGGGCTCCGGTCGTAAAGGCCGGGGTGGGGGCTTCCAGGAGGGGGGAGTTATGTCAGACTTGTGGTGTGTTTCCACGTGCTCCCCATGTTTCCTCATGTCCTTATTTGGGTTTTCCTGTTCCTGTCCTCATTTAGTGTCTATTAGTTTCCATGGTTTCTGATTAATTTTGTTTTCCTTGTTTTTTCTCCGCGGCGATGGAAGTTGCCGCTTGGTTCATCGCCCTAGCTCGCCAAGATTTTTTTACGTTTTTACTTCCACTGCACTGGTTCTTGCATTTTTAAAACGCAAAAACAGGTCATTGACTGATCAAAAACAGGTCATTGATTGAAAGAATTTGTGTTTCACGGCGCTGCAGCACTCAAATTAAAAATAACTTAAAAAAAGATCTTGTGTTTTTTTTTTTATTCCACTGTGCTGCTTCTCACATTTTTAAAATGCAAAAATGCATTCCGAGTAGCATTTTTGCATGTCACTGTACTACTTTTTCATTGTTTTTCTATGTGCAAGATGGACGTATTTCATGGTTGCGCTTGTGTATCGCATCTTTTGCATGTCTTGCGCATGACATGTTCTAAAAATGCAGTGCTCAAGTTAGAAGTTGTTTTAAAAAAAAAAATGCATCTGGTCTTTTTCCATCCCTGCGTATCGCATTGTTAAATGCAAAAAACACATTTGCGTTTAACTCATACGTTATTCAGGCATTTGTTATAATGTTTACACACTCTTAAAAATAAAGGTTCTTTATTGGCATTGATGGTTCCATGAAGAACCTTGAACCTCCACGGAACTTTTCAAATGAAGAAAAGGTTCTTTAAAAAGGTTTTTTATTATTTTTAAAGTGTTCTTCAAAATGGCTCATTTAAGAACTGTTCACTGAAAGGTTCTTTGTGGAACCAAAAATGGTCCTTCTATGTCATCGCTGTTTTTATTTTTAAGAGTGTATATCGAGAAGCGAGAATAAATAAAAACTGGTACCAAAATAATGAGACAAGTAGAAATGTAAACAGTTAGGGGTTATTTATACAGAAAGTGTTTTTGCAATTAAAAGTGAGATGCAGAGCATTGCATTTTTTAAAGATCAAACTATTGTTAAGTTTAAATATGAGATGTTGCAAAAGAGGCGTGAGCGCAAACATGTTTGTGTAACCTAGCGCATATTTACATAGAAAATTAGCACACTGGAATGCAAAAAACGCATGCTTTGTGAGCGGCCCCTAACTGAGAAAATTACAATCTTCTCTGTTCTCTCACTTGGAGATAATGCAAAAGTGTGAGAATCTGAAAGTGCCCCTAATAGCCTCTATTACTCATTAAGAGTATTCAAGCTAAAGCATTAGCTGTAATTCTCCTGAACTATAATTGTTTCATGATCTGCACTGCATTCATATACTGTAATAGTTCTCTGCTTTTTCTTGGAGGTTTCAACAAGATTTGAGGCAAAGTTGACCTGCCCTCCACCCATGTCTCTGAAACGGGTCCATTGAAATGACAGGATGTTGAGTACTGCCATCGTCCTCTGGTGACAAAGACATGAAATTCATAGTTTCTGACAGAACACTAAAATAACTTTAAAACTCAAAACTCAAACTGCATTAGCTGTGATGAAGGACAAAGATTTGAACAACCTGAAACCATTAAAGATTTTATAAAGAATCAACACTCTCAAAAATAAAAGTTCTTTTTTGGTTCCTCAATGGTTCCTTGAAGAGCCTTTAACATCAATGGAATCTTTCCATTGCATAAAAGGTTCTATAGTGGAAAAAAGTTCTTTAGATTATTACATTCTTCTTCACTAAGACAAAATGGTTCTTTTAAGAAGAACCATTCACTGAAAGGTTCTTTGGGGAAACCAAAATGTTCTTCAATGGCATTGCTGAGAAAACCACTTTTTTTGAAACCTTTATTTTTAAGCATTTTAAGACTGAGGACTAAAGAAATGTATTTTTTTTATTTATTTTTGTGGATGTGCTACCTGGCAGCAGCATTTAGAGTTTATGAGCCGCCATGAGCAAAGATAGCAGAATCATATCATGTTGCCTATAATTGGAAGATTGTCTCTGAAATAATTTCCCATGCTCAAAGCCTAGTGTGATCAAACTTAAAGTGTAGAAAAGTATTCAATAGAAAGAGAAAGAGAAATTAGAAACAGATATGCACGTTGTTATGGAAACCAGTGACTTTTAGAGGTGTACGTGACCAATGCAGGGTGTGGATGTGGCATCTTCATACGGATGAATGCATGACTAATGTTCAAAGCGACTTCCCTATAGACCGGTAAATTGCAATTCTAATTGACTGTGACCAGTATTACTTTTTGTCCCTCTAATTTCACTCTTGCTAAGCAGACTCTAAAGCAATTTGAGCAGAAACACCTCATGTACTGACCTGAGTGTTCATTGCACATTCTATAAAGGTTTAAAACTATCTAATAAAAAGTTCATTTCTATATTATGTCACATTTTGTTAACCTTCCTTTTTGTTTTTGGATGCAAACGCACATATTTGGAGAAAAACTGGCTGTGGCTGAACAGAACACCCTCTGCAATTATTTGTTAGTTATGTTTTAAAATTCCAATACCTTGTACAATTAAATTCATGTTTTCTGAAGCAACACACCGTGGAAAAAATCAAATCAAATTAAAGAGATGTGACCACCTCAATCAAATACTGATGAGATGCATGTGATTATGCTATTCTTAATTGTCCAAGGCAACATTACAAGCAAAGGATTTTCACAGAAAAGGCATGCAGATCAGACTAGGAATATAGTGCACAAGTCAAATAGACCACTTTTTTATTCTTTTGTAGTGGGAAAACAGCAGACGTGCAGATACACTGCTGGGAACACATGGTGATGTAAAAAAACAGAATCGATCCGATCCGATCAGAGAAATTGTCTCAATCTTCATCCTGCTGTCTTCAGGGTTTCAAGCAGTGTTTCAAAGACAAACAAAGGCAGCAAAATCATCTGTTAGATTGTTTTTTTTCTCTAATCTTAGCACTGAATATTTTTTTTAATTATATCACTACTCACTCATCTTGTTCACTGTCATTTAAGTGGAACCATGATTTCTAAAGGCACTCACAATGAAGTTTTTTTTTTTTTTTTTTTTTTGCCATTGTCTTTCATTCTGTCTTGAAGGGTGAAACTAATTGCAGCAGAAACTATTTGCATGCATTAACCTAATGTATCAGTACAAAGAAATATTTCATTCTCTGAAAACATCAGTGAGCCATTGCTTATCCTCAAGTCAGTCACATCCACAAAAGTGATAACAAGAAGCAGAACTGTGAGTTGTCAGTATCTTAGTGGAAATAGTACGGGAAGTCCAATCGCCTGGATGATATAAAGAAGATAAGGGGGCTATATAACAAACCCTGACGTACACATTTGGTTGGTTTGTGTGACTGAAGCATCTGCTACAAGATATTGTATATATTAAGAAAACGAGGGGGCAAAATACCGAACCTTGAGGTACACCTTTGGTCTCTTCCAAGATGCTGTGTATATTAAGAAGACAAGGGGACCGAAAGGCGAACCTTGAGGTACACCATTGGTTGGTTCATGTGACAGAAGGGTCTTCTCCATGATGTTATATATATTAAGACCATGGGGCCAAATACCGAACTTTGAGATACACCATTGGTTGGTTCATGTGAAGTGTCTCCTCCAAGATGTTGGATATATTAAAAAGATGAGGGGGCCAATTACTGAACCTTGAAGTGCATCATTAGCTGGTTCATGTGACAGAAGGGTCTCCTCGATGTTGTGTATAATAAAAAGAAGAGGGGGCCAAATACCGAACCTTGAGGTACACCATTGGTTGGTTCATGTGACAGAAGGGTTGTGTATATTAAGAAGATGAGGGGGCCACATAATTGTGGAATAATATCTTTATCTGTGTTTGAAGTTGTTAGCTAGTGACATATATTGTAATTTTTTATAGTTTTACAGTGTTTTTTCCCCTTATAGCTAACTAATATGCAGGTTATGTTCTGTAACTTAGCTAATATGCAAAAGATAAGCAAAGTTGTCTATCTTATTATTAATAAAACTATATTACACATGATCTAATCCTAATGAAGTGTTGAGAACACCTGATTCTGCAAACAAATAAATAAGTGGCTATTCAGAATTATAAGAATATAACTGAATGCCATAGCATTAGTTTAATCTCTGCTGGAGTTAAGGGTCCACATACACTACCGTTCAAAAGTTTGAGATCAGTAAGACTTGTAATGTTTTGTAAAGAAGTCTCTTATGCTCATCAAGGCTGCATTTATTTGATCAAAAATACAGAAAAAAAACAGTAATCTTGCAAAATGTTATTACAATATAAAATAATGGTTTCTATTTTAATATACTTTAAAGTATAATATATTTCTGTGATGCAAAGCTGAATTTCCATCAGCTATTACTCCAGTCTAAAGTGTCACATGATCCTTCAGAAATCATTCTAATATCACATCGGTGACCGACAAATGGGATCTCGCTTAGAGAGACCAATCCACTTCGAGTGTAAATTAAACGAGCCAATGCACATTGGTATGATTGCATCCAGCTGCCACTGATGACAGCACGAGCATAAATAGGCAGCAGGTGCAACTCATACCAGCTTTCCGCTTCAGAGCCGAGCGGTTATATCGTTCTGCTCCTACCAAATCTGTTCGAGTGACGACGAGTTCAGGGCACTCTAAGGGAGCTTTTGTGTTGGCGGATGGCGCTTCAGCGGTGGTCGTTCCATGTCGAGTGGGTTGCGCACTTCAGGCTGCACTACCCCCTGTTGTGTTGCAAGCGGCCATCTCCCCTGTGCCTCTCAGCACTAAAAGAGCATTTCCCTGAAAGAGCAATTTCTCTAAAAGAGCATACACGGGTGCGTCTTTGTAAAGACGATGGATCGTCTTTTTAAAGATGCCGTTTCACCCGTGCGTTTCTGGATGCGGTCGTTACTTGGCGCCGGGTGATATTCACGATCGCTGCCTCACGTGTCTGGGCATAAAGCACGCTGATGAGTCATGTTCTCATTGCGGGAAGATGACCATCTCAGAGCTGCGGACCAGGCTCCGTTACCTTTAGAGGGGCGGAGCTCTGTTGCCTCTGCCGCGATCTAGTGTTCGTCCTGGCGGCGGCCAGGCGAGGACTACTTCAGGCAGAAGCGCAGGGGGTCTGAAGGTTACAGTGGTGGCAAACCCTCCAGGGAACCAACCCTCGGGGGACCATCGCTCCTCTTGCACTCCGCAGCCAGTCGAGCTGCCGAAGGAACGCGCTGGGCCCTCTTTAAAAAGCGTACCAGCGGTATCCTTCGGCGGTCCTCCCGACGACCGGATGTCGATCACTGCATCGGAGGGGGAGCTTTCTGGAGAGGAGGATTCGGCTGCACTGCTGCCCTCTGGGACGGTGGCAATGCCTGAATCTGATCCGGAAATGGCCCTCAAGGTTGGACAATTGGTTTCTCGGGGTGGCTCGCGCTGGTTCTCAGCGCCTCGCCCTTCGCCTTTCTTCCCGGAGGTGCATGACGAGCTTACCAGGTCGTGGACGGCACCTTTCACTGCCAGAATCCGCCCTGGTGGCGTCCTCCCTCACCACCCTCGACGGTGGGGCAGCGCAGGGGTATACGGAAGTCCCTCCGGTGGAGCGGTCGGTTGCGATGCAATTGTGTCCGAACACCGCTGCCACCTGGTGGGGCAAACCGTCGCTCCCCTCCCAGGCCTGTAGGCATTCGTCGGCCCTGACCGACAGTGCTTCTGTGGCCTGTGGAGAAGCTGCCTCTGCTTTACACGCCATGGCGTTACTGCAGGTTCATCAGGCCAAGGCACTGAAGGACCTGCACGAGGGTGGTCACGATCCGGAGGTTCTGAAAAAGCCCCGAACCACAACTGACCTCGCGCTCCGAGCGACGAAGTTCACTGCGAGTTCTCTGGGTTGTGCGATGTCCACACTTGTGGTCCAGGAGCGCCATCTCTGGCTGTGTCTGACCGACATGAGGGACGCTGATAAAGTTCGGTTCCTTAATGCCCCCGTGTCCCAGACCGGCCTCTTCGGCGACGCGGTCGAGAGCTTTGCCCAGCAGTTCTCGGCCGCACAGAGGCAGACTGAGGTGATTCGTCACATCCTTCCCCGGCGGGCTGCTGCTGCCTCCACCCGCCCGCCGGCTGCAGTGCCCCAGCCTGCTCGTTGCCGAGGATGGCTCTCTATGTCCGTCCCCACTCCCGCGCAGCAGCCTCCACCTAAGCAGCGCCATGGAACCGGACGTAGGCAGGCCGCCCCGCCCATCCAAGCCACCATCAAACGTGGCGGTAAGCGTAAGAGTAAGCGGCCCTGAGACGGGCGACCCAGAGATGGAGGAAGTTGCTGTTGAACGCACCACTCCCTTCCCCGGAGGAGGGCCAGGTGGAGAATCTTTTGTTTCGTTTTGTTCCGCCGTCTGCCCTATGGCCGGTGGTACCCAAATTCTCGACAAAAGAGCACTTTCCTCTATCTCTGGGTCCCAAGAGTGCACGGAGAGTTGCGGACCGCACTCATCCACCTCGGTCTCCATTAGGCAGCAGCGGGCGGCTCGAGAGTGTCATCGGATGCCCTACTCACACAACCTCTGCCCAACCGTGGAACCAGGTAAGTGATGCACCGCACACTCAGACCCCTTTTCGGTCCACCCACAAGCCGCCCAAGCCGGGTCCCTGCATTCCACCTCGCTGCCCCACTGCGGGTATGGCGGTGGTTCTGCTGGTCCCACTTGCACGGTATCTGGGTGCCTGGCTAGCGCTACCCAGCCTGTCTCGCTGGCTTCTGCGGACCATCAGCCTCAGCTATGCGATTCAGTTTGCCCGCCGTCCCCCCAAGTTCAGTGGCGTCCGCTTCACGGTGGTGAAGGCGGCCGACGCTCCTATCTTGCATGCAGAGATTGCAGTCCTGCTGGCGAATATGAAGGCAGGGTTTTACAGCCCCTACTTCATTGTACCCAAGAAAAGCGGTGCGTTACGACCAATCTTAGATCTGCATATCTTGAACCGGGCCCTTCATCGGTTACCGTTCAAAATGTTGATGCAGAAACGCATCTTTGGGTGCATCCGAGATTGGTTTGCAGCGATTGACCTGAAGGATACGTACTTTCATGTGTTGATCCTTCTGCGCCACAGACCATTTCTGAGGTTTGAGGATGTGCATATCAGTACAAGGTCCTGCCCTTCGGGCTGTTCCTGTCCCCCCCATGTCTTCTCAAAGGTTGTGGAGGGGGCTCTTGTTCCCCTCAGAGAGCAAGGGGTTTGCATCCTCAACTATCTCGATGATTGGCTTATACTAGCACAGTCTGGGGATCTGTTGTGCGAACACAGGGACTTGGTGCTATGGCACCTCAGCCAGTCGGGTCTTCGGGTCAACTGGGAAAAGAGCAAACTTGAGTGTGGCAATGCAGCACTCACCGGGTCCAAGTTACACTGGCCTGCCGCCAAACCTTCACCCTGTGGTCAGACCTTGCGTTTCTCCGGGCGGTAGTGTCCCTAGAGCAGGTCTCCAGGCATGCTGTGGTTTACACGGATGCCTCTACCACCGGCTGGGGGCCATGTACAATGTGCATGCAGTATCGGGGGTATGGACGGGCCCCCCAACTGCACTGGCACATCAACTGCCTAGAGTTGTTAGCAGTGCCTTGCCTTGCCTTGAACCGTCTCAAGGGATGCTTACGAGGCAAGCACGTGCTGGTCCGGACGGACAACACGGACAACCGTTAATGAATGGAGACTCCATCCCCGGACGGTCCAGCTGATTTGGAGCTGTTTCAGAGCCGCTCAGGTAGACCTGTTTGCCTCTCCAGAAACCTCTCACTGCCAGTTGTTTTTCTCCCTGACCGAGGGAACACTCAGCATGGACGCACTGGCACACAGCTGGCCGCGGGGCCTGCGCAAATATACGTTTCCCCCAGTGAGCCTTCTCGCACAGACAAAGTCAGGGAGGATGAGGAACAGGTCCTGCTTGTTGCGCCCTATTGGCCCAACCGGACCTGGTTCCCAGAACTGATGCTCCTCGCGACAGCCCCTCCTTGGCAGATTCCTCTGAGGAAGGATCTAATGACTCAGAGACGGGGCACCCTGTGGCACCCGCATCCAGACCTCTGGAAACTTCATGTCTGGTCCCTGGACAGGACGCGGAGGTTCTAGGTGACCTACCCCGAGAGTTAGTTGACACCATCACTTCGGCGCGAGCACAGTCTACGAGACACGTTTACGCCTTGAAGTGGAACCTGTTCGTCGAGTGGTGTTCTTCTCGCCGAGAGGACGCCCGGAGATGCCCGATCAGAGTTGTGCTTTCCTTTTTGCAGCAAGGGTTGGAGCGAAGGCTGTCTCCCTCCACCCTGAAGGTCTGTGTCACTGCGATTGCTGCTAACCACGACCCCGTGGAAGGTAAGTCGGTAGAGCAGCATGATCTGGTCATCAGGTTCCTTAGAGGGCGAGAAGGTTGAATCCTTCCCGGCCCCCCTCTATACCCTCTTGGGACCTGACTCTAGTGCTCAGAGCACTACAGCAGGGCCCATTTGAGCCTTTGCAGTCAGTCGAACTAAAGTTTCTTTCATTGAAAACTGTGCTCCTGCTTGCACTGGCCTCCATTAAGACGGTAGGGGACCTGCACGCATTTTCGGTCGACGAATCGTGCCTAGAGTTGGGGCCGGCCCAGGCAATCCTGCTGATTTGGAGCTGTTTCAGAGCCGCTCAGGTAGACCTGTTTGCCTCTCCAGAAACCTCAGGTAGTGAACCTGCAAGCGCTGTCCCCGGAGGAGGCAGACCCAGCCCTAGCTTTGCTTTGTCCTGTCCACGCCTTGAGATGGTACGTGGACCGGACAGAAAGCTTCAGGACCTCAGACCACCTCTTTGTCTGTTACGGAGGCCGGCAGAAGGGGGAAGGCTGTCTCCAAGCAGAGGATGGCCCATTGGATAGTGGATGCCAGCACCCTGGCTTATCAGGCACCTCATTTGGGAAGGATGGGGCTTCCGCAATGTTCTTGTTCCAGGTGGAACGGGTACGTTTCCCCAGTGTTATCCAATCTCACTGAGTGGGTAGTGCTACAACAACAGGGACTGGCCTTCTTGTTGCGAGTCCGGCCTAAACGAAAAGGGGCGCAGGTGGCTCGCACAGGACACTGGAAGGGGCAGCATCCATGGCGCTTTGGTAGGGATCCCATTTGTCGGTCACCGACGTGACTCACAGTGACTGACTGAAAGGGAACGTCTCGGTTACGTATGTAACCCTCATTCCCTGAAGGAGGGAACAGAGACGTCACGTCACGTCACGTCACGTCACGTCACGTCCCGACCTGTCGCCACAGCTGCTGTACCACCGCTGAGTGGCCGGGTTACCGGCTCGGCTCCTCAGCGAAAACCTGGTATGCATTGCACCTGCTGCCTATTTATGCTCGCGCTGTCATCAGCGGCAGCTGGATGCAATCATCGCATGCCAATATGCATTGGCTCGTTTAGTTTACACTTGAAATGGATTGGTCTCTCTAAGCAAAATCCCATTTGTCAGTCACCGACGTGACGTCTCCGTTCCATACGTAACCGAGATGTTATTTGCTGTTAATTACCATATATGTTATGGAGACAAGAGACGTACGGATCCATTTGCAAGGCTTTTATTCAGGGACGTGGTCACAAAACAAGCAAGGTTCAGACAATGGCAAACAGGTACAACACAGGCAAGACAAAGAGTAATCCTAGGGCAAGCGCGGGTCTACGATCAGCGAACAATATCCAACAGGGTAAGGCAGAGAGATAATCCAGGTTCACAGCAATAATCCAGGCAGGGGCAAATAGAGTCTGAACGGCAAGGCAAAGGGTTAATCCAGGAAACACGGGCAAGAATCAGAACACGAGAAAACAGGAAAGGCAAGACTAGGATTACTAAAGTTTGCTCCATAGAGTAGCTATCACTAGGAGAGTGACATACGCTATACAATACTCGGCAGTGACAGAGAGGAAGTCCATGGTTTATGTAGAGTGTGTGATTGTGTGACGGGTCTCAGGTGTGAGCGTGTGATTAGTGAAATGGCTGCTGGGAAATGTAGTCCGGGGTAATATGAAACAGTCTGTGCAATGTGAGAGTCAATATGATGGAAGGGCGACCTCTGGTGGCTATCGGGCGGAAGGCCACAGACCGGATTCGTGACAATGTATTAGAATATGCAAACAGCTCCTTTGGTTTGCAGTGTTATATAATGTTTGCAAAGCTATCCTTCTAAGAGCAAGTGGCAATGGATTTAGCAGTTTAGCATTGTTTAAGATTAGGCTTTGTTTATGGGATTTCCAGCAGTGAAGTATACATGTTTGTAAAAAGTTTGTCCCCATATAGTGGGATTATAATGATTTTATTGTTCACTGGCAAGTCGCTGAGGTTGTAACAGATGGAAATACATAATTAATAGGCATTGGCTTTATGCATAAATGAATCTGTGTCGGTTTTCCTGTCATGACACCAACAGAGATTTTCACAATCCAATGAATTATGAATACAGAAAAAAAACATGTCAAAATCAATCCATCAACCTAAACTGCAACCAAAAGGTGAGTCAGAAGCATGCATATTAGCGGTTTCAGAACAGAACTAGTAATTCTAGCAAGAAAAACATGCTAAATGCAAATAAAAATGCTAACTATATTATTATAAGTAGTTTATGGCATATACTATTTGCATATATTTTGCCAGGAAGGCTGTAGGATAGTATTTTGTAAGATCTTAACACATTCTGAAATTGTAATGGGAAAAGGAAACTGTTGCAGTCACCAGTCTTGAAAAGCATACAACCTCGACTACACTATATATTTTTTTCTTGTTGAAGGTCTCGAGAGCTGCTTTTGTGGGAACAAAATATCTAATGCGCATTTTCCATTCCTTGCAGAAAGGGTTTTGCTAGGTAAAGGGCATTGTTGCTCATACCAATTCATTCTAACATTTACATCAATTTCAGCATGTTGAAAGCCCTCAGGCAAACTAAGAAGCTTTTACTTTTAGATACTCAAGCTGCTAATACTGATTCAATATGAATAGAGAATTCCACGAAAAGCAGAAAAAAAGGTCTAAAATGATTTTTTCAATGTGTTTTTCTGTTCACCCATGTATTAACGTCAAGAGCTCTTTGAGTTCTACAGATTAATGCTTTAAAAAAAATCAAGAGGAATGCTACATTTACATTTATTCAATTAGCAGATGCAAGCGACTTATATAAGGAACACAACAAGCAATTTGTAATAATAGCTCACAATAAGTAACTCACAACACCTAGTTTAAAATAGGAGCAATTAATATACACAAGCTACTGCGCAAGTGAATGCAAAAAAGAAAAGAATAATAAGATGTTTTCATATGAATGTATGAATAAATAAATAAATAGTCACATTAACACCAGCCGTATCAGGCCGTGTCAAATTAAAATGTCAGTTCATCAAGTTCCAAAACAGTGGACCAATCAGAAGACCCCAGAGGCGGGGCAAGCGTTGCTAGCTTTTGTTTACAGCAGTGAGTTACAAGTACTCCTCGCTGCAGACTGTAACACGGTGATGTCATGTACCTACGTCACGTATGTGTTTACCATAAATTCGCAGGTTCAGTAATGGTTCATTCACTTCCGGATGTTCAAAAGGTATGGTGGATTTGAGATTTGGTGGCAGCAAGTCAAAGAACATTTACTTACTTTTGTTTTCTTAAAAATGTGCGTTTGTGTTAGTGGGCTTTTAATTGTAAGGATGCTTTGGTCATAATCATAGAGAGTGTCATTGCAAATGTGTGCGATTTCAAACATTTATGACATGCTTTATGATGTGTTTTAGCAGGGCCATGCACAGACCTTTTGAGGGGCATGTGCTGAAACTGAAAAATGCATCTAAAAAAATGCAACCCCTTTTTTTATTTGGTCACATCTTAATGACAAATTAAATAACACAAAATAATAGTATCAAAAGCTTTAGATTTATTTACTATTAATAACAATCCTAATAATAATATAGATAATATACAGTAGATATACAGGGTTTCAGGGCTTCTTTAAACCTAATTACAACAGCAATCTTCTGTGAGCCATGTGCTTGAAGATGTTTATGACTTCACTGTGATCCACTGGGATGTCCCGCTCTACACATCAAGTTCAATAAAAATATGTTTGAAGAAAAAAAAAAAAAAAAAAAAAAAAAAATATATATATATATATATATATATATATATATATATATATATATATATATTAGCTATTCTGTTTGGTTTTATAAGCTCATTTGCATTATTTGGTTAACATGTTTATGCATGTCATTGAGAAGAGGGGAAGGTAAAGCAATGAATATTTTTTTATCAGTATTTTTGAAAATTGAAGTATTTTGAAATATAATTTAAATAATTATGTCTAACACAATTCCAGTCAAAATAGGAGATTATAAGAAACTATAGCATGTATCCGCATACCTGGCAAAAACTTGATACTGTGGAGGACCACCCTTACGAAAAAGAAGTTTATTCAAGTGTGCTATTAGTTTACTTCTTTTAAACTAAAAATAGGAAAGTATACTTTTGGTCTACTTTTTATGTACTTCTCAGAAATGGGCTTTATGTACTTCTCAGAAATATACTTAAAATGACATTTAAGTATACTTGACTTAGAAAAAGTCTAAATATATGTGCTCCTAGAATCCGTGTTTTCATTGTTATATGGTAGGGGGCGCTAGTACACATCTTCTGTTCAAAATTTCCAAAAAAATCACAAGTGAAGAAGAAACTGAAACAACAGATGCTTCCACATGTAATCTAACACTATCATCAGATATAAAACCGCATCAAAACTGTTTAATGTTATGGAATAAAATGTCACCAATGAACAGGTAATAATGACTGTCAAGTTTTGGGCTGTTGATTGACTCCATCTACGTTTTGATTATCATTCTGAATCCAATTCATATTCTTTTTTCAGATTTTTGTTCAAAATGTTGTTGATTATTTTTTATTTATGAAACTTATCCATATTTAAGTGTTTAAAAAAAAAAGAATGCAAGAAGCTAGAATAAATGTTTTTGTTTACAAGCAGATACTCTGTTCTTTCTTTTGATGTTTTGTATGTTCAGATATTCATATAACAAAATATATACAAATTAATACCTAAATAGAGACATAGTAGTATACTTAAAGTATTGTGTAAAGTTCACTTAAAAAAAAAAAAAAACTTACGAGTATACTTGCAGTATAAAACTACTAAACTAGTAGTTTACTGAAACTATACTTCAAAGTGTACTAAAAATGCTACTATAAGTATTTAATTAGTAAACTATCAGCATACCTTTACTTTCACTTTTAATATAGTTCCAGTACAAGCTAAAAAATTTGATGTAAACTAGTTCTCAAAGTTTACTACTGTTATACTTAAAGTATACTTAAAAGTATACTTTTATATACTAGAAAGTTTAGTCCCAAGGAGTACTGAAATAGTACACATACAAGTATACTACAAGTACACTAATATTTGTATACTTACTACATAAAGTATACTTAAAAATATACTTGAACTTTACTTAAGTATACTTAATAAAATAAACTTGAAATATATTACTTTTTTTGTAAGGGCAGGGATGTTGTTTTTTTGAAGGTCTCTTATTAATAAACTTTTCCTAAAATAAGCCAGCAGTGAAAAAAAAAAAAAAAACAATTATAAAATACTGTGAAAAGTACAGTTCTTGCGTAAAGAAAACACTGTACTTATTGAAACAAGATATTTACCGTTGCAAGCAAGTATCGGTCGGGGGGGGGGGGGGGGGGGGTTGTGGTGGTGGTGGTTCCCTTAGGTTCCCTTAGGTTCCCAGGGGAACCCCCAATTTAATTTTTTTGCTTATGGGGGGGTCACCTGGTTTCCATTAAAACTAGGATACTAGATGTATTCAAATTATTGTGCTGCCGCTGCCACAATGTGCCCCAATTTCTTAATAAACTATCCCAAATTATTACCGAAAAGTCACTAGGGTATTGTAATTTTGATATGTAAGTAGTCTTTTTTTTTGTTATTTTACACGATGCTAGCATAACTATCAGTTGTAATTAGCCATCATGGGGCTTGCAGACCATTCTGAATTTAACGAATATGTAATTTTAAATATAGTAACCTACTCAGTGTACTGTTAATTTCATTACAACATTACTGACAAAAATGAGCACTTTGTCAATAGTAACGAAAAGGAAATATGAGTCTTATCGATAAATTACACAATTTTTGTTTAAAGAAACTGAAAAAAAAAAAAAAAAAAAAATATATATATATATATATATATATATATATATATATTACCAAAAAAGAGATTAAGATGTATTTTAGACTGTAGACCATATCAGGGCTCATTGGAATCTAAATGCTTAACTGTCCAGCTACATTCAAGATAAAGAAGTTATTGAAATTAAATAAGATACACAAGTATTTGTAATTTAGCTTCAAGTGGTAATCATCGAGTCCAAGCACAGGTAGCGTAGACGATAGTTATACAATGGCCATGTCTCTTTTCAAATAAAATATAAGTGTTTAAGTATCTTTTTAAGTATGATTCAATGAACTATATTAAAAGTTCTGTTTACTTAATGAAAATATAATGAATTTATATGCATTTAGTACAAGTCCATCTATTGAACCATTTACACAGACTTTAAACTATGAGATGATTTGTTATCCTGTGACAACATTAGTGGACAATATTAGTATTACGGCTTTCATTTTTTTCAGGGTATCTAGATCAGTGGTTCCCAACCACGTTCTTGGAGGCCCCCCAACACTGCATGTTTTCCATGTCTCTCTAATCAAACACACCTGATTCAGATCATCCGCTCATTAGTAGAGACTCCAAGACCTGTAATGGGTGTGTCAGACAAAGGAGAGATGCAAAATGTGCAGTGTTGGGGGGCCTCCAGGAACGTGGTTGGGAACCACTGATCTAGATTATACATAATTTGGGGTTAAGTTAACTGGACAATCTGTATTGTTAAAAGCGCTATATAAAATAAAGGTGACAAATGATCTAGGAGGACTTTAAAAAAGTAGGTTTAACAGAAAGCTCAAAATGGTGGAGTAATTATATGCATTGCCTTAAATTGGATATATACTAATAATAAAAAAAAAAATAATAATACAGACACAATAGGGTTCCAGCACATTCTGTCCTTGGAGCCTTGGAAAATGAATATATTCTAATTAATCTATCGAGCAAGTATATCACCAATAATAACATTAATATTTAATAATGTTTCATTGACTACTGGCTTACCAAATATATTCACATGTAACAACAACGTAAATATATTACTGCTTACATCTTTTTTTTTTTTTTTTTTAAACATGGACAAGGGAAAGAAGAGAAGAGCCATCATTGACTTTTTTGAAGGGTAAGCCTATTTTATTAATTTAATTTCTGTTCTTAAATGTGACTGTTGAATAGGGTTGGGAATCGATAATCAATTCCAATTCCAGAATCGGATACTTAAGGTCAGGAATTGGATACTTCTTGTAAAATTAAAATTTCAGTTCCACCTGTCAGTTCCCGTGTGCGCATCTTTTATTTTTAGGTGTTAAAAATGCATTTGTCTTTGAATCATTCATTCAAGAAATTCATTCAAAAACACTGATTCATCCAATAATGAAATCTTGTGAGTCATCTTGAGTGAGTCATTGAATCATTCCATTCATAAATTCCATGAGATTTTTTAGTTGTTTAATATTTTTTCTGTAGAATTTTGAGAGAACTAAAAAAAAGTCTCAATTTATCTAGAATCTTGCAGCAATATTTTGCACACACACAGCTCTTTTATGTAGTTTTTATGTGATTTTTGTTCATGGGGTTGAGCAGCAATTAAATGTTTTGCAAAAAGACACACAAAGTAATTATGTTTGATATCTAAATGTTGGGACTATTCTGGGATATTTTTTTAACACATTGGAGTCGAAACTGGGAATTGAAAAGAATCGGAATCGATAAGCAGAATCAGAAGCGGAATTTGAATTGATAAAATTCAAACGATACCCAACCCTATTGTTGAAACACTTAATCAGAACAAGGAAAGACAGTTAGTCAGACATAAATAAGGAAAACACTGTGAAAAGACAATGTTTATTTCTTGTAGCATACAGGTTAAAAAGAGCCTTGTCAGTGAAACGCAAAGTAAGGACACTCAAACAGTACAGCACTTACATGTAGACCCAAGGCAACAAGAAATACAGACAGCCTAGTCCCAGTGCAGGACAACACTAGTCAGCATATCCACAACACACTGTGCGCACCCAGCCAGGCAGTAAGCACAGCTTTGCCCCACTTACTAGTTCAGATCAGATTGCAAGACACTTCAGCAAGCAACAGCTTGAGGCATGGACACAGCAATACTCCCCATGGTTATACATAAATGGAAATAACTTAGGATGCACATTCTGCAGAGATGCCAAGCGCCTTTTTGGAACTCAAAAGGGAGTACAGGTGGCAGAAAAGTGGGTTTCTGGAGAGGTCTCAGCAAAAGATGTCAGAACCATGAGAAAGAAAAATCTCATGCCTAAAAAGCCTAACTCACAAGAAAGCAACAGAAATTAAACAGCAGAGAGAGAAAGAGGTGTTGACCAACTTGACAGAAACATTAAATGCTAACGTTCTGTCAGAAACAATGCATTCATTTAGGACTGTATATTTTGTTGCAAAGGAGAAGTTAGCTTTCTCGAAAATGAATGGATTGGTCGAATTACAAGAAATGAATGGAGTAAAAACTGGCTCTTGTCACAAATCTGATCATTCTTGCATTAATATAATAACACATATCGCCAGTAAAATAAATAAAAAAAAATAAATAAAAAATCTCAACAAAAAGTGTTGATTCTTGGATTGGTCTTACAGTTGATGAAAGCACAGTTTTTGGGAGAAGCTACCTCATCTGAACCTGAGAGGGGATGTGACGGGGAACGGTGAGATAGAAAACATATTTTTGGATTTGATTGAGCTGGAGGAAGGAACGTCTCGGTTACGTATGTAACCCTCGTTCCCTGAAGGAGGGAACGGAGACGTCACGTCGGATGACCGACGAAATTGGGATCTCGCAGAGAGACCAATCCACTTCGAGTGTAACTAAACGAGCCAATGGACATTGGCATGCGATTATTGCATCCAGCTGCCGCTGATCACAGCGTGAGCATAAGAGGCAGCTGATGCACCGCATCAATTATGTTTTCGCTGAGGAGCCGAGCCGGCGACCCGGCAGCTCAGCGGTGGTACAGCGACTGTGGCGACGGGACGTGACGTCTCCGTTCCCTCCTCAGGGAACGAGGGTTAACATACGTAACCGGACGTTCCCCTTTCAGTCGGTCACTCCGAGTCACGTCGGATGACCGACGAAATTGGGATCCTACCAAAGCGCCACAGGAGCTGCCCCTTCCAGTGCCCTGTGTAGGGCTCCTGACCCTTCTATAAGGCAGACGATAGGACCGGCTCTACACAGAGAAGGTCAACTACTGGTGTTCCTTGAGCAACCCAAACAGTAGGACTAGGATAACACTGGGAAGCGTGCCCTTCCACTTGGAAGAGGCACACTGCGGAGTCACCTCCTCCCAAAGGGGGGTTTAAGTGACATTCAAACATGTGAAGTAACCCAGAGGGCCCTTTTGCACATGGAAGTCTCTGAGATGGCTCAGGCTGCATCTTTAGAGATGGCAGAACGTGGTCCGCCAGGGGAAACACGGCTCTAATAAGAATACGTGGAATTACACATATGGGATCCCGACAGGGTCTCTCATATGGGCACTAGCCTCGCACCAGTTTTCAAGAATTCATTGGCTGAAGGCCCTGGCGCCGGACGCTCCGCCGTGTCCGGACGCCGGAGTGCTGGAGGACTCAACAGGGTTTGCCTGGTTAAGGAACTCTCTGGAGAATTAGGCGTAAGGACGCCGCAAGCCGACTCTGAGCCGGCCCTCTCAGTGCCACTACCCGTTTGAGGTGAGAACACAGGAGGAAACCCGGTTCGACACGTAGGCTATAAAACCTAGTGAACGTGTTGGGAGTCGCCCAACCCGCAGCTCTACAGATGTCTGCTAGCGAGGGCACCACGAGCCAGCGCCCAGGACGATGCGACACCCCTAGTGGAGTGAGCACGCAACCTGAGGCGGCAGGGCACACCTTGTGCTTCGTAGGCCAAGGTGATGGCATCCACTATCCAGTGGGCCATCCTCTGCTTGGAGACAGCCTTCCCCTTCTGCTGTCCTCCGTAACAGACAAAGAGCTGTTCTGAGGTCCTGAAGCTCTGAGTTCTATCCGCGTACTGACGCAGTGCGCGTACAGGACAGAGCAAAGCTAGGGCTGGGTCTGCCTCCTCCAGGGGCAGCGCTTGCAGGCTCACTACCTGGTCCCTGAAGGGGCGTGGTAGGAACCTTGGGCACATAGCCGGGCCGGGGCCTCAGTGTTGCACTGGAGTCAGCCGGCCCAAACTCAAGGCACGATTCGTCGACCGAAAATGCCTGCAGGTCCCCCACCCTCTTGATTGAGGCCAATGCAGTCAGGAGTAGGGTTTTCATAGAAAGAAACTTCAACTCGACTGACAGCAATGGCTCAAAGGGGGCAGTTTGTAGGGCTCTTAGCACCAAAGCCAAATCCCAAGAGGGAAGGGAGGGAGGCCTCGGAGGATTTAACCTCCTGGCCCCCCTAAGAAACCTGACGACCAGATCGTGCTTCCCCACCGACCTCCCCTCTATGGGGTCGTGGTGGGCAGAAATAGCAGCAACATATACCTTAAGGGTGGAGGGGGACAGCCTACGCTCCAACCCTTGTTGCAAAAAGGAAAGCACGGCTCTGATCGAACATCTCCGGGGGTCCTCCTGGTAAGAGGAACACCATTCGACAAACAGGTTCCACTTCAGCGCATAGGCCCGTCTTGTGGACGGTGCTCGTGCTGAAGCGATAGTGAGCGCTACCTCCTGGGGCAGGTCACCTAGAACCTCCGCGTCCCGTCCAGGGACCACACATGAAGTTTCCACAAGTCTGGACCGGGGTGCCAGAGGGTGCCCCGTCTCTGAGAAAGCAGATCCTTCCTCAGAGGAATCGGCCAGGGAGGGGCTGTCGCGAGGAGCATGAGTTCCCGGGAACCAGGTCCTGTTGGGCCAATATGGAGCCACTAACAGGACCTGCTCCTCGTCCTCCCTGATCTTGCACAATGTCTGTGCTAGCAGGCTCACTGGGGGAAACGCATACTTGCGCAAGCCCTGGGGCCAGCTGTGTGCCAGTGCATCCGTGGCCGAGCGTTGCCCTCGGACAGGGAGTAGAACCACTGGCAGTGGGTGGTTTCTGGAGATGCAAACAGGTCTACCTGAGCAACTCCGAACCGACTCCCAAATCAGCTGGACCGCCTGGGGATGGAGTCTCCACTCCCCAGGAAGTGCTGCTCGAGAAGCTCGTCGGCCGCTGATTGAACACTCCTGGGATGTGGATGGCACGAAGGGACCTCAGATGCTTCTGACTCCAGAGGAGGAGGTGGGCGGGGCGAGTTGCGACATGCGACGGGAGCGCAAACCGCCTTGCGGTTGATATAGGCAACGGTCGCAGTGTTGTCCGTACGGACCAGAACGTCCCTGCCCAAAGGCGCCCTCTGAGGCGGCACAGGGCAAGGCGTACTGCCAGCAACTCGAGGCAATTGATATGCCAACGCAGAAGGGGGCCCCGTCCAACCCCTGATACTGCGTGCCCGTTGTACGTGGCACCCCGACCGGTGGCCGAGGCATCCGTGAATACCACAGCATGCCTGGATACCTGCTCCCAGGGGCACTCCTGCCCGAAGGAACGAAGGATCTGACCACGGGCTGAAGGTCTTGCGGCAGGCCGGTGTAATCTGAAACCGGTGAGTACCGCGTTTCCACGCCCACTCGGGATTCGATCATGGAGCCAGTGCTGAAGCCGGTCTCATATGGAGCAGAACCGAGCGGAACTATGGCCGCAGCTGCAGCCATATGCCCCAGGAGCCTCTGAAAGAGTTTCAGTGGGACCGCTGTCCTGCCTGATAAAGTCTTGAGGCGTTCAGCACCGACTGAGCACGTTCCTGGGTGAGGCGTGCTGTCTGGTTGACCGAACCCAACTCCATGCCGAGAAAAGAGATCCTCTGCGTTGGCACGAGTTTGCTCTTTTCCCAATTGACCCGAAGGCCCAACTGGCTGAGGTGCCTGAGCACCAGGTCCCTGTGTGCGCACAACAGCTCTCGAGACTGTGCAAGTATGAGCCAGTCGTAGAGGGTAGTTGAGAATGCGCACACCCCGTTGTCTCAGGGGAACAAGGGGCCGCCTCTGCGACTTTGGTGAAGACACGAGGCGAAAAGGACAGCCGAAGGGCAGGACCTTGTACTGATATGCGCCGACCGTCGAACGCGAATCGCAGGAATGGCCTGTCTCGCGGGAGAATCGAAACATGAAAGTACGCGTCCTTCAGGTCGATTGCTGCAAACCAATCTAGGGGACGGACGCATCCAAGAATGCGTTTCTGCGTCAACATCTTGAACGGCATCTTGTGAAGTGCACGGTTCAAAACTCGCAGATCCAAGATCGGTCGTAACCCACCGCTTTTCTTGGGCACAATGAAGTAAGGGCTGTAAAACCCCGACCTCATATCGGCTGGAGGGACCGGCTCTATTGCATCCTTCGCCAGTAGGACTGCAATCTCCGCGAGCAAGACAGGGGCATCGACGGCTTTGACTGAAGTGTACCGGATACCCCTGAACTTGGGGGGGACGCCGGGCGAACTGAATCGCATAGCCGAGTCTGATGGTCCGCAGGAGCCACCGGGACGGGCTGGGGAGCGCTAACCAGGCTCCGAGAGACCGCACCAGCGGGGCCAACGGGCCCACCGACATGCCCGCGGTGGGGCAGCGAGGTGGGACACAGGGACCGGCCCCAGGGCCTGTGACGGCCTGGCCTGTGACGGCAGGGGGCGGGGTCTGGGTGTGTAGTGTAGCACTCACCTGATTTCTCCCTGGGGCCAGCTGTGTGCCAGTGCATCCGTGCCGAGCGTTGCCTCGGACAGGGAGTAGAACCACTGGCAGTGGGTGGTTTCTGGAGATGCAAACAGGTCTACCTGAGCAACTCCGAACCGACTCCAAATCAGCTGGACCGCCTGGGGATGGAGTCTCCACTCCCCAGGAAGTGCTGCTCGAGACAGCTCGTCGGCCGCCTGATTGAACACTCCTGGGATGTGGATGGCACGAAGGGACCTCAGATGCTTCTGACTCCAGAGGAGGAGGTGGCGGGCGAGTTGCGACATGCGACGGGGAGCGCAAACCGCCTTGCCGGTTGATATAGGCAACGGTCGCAGTGTTGTCCGTACGGACCAGAACGTCCCTGCCCCAAAGGCGCCCTCTGAGGCGGCACAGGGCAAGGCGTACTGCCAGCAACTCGAGGCAATTGATATGCCAACGCAGAAGGGGGCCCGTCCAACCCCTGATACTGCGTGCCCGTTGTACGTGGCACCCCAGCCGGTGGCCGAGGCATCCGTGAATACCACAGCATGCCTGGATACCTGCTCCAGGGGCACTCCTGCCCGAAGGAACGAAGGATCTGACCACGGGCTGAAGGTCTTGCGGCAGGCCGGTGTAATCTGAACCCGGTGAGTACCGCGTTTCCACGCCCACCTCGGGATTCGATCATGGAGCCAGTGCTGAAGCGGTCTCATATGGAGCAGACCGAGCGGAACTATGGCCGCAGCTGCAGCCATATGCCCCAGGAGCCTCTGAAAGAGTTTCAGTGGGACCGCTGTCCTGCCTGATAAAGTCTTGAGGCAGTTCAGCACCGACTGAGCACGTTCCTGGGTGAGGCGTGCTGTCTGGTTGACCGAACCCAACTCCATGCCGAGAAAAGAGATCCTCTGCGTTGGCACGAGTTTGCTCTTTTCCCAATTGACCCGAAGGCCCAACTGGCTGAGGTGCCTGAGCACCAGGTCCCTGTGTGCGCACAACAGCTCTCGAGACTGTGCAAGTATGAGCCAGTCGTAGAGGTAGTTGAGAATGCGCACACCCCGTTGTCTCAGGGGAACAAGGGGCCGCCTCTGCGACTTTGGTGAAGACACGAGGCGAAAAGGGACAGCCGGAAGGGCAGGACCTTGTACTGATATGCCCGACCGTCGAACGCGAATCGCAGGAATGGCCTGTCTCGCGGGAGAATCGAAACATGAAAGTACGCGTCCTTCAGGTCGATTGCTGCAAACCAATCTAGGGGACGGACGCATCCAAGAATGCGTTTCTGCGTCAACATCTTGAACGGCATCTTGTGAAGTGCACGGTTCAAAACTCGCAGATCCAAGATCGGTCGTAACCCACCGCTTTTCTTGGGCACAATGAAGTAAGGGCTGTAAAACCCCGACCTCATATCGGCTGGAGGGACCGGCTCTATTGCATCCTTCGCCAGTAGGACTGCAATCTCCGCGAGCAAGACAGGGGCATCGACGGCTTTGACTGAAGTGTACCGGATACCCCTGAACTTGGGGGGGACGCCGGGCGAACTGAATCGCATAGCCGAGTCTGATGGTCCGCAGGAGCCACCGGGACGGGCTGGGGAGCGCTAACCAGGCTCCGAGAGACCGCACCAGCGGGGCCAACGGGCCCACCGACATGCCCGCGGTGGGGCAGCGAGGTGGGACACAGGGACCGGCCCCAGGGCCTGTGACGGCCTGGCCTGTGACGGCAGGGGGCGGGGTCTGGGTGTGTAGTGTAGCACTCACCTGATTTCTCCTCGCATGGGAGGAGACACAGGAACCCGGCTTGAGGCTTGTGACAGCCCGGCGTTTGACGACTTGAAGCGGGGACTGGAGTGCTACTGCCCTTACCTGGTTCCACGAATGGGCAGGAGGGGTGCTCTTGGGCAACCACCCGCTGCCTGCTGGCGAGAGAGGAGGAGGGAAGTGATCCTGTGATGCACGGATCACCACTCTCCTCCTCTTGAGACCCGGAGATTGAGGAGACCGCTCTTTACTGATGTTTTGGGTACCGCTGGCTGCTGGGCCAGCGGCGGAACAAAATGAACAAAAGATACTCCACCCGGCCCTCCTCCGGGGGAGGGAGTGGTGCAGTCACCATCTCCCGATGAGCAGTCTCCTCCATCTCTGGGTCGACCGTCCCAGGGCCTCTTGCACTTGCGCTTGCCGCCAGGTTTGGCGGGGGCCTGGACGGGCTGGGCGTCCTGCCTGCAACCGGCTCCACGACGCTGCCTGGTGAAGGCTGCTGCGGCTGCGCGGGAGCGGGGACGGCCGCAGGGGGCGCCCACGGCGACGAGCAGGCTGAGTGGCTGCAGCCGGGGTGGAAGCAGCAGGTTTCCTCCGGCGCATGATGTGTTTGCCTCAGTCTGCTTCTGGGCTGCCGAGAACTGCTGGGCAAAGCTCTCGACAGCGTCGCCGAAAGGGCCGGTCTGTGACACGGGAGTACCTTCTCCTGCCCCGTCATGTCAGCGAGACACAGCCAGAGATGGCGCTCCTGGACATCGCACAACCCAGAGACTGTGCGGTCACCTTCGTCACTCGTAGCGCGAGGTCCGTCGCAGCACGCAGCTCATGTAGAACCGCCAGGTCGTGACCACCCTCGTGCAGGTCTTTCAGTGCTTTGGCCTGGTGGACCTGCAGCAACGCCATAGCGTGGAGGGCGGAAGCCGCCTCCCCACAGGCTCTACAAGCACTGCCAGTTAGACCTGACGAATACTTAGAGGCCCGTGAGGGGAGACACGGATCACCCCGCAGGGTGGAAGCGGCTGTTGGACACAGTTGCATGGCCACAGACCGTTCCACCGAGGGGATGCCCGCATACCCCAAAGCGGCTCCACCATCGAGGGTGGTGAGAGCGGAAGAACTACAAGATGTGTTTCGGGCAGTGAAAGGTGCCCTCCACAATCTTGTCAGCTCCTCATGCACTTCCAGAAAGAATGGCACCGGAGGGGGGCGCTGAGAACCAGCGCCACCCCCACCGAGGAACCACTCGCCCAGCCTCGAAGGATCGGGACACGGTGGCTTTTTAGGATTCCACACGAGCCCGACATTCTCGGCGGCCCGGGAAAGCATAGCCGTCATCTCTGGGTCTGGCACGGACAACGCTACCACACCCGAAGGGGGCAACGCAGCCGGGTCGTCATCCCCGGAGAGAGAGGGCCCGCCCTCCGATGCGGTGATCGACATCTGGTCGTCAGAGGGGGCACCGAAGGAAACGCGTGGCCAGCGCGCTCCTTCGGCAGCTCCACCGGCTGCGGAGTGCTTGAGGGGTGAGGAGCTCCACTTGGGGAAGCCCTCACCGTAATCCTCAAATCACCTCTAACTCCACCGGATCCAGTGTGCACGCCGGATCACGGCAGGCAGAGGGACTCTGCCATGTTTGACATAGCAGAGTCGCACTCCGAGATGGTCATGTCCCTGCAAGAAGAACATGAACCATCCACGAAAGCCACCTCAGCGTGCTGAATGCCCAGACACGTGAGGAAGCGATCGTGACCGTCCTGAGGCGCCAGGAAACGACCACACCCAGAAACGCACGGGTGAAAAGACATCTTTAAAAAGACGCGATCACCCGTGTTGCTCTTTTAGAGAAATTGCTCTTTCAGAGAAATGCTCTTTTAGTGCTGAAGCACGCAGGGGAGCTGGCCACCGCACACTCCTAGTGTGGCTGTCAGCAGGAAGACGATCTTTCTCTCCCGGACACCGTGACCACCGCTGCCGCGCCGTAACGCCCGCACTCGCTCGCAGAACACTCTCTTGGAAGGGAGAGCAGTAGCTTTAACCACTACCGCTCGGCTCCGAAGCGAAAGGATAATTGATGCGGTGCATCAGCTGCCTCTTATGCTCACGCTGTGATCAGCGGCAGCTGGATGCAATAATCGCATGCCAATGTCCATTGGCTCGTTTAGTTACACTCGAAGTGGATTGGTCTCTCTGGCGAGATCCCAATTTCGTCGGTCATCCGACGTGACTCGGAGTGACCGACTGAAAGGGGAACAACTGCTGATGCCATATACAAAGCTCTTAAAAAGAGTCTCCTGGAAGCTGGCCTGAATGATGAATATCTCAAGTCTCATCTGATTTGCTTAACAACTGATGGGGCATCTGTGATGATTGGAAGAGAGAGTGGTCTTATCACAAGGCTGAAAAAAGACTATACTTTACTGGAGAGTATCCACTGCCTTTCACACAGGCTTGAGTTGTCAGTAAATGATGCACTTAAATCATTCACAGGTTGCAATCACTTTGAGATATTTATTTCAAAACTGTATACACTGTACCATCAGTCCCCAAAGAATGCTAGACAACTTGCAGAGGCAGCCTCTCAAGTCAATGTCAGCCTTCTTAAGATTGGTAAAGTTTTTACCATCCGTTGGGTAGCAAGCAGTTTTGTGACTGTACAAGCTGTTTGGAGAGACTACTCTGCTTTGGTTGCACAAATGAAAAAGCAGCTGAAGATGAACGCTCTGTTGGAGAAAGAAAAAAATTCAATGGCCTATTGAATCGTCCACACAGACCTGGCAACTATAAAAGATGTGCTACGTGAACTTAGGAGTCTATCCCTAAAACTTCAGGTAGGTAGTGTTTTTCTTCTACTTTAGTCTGATCAAGAAAATTACATTGAGAAAGAATTGTGAAAGTGGCGCTCAATACATGATTATATATTAGAATTGTCTTCTTTTTTTCAGAACAGAAACGCTTCTCTTTTGGACTCCACACGAGAAATAAAGATGACAGTTGAGGTGTTGAAGGCTTTGAAGAGCACCCCAGGCAAGTCAATGGATAAAGCAGAGGAAGGTCTTAAGGTAGCAGAATTCAAAGGAGTGCCTTTGCATTTCAGCAAAGAACATATAAATAGACTGCAGTTCCTCCAAGCGCTCATTGACAGTCTCTCTTCACGAATGCCTGACACTAAGCTCACGAAGATTGTAGCACCACTGAATCCCCTCAGCTGGCCAAAATACAGAGAGTCTCTTGTTCTCTTTGGGGAGAAAGAGATCCATGTAATCATTTAAATGCGACTGCCATCAGTCTCGTGTGAACCGTATACGGCCCTGAAGTGACCCGCATGCGCAGAAGAAGACGTGACGTCAGACGCAGCGCACTGTGTTTGCAGAAATAAAAATGGATGCTGCTCGTGTTAGCGTGTGTTTAGCAATTTTTAAGTTAATGTGCAATCGGAGCCTAAATAACGAAGTGATAAGAAGAAGAATATTAAGAAGAAGGAGAGCACGATTTCCTCCAGCGCAGAATTGTGACATCTGTTGCATTTGAATGATGTAAAAATCGCATGAAATGCGACATGGCCGTTCAGACTGAAGTCGCATTGCAAAACATCGGATATGTATCCAATTTAGGACCACATATGAAAGTGGCCTGGGCATGATTTGAAAAAAATCAGATTTGTGCTGATCAGACTGTCATAAGAAAATCAGATATGGGTCACATTTGGGCAAAAAGTCGGATTTGGGCCACTTTAGCCTGCAGTGTGAACTAAGCCTTAGAAACACTCACCAGTTTGACTTTGTTCAGCTGCTGTGCAGGGTTGCCAGGTTTTCACAACACAACCTGCCCAACTGCTACTCAAAACGAGCCCAATCACGTTTTGAGGGGGGGTCCCCCATTACAAATTGCGTTTAAAATACGTTTTTTTTTTTTTTGGCAGGGTTCCCCTGGTAAATTCGCATTCCAGGGGCTAAATATCACGTTATTGTGGTCGCTTCAACCAGCGGACATGAAAAACATCCCGCAGACTTGGCAACACTGCTGCTGTGCATCTCAGTTCATTCAGTCCAGATAGAGGGGGTGGAGTTATGAAGTTTTACTCACAGTTTGAGCGGATCCAACAAGATTTTAGTCACAAGCTCTATTTAATATGTTTCATTGGCTAAATATTTGTAAAACAGACAGACAGATGTAAAGGGTGATTAATAGCATTGATTTATGGAAGCAAAAAAAAACAAAAAAAAAACACCACCACCAAAACAAAAAGGGCACTTCAGAGTGTAAGCCCAACCTGTGCACGTGCCTGTGTTAGTATTGATGGATTCTACTGGTCTTTAAAGGCTCTTTAAATGTCTTATTTCGCCTAAAATGAGCCTTTAAAGATATCTTAAAATAGAGCAGAAAGACTTATATTAATAAAGTAATGCCATTGATGGTTGCATGCATTGCAAAAAGCAAACAAAAAAACAAAAACAACGTTTCTCTTATTTGTCATGTTTTTCATTAACTAACATTATCAAAAATTAATAGATGCTGTAACAAATGTATTGTTCATTGTTAGTTCATGTTATTCAATACATTAACTAGTGTTAACCAATGACACCTTATTGTAAAGTGTTACCTCTTAAATTTACCTTCATGTGACTTTTTAGGGACATTGTCAGTGAGACGAAATTCAGAGAAGAGGCCCACTTCATGTGGCTAGACAGATAGTTCTTTAACTCCTTAACTTGTAGTGAGTACTGTAAAAAGTATTTGAGTGTTTGTCTCTTCTCATCTTTCTGTCTGTCTCCTCTCAACTATCTGTTTTTTTTTTCCCTGATAGACTGTATTGTCCTCAACTGTAAAACTTTCAAATTGAAAAATCTTAAAACTTTAAGACTATGCTTTCTCAAGCCAAGCCAACCTAAATTTTGACTTGACAAACTTTTTTAATTTAGTTGATGTTAATGCTGATTATAAATTAAATCTCTTAACACTCTTTTTCTAACACCATCCTATAATATATTTTAAAATACATTTAAAATCTTTTCCTTGTATGGCTCTTTTGCCTTTCTTCAAAATGATTTAATATTGCTTTAATATTGTTTGTTCTTTTATGTAAATAAGGTGAACTGCAGTGCATTTTCTGCACAATACAGACAGGAGTTCCGGGTGCCGTGTTCACTGACCCAGGGCCTGCGGTGCAGTGAGATATTTAAAGACTGCCCATCTGAGTATGTTGGGAATGGCAGGAGGGGAGTCCTGCGTGGGTTTTATTCATTCAAAGAATTTGAGGGCTACTGCTCGGTTGATTGTTTTATCAGTGATGGAGGTGAATTTCAGAATGAGTAGATGCAATATATTTTTTTTTTCTTTCTTTCTCATGTGTCATGTTTATAGTCTTAATCTATATATGTATATGCAGTTATATTTTCTGTTTTGTTCTTTGAAATAAAAAAAAAAAAGATCACTGTTATCAGTTTGGTTTTTTGGAGGAGCTATGCATAAACTGGGATGCAGACACTGAAAATATACTTTATGTAGTCAGTTGAACTTAAAACTACTTTATTGGCTTAAATATTTCACATGCAGAATTGCCAAAGCAAAAGAAAAATGTCCAAAATTATACAAAATAAATAAATAAACAAGAACCATGACAGAGGAAAGATTAAAATAAGAAAGGCAGCGGCTATTTGCAAATAGCTATTCTATTTACACTGTTAAAATAGCAGGATTTTCTGCTATGTATACTACTTATTGCAAACAGTGGCGATTATCTGCACCTCAGTATTGTAGTACATTATAAAACATTATGCAATAACTTATTAAGTCCAAATTATAATTTTAATTCAAATTATTACATGGATGCCAACTTATTAGGACAATAAAGCCCTCCCTCACAACTTTTTGATTATTTCCTTAATTTTTATTGAAAATAAATGCTTTTCTGATGTGATTTGAAATTTGAAAAGAGAGAAAAAAACTTCGCCAAGAGTCAGATTCGAACCCGGGTCGCGTCAAAATGTGAATAACACACATTTTTACCATCTGCACCATTTGGGCTGCTTATCATCTTTCGTAATGTTGACTAGCCCAGTAAGAAATATATAAGGTGCCATTAAAGTGTAATATTACAATATACACAGTGAAGTAATGTGCAACATAATGTTAATAAATTGTAAATAAAATACTACCCAGAATAAACTCTGTAATTCCGTATAATTTTACCTCAGATTAGACATGGTTAAAATCATGCATATGTGCTGTATTACATTTTACTGTTTTTTTTCCACCTTAGCATTCTTTAATACTTTTACATTTTATTAGAGTATTCTCTTAAGTATGTGCATGCGTTTTAATGACGTGTTACGTCATGCACGACGCAAAAACACCTAACGTCACCATGCAATGCAAATTACACACGCATGCGCTGCCACCACGTTAATGCGCATACGTTTTATAGACATACCATACGTCACTTTGCGCATGCGCGGTAAACACATACCTGGTACCTGACGTCACCGCACTACAGTTTGCAGCGAGGGCTGTCTCGTGAGTTAGCAAATTGTTTTATTTGATGGCAACATAGTGAAGGAGGCATTCTGCGCTGTGCTTTTTAAAAAAACATTCCTGAGCACTGCGTCTCGGGTTTATAGACTCAAAGACTATTTTTTTTTTCTATGTTAACATGCGTTAGACGGACATGTAGGGCCTTTGTGCTCCCATTTTTTGCAGCATCTCACACATGAGTGCAGTGTTTTTATTAGGTTGTGTCAAGTTGAAAGAATTGAAACTTTAAACATACTCACATGCTGCGTCCCAATTCGCATACTATCCGTCCTGAATAGTATTCAAAATGACAATTAGTGTGTTCCAAATCTTAGTATGTTGAAATGTGTATCCCAAAGGTCCCCGGATGGTTTCCTGTAGAAATTACAGGATTCTCTAATGGCTAATATTGCCCACAACCCATTGCGTATAGAACATGCATAAAAGGTGTTAAAAAATACAAACATGGCGGATATGTGAGACCAATAGACAGGCAGAGAAAGGGGTTTGAGTGATAAATAATATCTAACCTGATGAAAAAAAAAAATGTTATCTGCGTGATATTTCATCTGTAACAACACTGTGAACATTTATAAAGATACGTTTGGTTATTAACTTTAAAATTCATCATTGCAGGGCTGCTGTATATCACGCAATTGACACATTTCTCAAGTGCTTGTCAATACGGCCATCTGTTGTTGTTGTTCTGTCTCTTTAGTTTTGTTTTCTACTGTTAAACAACGGGCCAGGACAGTGTTGCCACCTTGTGGAACAACTGATTACTGCAAGACAAATTCAATGCGCATGTGCGGTCTGCGCGTACAAAGTACACAAAAATCGAGTGGTGCGCGTACTATTCTGATGACTAAATTTGCATCGCACACTGTACGCTGTCCCTCGCATACATGTAAAAAGTGAAGTATACTTTGGGCTTAAGTTGAAATTGTAACAATAGGATATTGGCGAAACAAACTGGTAAACGCTCTATTTAGAATGTGTTTTTGTAGCGTTGAGCAATGTAGCCAATAACTATGAAGCTAAATCAGTAGCTAAACTCGAGAGGTTGCTGATTTGAATGTGAGAACTTGTTATATTAATATTTGTATTTGTGAGTTGAAATTTACACTCACAGCTCTGATCTGAAAAACTGAATCTTTCTTTTGCACACACAGACAATAATCAAAATACCCGTGTTTTGAATTCGAAGTTACAAAATGACAGACACAAATGTGTACGACATATTTACTTTAGCACTTTACTTCAGTTTCGCTGTAAAACGTCACGTCGGCACTTGCAACCTCTCAGATCTGGCAGTACAAGTTCAAATCCTAGTGCTTTGACTTTTGCTACTCCTTTTGCGGTATTCCTGTTGCGAAACTCACTTGTGCGCTTGTAAATGCAGACGTGAGAGAGCAGAGCCAGGGGCGGGGCTGAGGTGCGAATGAAGACGTTTTATTGGTCGATGCCTGACTAATGAACAACGCCAGACATTGCGACTTGCCGTGCAGAAAGAAACATGTTTTTTATGCATATGTATCAGTTTTTTGTAAAACACTGCAAACTATTTTCATTGAATATCCTTAGCTTTTACAGGATTTTAAGACACTGCATTCATCTTGTCGTATTATCTGGTAGACAAATAATGCAACATCTTTCATATGTATATCCTACTGCATATTGCAGAGTAATATCACTTTACCAGAGCCGCTGAGAAACAGAGCTGTGAGTGTAAATTTCAACTTACAAATACGAATGTTAATATGACAAGTTCTCACATTCAGATCAACAAACTAAAGTAGTTTTACTACTGATTTCTACTGAATTCACTCACAGCTAAATGGCAGATTTTGTTCTGCATGCTCGCAAATCCACTGCAACAGTTATTTTACATAATTTTATGATAGAAACCATCATGATGTTAACTAGTAGGCATATCCAGCTGTCAAAAAACCTTTGCTGACAGGTGTTATCGCTCTCTCTCTCTATAATAATCCCTATAATAATCACTCGTTTTTATAAAATAACACTGTCAAACAGCGACACCCACATAGTTGTGTTTGAGTCCCTCGATTGTCCTCAGTGTGAAAAGATGGATCTCAAAATCATACAGTCACTGCTGGAAAGGGTTCAAATATGCAAAAGATGTCGGAAAACTGAAGAATCTGCAGGACATGGGGGATTTTTCGGAAGAACAGTGCTTAGTTTAACTATTCAGAGCAAACAAGGGACTCATGAACAACCATCACAAAACAAAAAAACAGTTGTGGATCATCCAGGTAACCACACACAGTATTAAGAACCAACGGTTCACAAACTTTTGAATGGGATTATTTTAATAATTTCAGCTATTTTTTGTCTTGTGGACAATATTTAAACATATTTTATGTAAAATATCTTACTCAGGACAGTACTAAATAAAAAATAACATGCATTTTGTATGATCTCTCTTATTTTGTTAAAATTATTCACATTTTCACAGATTCTGCAAGGGGTTCACAAACTTTCGCATGCCACTGTAACATGTATAAAACTGCCTTTTAAAACACCACCGCATGCCACTGATATATATGTGTATATATGTATATGTCTGCATGTATGTATGTATGTACCCCCCCATCCAACCTGCTGTGGGAATTCTCACTCCAAGTTGAACTCGTTACATTATGCAAACACATGAGGAGACTGAAAGACCCTTGATGTGCCTCTTCATGGCTCTCCAATAAGGTAGGAAATTAAACACAATGTGGATGATGTTAACTGTGACAAGATGATTGACAGTGCAGTTTAAACGGTGACAGCAGCTAAGCAACTAAGCAACAGAGCGTCCGTTAAAGAAACAGTTATGACGAAGTATGTCCCAAAGTTTGCATATTATTCTGCTACACTCAAAAGTATGTACTTTTTCTTCACAAAAAGAGTACATATTTTTAAGGCATAGAATAAGTAGGCTAATTGGGAAGAAGCAATAGTGACTGTGTCTGGATACCCTTAAATAACATTTCTTCAAGCGATTATCACAATATATTTCTCAAAAAAGAGCCTGATATTCTCTTTCTCTTCTGCTTTTTGGCTATTTTCTTTTATTTCCTTTATTGCATAACGTCTCAAAAAGTCTCAAGACCCTCACGTTCTGTGCTGCGCTTTTACCATTCTTGTGCGCTGTCTCATATTTTTTAACACAAAGACACGTTCTGAGTGAACGTCCCCTTAAAAGTTCAAGTTCAATTCAATATATGTTTATGTTACAATGTTCTTTAAGAGTTAAAAGTCTTTAGACCAAACGATTAGTGAGAGCAATGCTGAGCAGTGTCTCTAGACATGTTTTAAACCTTTTAGAAATGGTACGAGAACAGCAAAAATCAACAAAATGGTAAAATACATCCATCAAGGACATGCTCACATAGAAAAACAACTACAGAAAACTAAACAGCACTGGATAAAGTGGATATTCATGACAAAAAACCAAAACAGAAACAACTTACAATGCTGTAAGTGCAAATGGCCACTTATTCACGACACAATTTTCTCCAAGTTACCTCACAATAAGTAGCTTTTTGTTTCAGTTATTTGTAGAAATGCATTTGTTGAAGAGAACTGAAAGTTGAATATTGCTGAAATCTGCTGGTTTTAAAAAGTTTAAAAAATGTCATTATGCACAGTGTTCTCAAGTCTTAACGTCGTGTGTAATAGCCTAGTTACATACAAACTATTTTTGTGTAGTGAATTTGAATGTAGACCTATGCATGTTTGATACGTTCTTTCACAACCAGCCTTTTCACTTCCAGCATAAAGGTCCTCATTGCAGTTTATTTCTGCTCAACTGTCTGTTTAGACATGAAGCATCATTTGATTTGCATGTGAAGCTACCATCCACAGTTTTTTTGTTCTTACTTAACATTTAGAGGTGGAGTAATCTGAAATACATAATATAATTGTAGATTAGTGCAGAAAAAGATGCATTCAAATAATTCTGTGAAATTTCCTAGTTCTGACATGTCATGGTAAAGAAATCTGTGTGCACTCTTGCGCAACACTTCCTATAAAGACAGATTGATTGTAGCCAGCTCTTTCCAGTTCTGTGTGCAATATACATCAAACAGTTAGTGGATGGACTGAGACTAGGTGGAATGAAGACAAACACTTTGGGATTTGCAGTGACATTTCTCAGATGGGCTTGTCAATGTTCATCAGGATGATGATGAGAGAAGGTCTTTGTTGAATGGAATGGCAAGTCCAGAGGCACAGCTTTATGGCCAAGTACCTACATCTAGAGTACACTCTAAAAAATGCTGGGTTAAAACAACCCAGCGCTGGGTAAAATATGGACAGAACCAGCGATTGGGTTGTTTTGACCCAGTGGTTGGGTTACTACCCAGAATGTTGGGTTAAACATTTAACCCAACCGTTTGGTTCAAAACAACCCAATCGCTGGGTTTGTCCATATTTTACCCAGCGTTGGGTTGTATTTAACACAGCATTTTTTAGATTGTAGACCTTGTGTGCACATGGACAGCCATACATGTGTCTTAAATAATGCAGAGCGGATTAAACAGAGAATTAAAACAGACAAATTGCCTTTTCTTTAAAAAGGAACTTTGTGTACTAACTAAACGAAAAAGTTATTTTCAAGATCTGAGGTAAATTATCCATTGTCGCTTTCATTATGGCTATTAAAGTTACCCACACTTGATATACAAACTCAACTGAAAACATTTTAATCACTTGTCTATACAAAACTCAATCAGTACCTAAACTCTATGGAAACCTGTTTCTGCTACTGAATAAAAAAAAAAAAAAAAAAAAAAAAGGTAATTGCAACTTTTTGTCTCATAATTCTGAGTTTTTTTCTCAGAATTGCATAATATAAACTCGCAATTGCGAGTTATAAAGTCACAATATAAACTTAAACTTGTGAGTTATAAAGTCACAACTGGATATATTGTGAGTTATAAAGTCAGAATTTCAGGATATAAACTCACAAATGCAAGAAATAATGTCAGAATTGCTGGATATAAACTCGCAATTGTGACTTTTTCTCGCAATTGTGACTTTTTCTCACAATTCTAACTTTTGAGTTTATATCTTGCAATTCTGACCTTTTTCTCACAATTCTGACTTTTGAGTTGATATCTTGTAATTCTGACTTTTTTCCCACAATTCTAACTTCTTTTCTCAGAATTGCAATAAACGTATAAATTTGCAATTGCGACTTGTAAAGTCCAAGTCTTAGATTTTTTTTTTTTAATAAAAATTGTGTTTATATCTCACAAATCTGACTTTATTTCTTAAAATTGCAAATTTATATCTCTCGGTTCTGACTTTATAACATACAATTCAGAGAAAAAAGTCATAATTGTGAGATACAGGCTGTGATCCGAAAGCTTAGGCAGCTGATTTTGCAGGCAGCGTTTGAGCACGAAGGCACCTCACAAAACTTATTTCGGACATGCTTCTGAGACAGCGTAATGGTTTAATGATCTATCGCAAAATAAAGCGAGCTTTGGTGAAAACTATGTAAATATTTAATTACTATAATAGTAATTTCTTGCTAGAAATGGCATCAAAAGTGGAAAAAGTTTGTCAAAAACATCAATTTACACATAAACTGACCATCAACCGCAACTTTCAGATGCCACCTTTATTTTTTTTAGCTCAATCGTCACAAAATGTAACGCACAGGATTGTGGGATATTAAAGGCAGCGAAGGATACAGCTATGCTGCCTTAAAAAATCGATCAGATCTCAGCAGACAGAAAGTGAAGCTGACATCGGATTTGGACGTGGATTCATACCTTACGAAAATTAACCATGGTTTTACCACAAATAAAACCAAAATAACATGTTTACTATAGTTATGGTAACCACAAATTAATGGTTTTACTAGTTTAACCGTGGTATTTCTAGTAAAACTGTGGTTATACAAATGGTAATCAATACGCCAAAAAACCCCTACACTTTACTAAAATAAAACCATGGTTAATTTTCATAAGGGATGCCTTCCTACCTTGGAATGCATCCTCCAAAGGCAACATTTTTCAGCTTTCGGAAGCAACCACAAAGTCGCAATTACCTATTTTATTTTCAAGGTTTAAGGTCAACGTAAGTTGTATTTTTAGGAAAGATGCAGGCTATTAGATCTAAATGTACTGCCTTCATCTGATATTTAATTATGATTTGAATATACCGATTCCAGTGAGTTAATTAAATGAGTTTAATTAAAACATTATTTCTCTCATGCTTGCATTCTCAAATTTAAAATTGTCCAGATGATCAAAATCACCAGGGATTGTGGTCCATCTTCCAATGAGCACTACTGCTGAAGAGCATTATGCAATATATCGTCTCTGTGGAGAAAAATTCCAAATGAACAAGGAAAATGAATCATAGCTAGGAATAAATTAAATCATTAATCAAATACATTTAATTAATTATGTGTAAACTTATTTTATTAAAGTTATGGAAAGGGGTTGAGACTTTAACTGCACTGCAGATGCACTTTTTCCCCACTGAATTCCCCATTTCACCCATGCATCATGTACAAATATGTATTATTTGTTCAGTTGACAATTTATGTTACACAACACATCTAATGATGATGACAGTAAAAGGTGTTTTCACCCACTGATTTTTATGTTTGAGGTCTTGCAAACAGGAAATTACATAAACCAGTCTTAGGTATACTCTGTGTAAACTATAGTGAAACACAAACTTTATGATTATCTTTTATCTTTTTGTTGTCTATATGCTCTAGTTTGTATATCAGCGTAGTATAATTGTGTTCAGGAGTGTTAGTACAAGCTGCCTGTAGGTGAAATAGGTGACTTGTCAGACATCTAAAAAGGACAAATCATGTTCAGAAAAACAGGGACTGTCAAACACAACACAGAACTACTGCAGCAGTAGTGACAGTAAATCTGAGTCTTTCCACAAAAACTGACCACAGAGAGCTTCACAAAGCCAACATCCATGAAAGAGCCTCATTTGGTAAAATAATAGACCCCAATGCTAAAATGCCAAAAATATGGTGTTATGATCATGAAACCTGGACAGTTGGAGCACCAAGATGAACTTCATGAAAGTTGTATTAAAACCAAGATATGGTAAAACACCTTTTAAAAAAAAAAAAAAAAAAAAAAAAAAAGCCTATGTACGAAAAAAATGACAAGTTGCATGAAAAAAAAAATTCATGCAGTATTAATTTCACCATAGATAAGACGTGAGCCTCACAGGCTGTATCTGCACAATCACAGGATGCTGAGCCTCATGAGGGCTTCTGAAGGCTATAACGCTTCCCTTTGACATACAGAGCTGCTGTTTTGCTTGTTGCACTGTTTGCACACCGCTGGCAACTCTTCCTCTGTATATTCAGAAGTCGTGAGTGCCTGCCGCCAACTCATTTCCCTTCATGAACCTGTGAGACCAGCTTTGGCCTACTCATCTGTACATGCTGGAGAAAAAAAATATAAAAAAATTGTTCAGAAAACCATAGTAGCTAGGCACATACAGCACACATACACATAGAAGTCAAAAAAAACAACAACAACAAAAAAAAAAACTTAACTTTAATAAAGTCTGCATTTAAAATGTATTAAAACAAATAAAATGTAAAGATCAAGCATACATAAAAATATATAAACCAAAATAAAAAATACAATAGTGTAAAAACATGAAAAAATACATCCTTTACAAATGATAGCAATAATTTCTACCAAATTATTTTCTATTACCAAGTTACTTACTACATTGTTAAGGCATGTACTGTAATTTTGTGACTTTCAGTTCTTAGCTATTAGACATGTCAAGAATTCACTTAACACATTAAATTTTGCTACAGATCACGTTGTCTCCTCTGTGTTTTTCTGTATATAGGTTAAATTGCAAAAAAAAAAAACTGTTCTCATTGTGGTATAAAACCATAACCTTGTACCCTCAATACTGTGCCTCAAAACCACAACAAAATGCACAGTCAGTGGATATAAGAAAGCTAAAGAAAATTGTTTAATCAGCATTGCTGTCACTGTGTTTTAGATTATATCTTGTTTTTTTTTTTTTTGGACTTTTTTAATTAAATATAAAATGTACCACTCAGAGAATCTGACTAAAATGATCAAACATTTACAAAATAATGCCACCAAATGACACTGTTGCTGACAGTGAAATATAAAATAAAAATAAATAAATACTAAATAAAAGTGTTACTGCACTTTTACAGTACTAAAACCATGGTTAATTTTCATGAGGGCACATGCTATTTGAAATTGGTTGTCTTTGCTCTTGGCACCCAAGAGATCAAGCTTTGACTGGTTAGCATGACCATGTTAGCCTCTGCTGGTAGATTCTGTAACTACACCAAAAACTGGTCACAAAAAGCTTTCAGACAAGCAAAATCTTAGCAGGCTATTTATAAGTTTAAGCGATTATGAAATGACATTTCAAATAAAAAGAGTTGCTTGTACAGGAAATTTCAAAATCCAAGACCGAAAACTAAAACAAAAGTTATGGATGGAAATATACTCTGCTTCTTCATGTGTTGTTTAAATCACCATGTCCTTTTACAGCTGGTGTTAGGTTTTATTAAATCCTTGAAAAACTTTAAGGCCTGGTTTCACAGACGGGTCTTAGACTAAGACAGGATTAGTTCATAGTTCAATTAGGACATTTAAGCAATTTTTTTATAAACGTGCTTAGAAAAAAAATTAAAAAAACATTACTGGTGTGCATCTTGAAACAAAACAAAAGCACTGTTATATTTTAAGATCAGTCAGTGCAAGTTTCTTTCAGTTGAAACAGCTCAGACTTAGAATTAGGTCTAGGACTAGGCTTAAGCCTTGTCTATGAAACCGGGGATAAAGGACAATTTTATGAGGGGAATCATGGCTGCAAACTCAACACATGAAATAATAATAAACACACTTAAATAACACCTAACTGAAAACCAAACAATTAGCCTAAAAAACCGCCTGCCCATGTGTGTCTTTATTAAAGTTTACAGTAATTGTTAAATGACATAACGAACCACCAAATAATTTTTAAGCGGTTCTTTGAACCGAATCGTTCAAAAGAACCGGTTAGTGCAAAATAATCACATTTATATGCGCTCACTGAATCACCAGCAAACAAACCGATTGGTTCCAGTGTACTGAACGCAGCCTCGTTGCTGTCTTGTGACATAATGACGTTCCACACGTCAGCGACAGCTCAAGCTCCATTACACTAAGCCAGGGGTGTCAAACTCAGTTCCTGGAGGGCCGCAGCCCTGCAGAGTTTTGTTCCAATCCTGCTCCAGAACACAAACCATGCAGTTTTCAATTAAACCTGAAGGACTTGATTAGCTGGATCAGGTGTGTTTAATTAGGGTTGGATCTAAGAGTTTGACACCCCTGCACTAAGCAGTTCAGCAGCATTCCTCAGCAGGTACTACTGTATTTTGAGCTGTATTCTCAATCCCTTACCCAGTCTTTAATTTGTTATTATACTTTGCATGCAAATGGCGCTCGACTCGTGTAGTTTTATATTTGCTATATTGAGACAAAAAAACTAAGACTTAAACGTGAAGCCAGACTTTCTATGAGTTTCATGCATGAGAATATTAATACTTAAAGTGTAATTTGATCATTTACACGACAGAAATTCAAATTGAATTTACAGTTTGTTAAACCCCCGATGTTACATTATTTATTTGTAATAAAGTTTTAAAACTTGCTAAATTGTAAATGTGATTCGTCTTAGCTCTTTTGGTTCAGAAGTAATATTTACATGAGTATAAAAGGCACAGTTCTGATACAAAGTGTTTATTTTTTGATATTATATGTTGTGCAAACAACACTTGTTAAAGGAATAGTTCACCCAAGAATAACAATTCTGTCATTAGGCGCGTTTCCATTACCCTTCAAATTGCGCAAATTAAGATTGTGAATTGAAAATACGCCTAATGGAATCACGTCAATTTCGCAAAAAACTCCCATATATTGCAAAAATGTTTTTATGCTCGCATGAGGTGGTTTTTCAGGCAATTTGAAAAAGGAATATTTCACAAAACCGCAATGAAAATGTTTTTTTTTTTTTTTTTTTTTTTTTTCGCATTTACAGGTCACATGGCGTATATAAAAAGTCATATAATCATTCTTCAGTGTACTATAACCAACAAGAAACACTTCATACGTGGTCGCTCTCGAATATAAGTGGCATTCCCTGCCATTAATGCTTTGACAATTTACAATGCACATGTCTGTTTCGTGCATTGAGTTATTTACAATGCTGTTTTGTGCATTGAGTTATTTACACTGTTAAAGAGTTGGATTCTCATGCTAAGCATGGCCAAAGTTTCAAAAAACGATTTGGAAGTATGACGGAGTATTTCTGTGCCAAAAATATTCCTTCTGCATTCGTACAAGTTTCGGAAAGTTTTTCAATCATGGCTCTTGCTGACGTAAACAAGGGTGGAACTCCTTATATGGGCATTTCTCCCGGAAGAGCGCGCACGCATCGACCAGAGCGAGAGCGCGCCCATCAACGCGCTTCATTAGGCTGCACTGCACGGGACTCGCTCGGGAAGAATGTCTTTAAAGAATTGTGTCTTTGGTTGTAAGGGAAAGATAACCTTGTTCAGCTTCCCAAAAGAACTCAGCGTTACATGAATAGTGGATGCAGTTTGTTTTTCAGGGCAGCAATGGAGTTTCTCAAGTGCGTTGACGAACGTTGTTGGATTTGCACATCGTTTGATACTGAAAGATGGAGCGGTCCCAGCTATAAAAGATCCCGGTCATGATTCAGAACTGCAGATGGTAAGTGAAACGGCATCAAATGTCTGTGTTTTGTTCACGATTGGCGCAAGTGCTCGTCACTCTTTAGCTCCGCCCACACGGCAGCCTCCAGGAGCTCGGCTTTTTTCTGAGAGAATCGTAAAGCTATATCTTTCTTTTATAAATATGATAAACTAAAGACTTTTTGGAGATATTATAGATGCAGTACTACTCTATAGGTACTCAAGATTAACATAAGATTGGGTGAAACTGTGTGTGTTATGCCCCCTTTAAACACCCAGGCAAGATCTACAACGGCATTTTAGTGGCACGTAAAATAAAAATAAGTCATAATATTTTGAGAATAAAGTCATACTAATTTGAGAAAAGGCATAGAATTATAAGACTGAAGTCATAGTATGAGAATAAAGTCAAAAAACAAAGTCGTAGCAATACGAGATTAAAGTCGTTCCCCCGGTTTCCCAGACAAGGCTTAAGCCTAGTCCTAGACTAAAATGTAGGTCTGAGCTGTTTCAACTGAAAGAAACTTGCACTGACTTATCTTAAAATAATCAGTGCCTTTTTTTTTGTCTCAAAAAGCACTCCAGTAATGTTTTATTTCTAAGAATGCTAATACAAATTTCCTTAAATGTCCTAATTGAGCTGTGGCCTAATCCTGTCTTAGTCTAAGCCCTGTCTGTGAAACCGGGCCATTGTATTTTAAGAATAAAGTCGTAGCAAGGCAGAATTGCATGAATAACATTAATGTGAAAATTAAACCACCTACTACTCCGCAAAAAAACATCTGTGGCGTCCAGCCTTTCATTCAGAATCAGAATCAGAATCAGAATGAGCTTTATTGCCAAGTATGCTTGTGCGTTCTTCACATGTATTTAATTAAAAACCACAATAAAACATTCTAAAAGTTTAAGTGGGCTCCAACTCAATAATTAAGTTAGCTAACATTTATGTCTTTTCTGAATAGTGTTATTTGACTATTCACAAGATGTTTTATTCACAGTTTAATATATGATTGGAAAAAAAAAGAAACATTTCACATCTTCAAATCCATATTGTTTGTAGCACACCAGCCACCCTGTAATTGCAATAAGCTTTGTTGCTTTTAATATAACTCAGCTCAGCTTTCAAATTCTGTCCGTTTTATCAGGAAATACATATTATAAATGTGTTTTTCCTCTTTATTACAAGTTATAGCACTATATAAACATGAAGGAACATCAGAAGGCATTAAAAAAAACTGTATAATTGAATGAAACGAACGTTGCATTGTAATCGGAAAGATGACTGAATCGCATGCTCACATTAAAGATAGTGAAAAACACGTTGTAATACATGTTGTTTATATTTCACTATAAAACTGACAGTATTTGAAAGCGAATAAAAAATAAAAGATCAAAGCAAATAAAGTTTTTTTTTTTTTTTTTATAAAACAGTTTTAATTACAACAATAATTTAATTGATTTCAAAACTCAGTGCAGTGAGTAAATATTTGATTTTCTTAGTTCATCATGCATCCACAAATTTGCTCTCTGTTCTGCAGACATTGTTTTCTTGCAAGTTGAAAAGTTTTGAATTCAAGTGGAGCACAAGAACGAAAGACCTGACACAATAGTTTGGTCACTTTTCAACTTGCAAGCAAAGGTTTTAAAGGTTGTGAAAAGGATTCTAACTATTGTTCCTATGTGTCTTTATTTGTTCAAAAACAGATTCATTCAGGAACGAAACACTTCTGTGATGTTCTGAGACGCACAAATGTTTTGCTCCTGCTTTGTTTGGAATGATTTTCGTTGAAAAAAAAAAAAGAAACAGACAATATTGTGTCTAAAATGTAACACTTAATATTGACTTCTAGTTTGTTGAAATGTTGTATAAAATTAATATCATATTTGAGATCGCGTTAACATGCATCAGTGCCATTTTCCTAAATATCAGCTTGTGTTGCTAAAATATATAATATTTTACAAATATAAAATACAAAATCTTGAATTATAAGGTCATTCTAACTGCGTTCTACAAGGCTTCATCATACTGTAAATGCTTTTGGACTGTCAAAATGTGTTTTTGATAATCTTAGCTCGCATATTGTTAAAACAACAATTGCAATTTTATCACAGACGATAAATATCGCATATCCTTATTTACAGTTGTTGTTCTTGGTGTGAACAGGCCTTAAACATTTTTTTCCCCAGTCCTTTTTTCCCAAATGTTTCCCATTTAATTTTTTGTATTTAGGCATTTGTTTGTTTTTGTTACTTTTTCTTGTACAGATGGAGCATCCAAACATCAGCGTCCTTCATAGAGAAGATTTTATATGAAATCTCGCCAGCGTTCCTCCCTTAAACCAGTATAGTTATGTGATGGATGGGGATTTAATATCTTCAATATTAAATCATAAAATACTGTACGTATTGATGATTAGAGGTTTGAAATACATGTTAAAGATAAATAAACAATGACAGATTTCTCTGAAAGGTGTGTGGAGAACACTGCATGGATTTATACTGTAAATCGTACTAATTAACAGTTTGCTTTTTTTTTTTTTTTTTTGCAATCACAGATTGTGGTTTTGGCCCACAGAGATATTTAGTGCGCTTGCTTATCTATCTTCCTGGCACTACCATAGCCAAAATTGCCTGCAGTTCTTGTATGATCTTGTATGATGTTGGGAAAATAGCCGCAACATTGGATACAGTTTTACTGCAAGTAATATCTTTCATTCGATTCCATTATTAAAGAAAAACGTCAACCCAAAAAACAAACACAAGTTATTTAATTCACACCAAGAATGAAAACTATAATAGTAACGTCCACACCAATGGACAATAATGTTCTGGGCTGCGTATCCCCAAAATCATCGTAAGCCTAAGTAGATCGTAGAAACAGTCAAAATTAGCAAGTTTCATCAACATCAAAATATTAACAGACAGATGAATTAAACCTGTCGCTCATATCTTTTAAGTTGTTGCGCTAGTTATAATGAAAGTCACATGATAACGCCAACATGGCGGATGATGTCCAGATCGCATTCAGGCTATTGTCACATTTCGCTGCTGGAAGGAATGAAGGAGCCGTGGATAAACGAAACAGTCTTTAATTCAATCCAACACTCAGGGTAAATCCACACTAGGAACGAGGGATGACACACGAACATCACTGGTAGACCCGACAAACACTAACTGAATGGACTGGGCTTATAAACACAGGATAACGAGGGACAGACAGGTGCAGGGAATCAACTAATAATCAGACTAAACGAGGACAGGAACATGACCAAATAAGGGAACACAGAAAAGAAACAGGGGTAAAACAGGTCCAAAAGAGTCCTGGGTGGAGACGACGAAGGGATGAGCCAAGGAGGACACAGGAGGAGCCAGGGGGACGACAGGAGGGACCAGGGTGGACCAGACGGAGGGAGCAGCCAGGAAGGAAACAGGAGGGATTTGGAGCATGCGGCACCAGGTGGGACCCAGGCCACAGCCATAATGTTGACCCAAGGTGGAGCCGACGGAGGAGCCATGGTGAAGGAAGGGCTGACGACTCCAGGGCGCCGACCAACGGTGGTGGAGCAGGTGGTGGAGGAGCCCGAGGCAGAGACGGAGAGCCGATGAGCCAGGGTGACGGGGAGGATCCGGAGGCGGCGGGGCTCCAGAAGGCCGCGGTGGAGCCGGAGCGACAGAGGACTGAGGAGGAGCCGAGGGGATGAAGGAGCCTGACAAAGCCGGAGGGACGAAGGGACAAGGTGCAGCCAGAGGAGTGGAGTCCTGAGGCGCAGGATGGTCAACTCCAGACCAAGGTGGAGCTGGAGGGACGAGGGAGCCCGGCGGAGCCAGTGGACAGATGGACCAAGGCGGAGTGGAGGGAGCTAGGATCCATGGTGGAGCCGACGGGTCGACGGTCCAAGGCGGAGTTCGGAGCTTAGAGGCTGGAGGTGGAGTCAAGGGATACTCCAGCCACGGCGACGCTGGAGGATGGCAGTCCTGCAGAGCTCGCACCGTATAGATGGTGGGCTGAGGGTGAACAGAGGGGCTGCCAGACGACAACAGAGGAGGAGGCAGGAGCGGGTGGGAGGGCAGGCATTTGTGAGCCTCTGGGCTTTCAGGGATGCAAACAGGAGCCCTTTCTGGGCTGAACTCAGAACAGAAGCCTTCTCTAGGCTGAACTCAGAACAAGAGCCTTCTCTAGACTTAGCTCAGGAACAGGAGCCCTTTCTGGGCTTAACTCAGGAACAGGAGCCTTCTCTAGGCTTAATTCAGGAAAAGGAGCCCTCTCTCCTTCCTTGATGTGGCACAGTCCATGCTCGATAATCAGCTCACCCTCAGCCTCAGAGCGGGGCGGAGCTTCTCTCCGCGTTCCTTTTCCCTCATGACGGGCTCTGTTGCCGGCTCTCGCACCTGGTCTGACACTCTGTGAGGCACTGGCTCCGTGGCGATCCTCAGCTCTGTCGCACTCCTGGCCGATGGCTCGGCGGTCGCGACGTGCTCTGGCTCTCCGTCAGCAATGGGCTCAGACTCATGCTCCACTCCGCGCGGAGATGGTGGGCTGGGCGCTGGGTCTGGCCGTGTTCCGGATCGGGGGTAAACGTTCTCCAGACACCGGATAATAGCTTCCCTCCAGCATAGTCCGGTGGTGTCTGGGAGGTTGATGGGGTGGTAGTTGTCGATCCAGAACAGTGAGTTCAGCGCAGCGTCGACGAACGTCGTTAAAACGGCGAGCTGGCTGAACTGCACCTCATACTCCAAAAGGGAGAGGTCTTTGCGGGCTAGGGTGGTGAACTTGACAGCGAGGGAATCCATGGGGACAAGGGAACACAACGGGGAAAAAAAAAAAAAAAAACACTGAATGAAAAGAGAAACAAAAAAACGAAGGGCACACACGGAGGTAACTTTGTTGGTCGGGTCTTTTTTCACGTTTCGCTGCCAGAAGGAACGAAGGAGCCGTGGATAAATGAAACAGTCTTTAATTCAATCCAACACTCAGGGTAAATCCACACTAGGAATGAGGAATGACACACGAACATCACTGGTAGACCTGACAGACACTAACTGAACGGACTGGGCTTATAAACACAGGATAACGAGGGACAGACAGGTGCGGGGAATCAACTAATAATCAGACTAAACGAGGACAGGAACATGACCAAATAAGGGAACACAGAACAGAAACGGGAAAAACAGGTCCAAAAGTCTGACAGCTATAGAGTACGTATTCTTTTACCGCTTGTTAAGTAAGTACTTATTGAAATTAAGTACTTAAATACTTTGAACACAGCCTTTCAAACGAAGCAAGTGATTTTCGAATGAATCATTGAATCATTTACTCAAATGCTTTGTTCAAAAAAAGTTCATTCAGAAGCTGTCTTGAAAAAATTTATCATGTTTGCGGTTGTGCTTACACAGTAATGTTTAGGAAAATGACACTGATGCTTGTGTGATATTACTTAACTATATAATATCTTACAAATATAAAAAAAAAAAAAACACAGGGATATTTTTTTTCAATCTTAGTTATAGTTATTGTTCTTGGTGTGAACAGGTCTTAAACTTTTTTTTTTGTCCCTTTTTCCCTAAATGTTTCCCATTTTATTTCTTGAATTTACGCATTTATTTTTGTTACTTCTCCTTGTACAGATGGAGCATCCAAACATCAGCGTTCTTCATAGAGAAGATTATATATGGAATCTTGCTAGTGTTCCTCTCTTAAACCAGTATAGTTATGTGATAGATGGGGATCCCGTACAAAAGGTTGTTAAAGCCATTATGGAGCAGTACCAGATCCAAGTCGAGCCAAAACTACCATTGTTTCGCAAGTGTAAGATGTTATTTTTATTTTAGTGTCAATACTTCAATGTCAGCGTGTTCTTTATATAAGTATTTTTATTGCATTGCAGGTATTAACCATGGAGACTTCAATGACCACAATCTCTTGGTGAAACTCAATGGACCCTCAAAGTACAAGATCTCTGGGATCCTTGATTTTGTAGACATGAGCTGTGGGTATTTTATATTTGAGCTGGCCATCACCATCACGTACATGGTGATTGAGAATCCCAATCCGGTAGACGTCGGAGGGCCATTGGTGACGGGATGGGAAAGTGTTTTTCCTCTCAATAAGGCAAAAAGAGACTCACTCTATTTGCTGGTTCTCTGTAGGTTCTGCCAGTCCCTGGTTCTGGACCGTCACACTGTGATCCAGCAACCAGAGAATGAGGAGTACTTGATGATCACCGCCAGGACAGGTGTGCACCATCTCTACCGTCTCTGGGAGCTGGGTAAAGAGGAAGTGGAAAGAATATGGTGCACAGTTTAGCCAAACTTGACCTGAGCAACTGCTTGCTCAAAAGGTATATGCCAAGTTTTTTCATGAAACTCTAGATGGCACAGGCTGATGGGTCGTTAATATTCACGGCCTTAAACTATTTGGTACAAGCTGATTGGTTCATGTTGCCTACGCAGCCAATGAGTTTACTGCTTTACATTTAAATGGCATACATTCCTCTGAAACCCTCCACCTTCCCCAGCTCCACCTGCATATATCTGCTACAGGTTATTATATATGCTATTTGTGCAGCAGCAATATGTCTTAAATACTCACAGCACCATATCGGCGTGTATGGATTGGCAGTAGCGTCTGTACTTGCTTTGCAGAAGCAGCAATAATCTACAACAACAGCAATATCCAATAGCAGCACCAATTCAGCAATAGAAGCATAGCAGATCTATTTTGCCAAGACCAAATACATTAACACTGTTAAAATCTTCCAAGAGTTGTCATAATAGAAATGCAATAAACTGGAATGCATTGAAGATATAGTTAACCCAAAAATGTAAATATTAACAACAACTTGAAATAATGAAAGTCAATGGGGAATGGCACTGTCAAGCACCAAAATGTCAAAAAAGCATCATAAAAGTGTTATAAAAGTGGTCCAAAAGTGCACAGTATAATTTTATTTTAAAATCATATGATGATGTCAAATGGTGATGCTGTATCTTAAGCCAGACAACTTTTGACATCAGTTTTGGAACTTTAGTTAAAAAATTAATAATTACTATAAATTTTGGTATTATTGATGAGTTAATGAGCATGAGAAGCAACGGCTACAGCAAGAACATCTCAATAATTAATGTAGGATTATACTTGATGATCCTTACATTTTTAAAGTTTGAATTAATTACTAACACTAATACCAAGAATGTCATAATTTTTTTTAACAAAGCAGCAGAAGGTTTTTTAATAGTGGAAAGTTCATTCTGGAGGTCTTAAATCTCAAAACTAATTTGTTTTGTTATCATCTATTGAGGAAGTGATTTTATTTTTTGTTTAATGTATTTTGCTCTTTACTCTTTGGATGGAATAAAAGCACCAAATAAGAATAAAGAACCCAAATAAACATATTTTTTAATGGAACAGAACGATTTTAAACTTGCACAATTCATAGGCAATAATGTATTACTATGTACTGTATATCATAATGATGGAATGTGACGAAAGGTCCCATAAACTTTTATGGGCTGATCTTACAGCACATGTTATGAATAAACAAACTGCTCACTGCAGCATTTTATCTGGTTTTTCAAAGGTCTTTTTTACTGCACGGATCTGGTATTATTGAAAAGTCAGAGTTTAGTTCATACTGAAAAGTGCACTTTTCAAGCAAAAAATTAAGCAAAAAGGGCAGCAACAACAAAATGTTTGGAATCTGTTTGGCCAATGAAATTAGAAAACCTAAACTAACTGTCATTAAGAACAATATTTTTTCTTGTTGATGACTCTTTAATACAGAACTTATGAAAAACCATGATCATAAAGGTCTTAAAGCTTCAAAGCCATTTTAATGGGTTACCAAGAAACATATGCTGAAAAAATGTACCGTACTGTAAGTTGCTTCAGATAAAAAAAAAAAAAAAAATGTCTGCCTGCCAAATCTATGTAAATGGAATAAAGACACTGACCAATCGAGCGTACAAATGAAATACATTATGCCAAACATCACAGATGTGATTGTCCAGATGTCGGTCTGTTTTAAAAAACACTCTTGTCTCTGCATAGGTCTCAAGTGGAGGGGTCAAGTAATTTTGTTTAATATCATGTAACTAAATACAGAACCCATTACCTTAGAAACTTCCAGGCCAAGTGTTTTAAAGCCATTTCATGCTGATCAGATGCCAAGAAGAACTTCACAAGCAACAATCCTTCAGTAAAAGCAAACATATGAGTTAGAGTATACAGTATTCTCTCAGCAATGTCAGTTGTTTCTCATCCTGTTGCCTCTATTTGTACAGTATTAGTGAAAAAGTGCACCTATTGTCACTCAATTACTTTATATTGTACAGAACCTGCTGCCTCCATGTTCTCCTGTTGTTTGCTTGCCTTTGAATTGAAAAGCGAGCAAATGGCATGGAGGAAACATGTATTGCCATATCACATAACTGATCATATACATATGAATGGATGAATAAAAAAATGGACATAACTGAGCTTAAATTTCACTGATAGTGTTTCTTTTGATGTACAGACCTACTGTTATATATATTAGCCAATTTGAGACGAAGTTGAATTGTTATACGGTGAGTTGTATTGAGCTGTTATAAGGTGAAATATATATTATTACAGTTTAGACAAGGGTTGCATCAGAATGTACAATTTACATCAGACAGTTTCTTGCTTGTTATACAAGCACTGAAAAAGTCAAGACAATCTGAAGTAGTGACAACAGTTTTGGTAAGTATGATACATTTCAGTTAATGCAGTAAGTGTAATTCTCAAACCAAAGAAAATAAAAATATAGGAATTGAGCTTCAGAAGAAACAACTGCAGTATGTTCCACTACTAGATTGTGCCGCTACCACACAAACAAGCAAAATTGATCCAACACAGTTTTACACACATTAGGATGGATCATATCTACTCTCATTATCAGTGTTGGCCTGTTGTAATTTTTTCATGTGGTTAACAGAAACTGTAGTAGACAGTATGATAACTGCTTTTTCTATTTTATCTATCCTGGTCATTTGGTCAATTATGATGTATAATTCCAAGTATTAAACCAGTTTCCAACGTTTCTAGGGCTACCTATCCATCCATTACTTCTCCATTATGAAGAAAAATCGCATATGCCAGAGAGTGATGTTGTTTCAAATATTCGTACTGCACGGCCAAATCAAAGTAGGCCTATACTGATATTCACACAGCACAATGGTTTTATAAAACGGTTAAATAAACAAGTCGACATTGAATAATCTAGATTTTAGACACAATAGACTAGATACTGTTTCTGCTCCGTCAGACAAATTAGTTCCAAACGAAGCCAAAGAATCAACAAGAATCTCCAAACAACGCACAACAACTGCTTCGTTCCGCAATAATTGTGTTTTTGAAAGAATTTGAATGATGCATTTAAACTATAAGATTTTAACTCGATTCAAAATTTTCTACTCGTCACAAAACGAAGATAGAGCCGACAAAAGCCCAAATTTTGTTGCTCGTTCACATGAGTGACAATCTTGTGTGTGAATCTTCAAAGACGCGATCTGAGAGAAGAAGACGAAGACGCCCGATCAAGAGATATTTAATAGTAAAAATAAAAACTGGCATTTCAATGTGACCTGCAGAAAGGCTCACTAAAATCCCCACAACTAATGGACAAACTGAGGGTTTGCCTGTAATGCGCAAAGCAAACACAGACGAGAGGCGGGAAAAACTCCCAGTTATACCAAGACCGCTGGAACGGCGCTCAGCGAATCAAAGTCGAGAATATTCCTCTTTCAGAAGAGCGTTGTAAATGTAGCTAGACAACCTGATTACTATGTCTTAATTTAAAGACAGGAAACAAAACTTTGTACCACCTGCATTGTACATCCGTTTTCGTCTGCTGAGAATACAGAAAGGTTCTAATCATGCTGCTGCAATACTGATGGTTGAATTAATAATTCAGAATCATGAAGTCTTTGATCTGCAACAGCTCAGTAATCGTCTCTGGAACACTCAGAAGTGAGAATGCTAAAAAGATATTGAAAGTCTTGATACATAAACTCTCTCCTGTCTAATAAATCCTCTTGACATTTGAAAATGCTACACCATCAGCAATCTTGCTGTGGAATGGAAGAATGCATTTGCCATCAGCATTGTGTCATGCCTAGATTATTAAAGGGATACTCCACCCCAAAATGAAAATTTTGTCATTAATCACTTTACCCCCATGTCGTTCCAAACCCGTAAAAGCTTCGATTGTCTTTGGAACACAATTTAAGATATTTTGGATGAAAACCGGGAGGCTAGTGACTGTCCCATTGACTGCCAAGTAAACAACACTGTCGAGGCACAGAAAAGTATAAAAAACATCGTCAAAATAGTCCATCTGCCATCAGTGGTTCAACCTGAATTTTATGAAGCGACGAGAATACTTTTTGTAGGCAAAGAAAATAAAAATAACATTTATTCAACAATTCGTCTTCTCTCTGTCTCTCTGTGTCAGCGTAGCGCCATTTTGGAGAGCATCCGATGGACGCAAAGTGTGTACGCTATTCTCTGTCATCAGTAACGCATGGATGCGTGGTTTTCATTCAAATCAAAGGGTAAATAAACATAGAATAGCGTATGCACTTTGCGTCCATCGAATGATATTTTGTTAGGTGATGCAGTGGCATTCATACATTTCATGTGTGCTTAGGTGTCCAGATACTGTAGCAGGGCACTGTGAGAAGCAAGTGGCTAGAAGGCATGATTGTATATTGAAAATTGTTACAGTCCCTGATATAAATGTCTAGAAGTCAGAAGGGACACATAACATAATAGACGGACAACGGCCAGAGTTTTCCAAATGAATTATTTATTTTAACACAAAATACTCACAAAAGTAACCAAAAATAAGAGAAGGGGAGCCCAGCAACAAAGGAAGGTATAACTAAACTAATAGACACAAGCCGGGACTCCCCGCTCCCAAACTAAAATGACAAACTAAGGAAAAAGTATGTGGCGATGTGGCTGCAGAGAAAACTGTGGCTGGCAGAGAGAGACCAAAAGAGTCCGCCGCCTTCCACTTTATAGCCTCGCTTCCCCAGCTCAACCAATAGGAAACTAGAAAAGGCAAAAAATAAGAGAACATTAACACAAATGGCTATTTGAGGATTCTGGATCGGGGTGAGCACAAGGCGCGCGTAACAGAAATACATGTGGGAAATACTGTGAAGGACACAAAAACACTGCCAAAATGGATCCACTTACCCTCCATTTACTGAGGCACATGCACCGAGTCTTATATAATTCCCAGGTCTTTGCATCTAACAGTGACGTGGCACAAATGATCTCAGTGCCAGATCACAAATGCCTCTGTTTTGATATATTGAAACCATTATTGACTGTACAATCTGGGACGTCCTGCCCAGAGCCAGATTGCAGCTGGCAGGCCAGAGTTATTATGAACTCCCAAATGAGTCCCGGCTGAGGCTCAGAGGAGGCTGAAGACTTGAGTTTAAACATAAGGACAGATATTGGATGCTTGGACAATTGCCTGTTCCTTGTGCACTCTGGAGCCAAAGGGCCGCTCCTGCCGGGACGGGAATGACCAATCATGAAACAGAAAAAGTGCAGAGATCTAATAGCGCTGATCCACAGGCTTCGCTCGTTTTGGCGAGAGAAAAGCTTGGAGCTTCGCTGTGAGTGTTATTAGAGAAATAATGTGAACAATTCGCTGTAAGGAAACGGACCAAATTACAAATCAAAAGAGAAGGAAAAGGCTAATTGAATGCTTCAACACACTTTACATGCCATCATAATGTATTTCCTGTCTGCTCTCTGAGGATGATTTTATTAGTAATTTCATAAGTTACACAGACTTTTCTTCAGTTTCAGTGCTTAAAATGACTCACAAGATATAATATATATATATATATATATATATATATATATATATATATATATATTAGGGGTGGAACAGTACACAGATGTCACGGTTTGGTACGTACCTTGGTTCAGGGGTCACAGTTCGATACAATTTCGGTACAACAGGGAAAAAAAACAAAAACAAAAAAAATCTTCTATGCTCAGTTTCTTTTCATTTATTTTGAACAGACAGTAGTACAAATTACAATTTTTTTCCACCTAGATGTGAAAATACTAAGTATTATTACATTGTTATATATATATATATACATATATATATATATATATATATATATATATAAAATCTGCAGTACATATATACATACATACAATGAATACATTCTTGAAATATATTTGATTTAGTTTACAGATAAAAAAAATGGGGAAAAAAACAGTGCGACATGTAATATAGCCTATATATGCTGAGTTTCCGTTAATTTTTGTGTCACGCTTAATTTGTTCACAGAAAGGAAACTGAAATGGCAGAAAGCGACATCTTATTTGTTTTTTTTATTTTTCTGATTTCTGATTCTGCTGGTATAAGGAAACAGCTGAAGTGATCGCGCCGGAGCGCACACACACACAAAACACATCAGTTCCAGAATGGCTTAATTGACAGCACAGTTGGTACTTTATGAAAATAAAATACAGTAAACCAAACATCAGCGTGCCCGCCTCTGTGTCACCGTTGGAACGTGACTGAAGTACAAAGCCTATCATTTACATAATAAATAATAATTTAGCATTCAGATATGTTACATCACAAGTATGGAAATATTATGGAATATTTGGATTTGTGCCGAATGAGAAAGGTAGGATACACAAGCTCAAAGATCCATTTCGCAAACAGTTGAGTGTGCAAGCCTTTAAAGTATACTCCTTTGTCAGTCTATGTGAGAGACACATTCAGAATCAGCACATAGTCACTGTCTAGAGGGCTTTGTTTTCAAGTGCAACTCATGGCATTCACTGTTCTTCTGCTGGCGGTTATCAAACAGCGTTGCATTACTGCGGGCACCCCTTCTGGATTGGGGGTGAATTGCCTGTATTCGTTGTACCCGAATCAAGATGTCCATACCGTGACGGTTCGGTACGAATACATGTATCGTTCCACCCCTAATATATATATATATATAGAGAGAGAGAGAGAGAGAGAGCTGGGTAAATTACTTAGAAATTGTAATTCGTTACTGATTCCAAATTGCATGACAAAAAATGTAGTCAGTAATGTAATCCATTACATTACACATTTTAGGTAATGTAATCAGATTACTTTTAGATTACTTTTGACCTAACTCGTTTATCACACTGATTTAAACAGGATAATCGTGTACCATAATGATGTAAAAATACAAAGAGTGAGAAAATTTATTCCTTTCATTGTAATTGTAATTCAATCAACATTAAGTGCATTAAACATTGTTACATCAAGGTTTTCCAAACTGCGGTTCGTAAAGGAACTGCAGGTATTTGTGAGTTTAAAAGACAAAGCCTTTCAATAATACATAATAATGCATGGTTAAATAACCTACTGAGTGATAATTCAAATAAAAATGAATGTGTTCATAAGTAGTTGATGCAATGTTGAAACACTTCTTAAACCTGAAATGATTTTTGTAAATTCATTGGTCAAATGCTGTGTCGCCACCTTACTAATGACTAGTCTATGTGTGAATGTCCACAAAACTGGACTTTCTGAGTATATATAAGTGGTAGACTATTTTAGAAAGGAAAATGTAAAAGATAAAAAACGAGAAATTACAGAGAATCAATAAATGATGAACAATTTATTGCTATTGTGTGAATGTAATCATGTAATCATGTAATCAATAAAAAAGTAACTGTTGTCTGATTACGAGTATTTTAAAATGTAACTTACTCTAATTACAAATACTTATTTTTTGGAATCTGATTATGAAATCCAGATTACATGTAATCAGTTACTACCCAGCTCTGTGTGTGTGTGTGTGTGTGTGTGTGTGTGTGTATATATATATATATAAATATAAACTTTTATCTTTTAATCTATATGCAGTATACAGTATATACTGTGTATATATGGACACTGTATAACTGTAAATAGATTAGAATTTACATTAAATTATGTCGATTTTACAGTTACACTGGAGAAGACTGAATGTCTGAAGGACATCTAAAGCCTCTAATCACAGCTGATATTCGTTCTTTTATATTCTTTTAACACAACTTCATGAACAAATATTACCATTAAACAACAACAACAACAACAACAAAAAACAAAACAATGTATATTAAAAATATAAAATAAAAATCAGTTTTAACAATGAAATTACATTTAAGCTTTGAAAATCAAGAAAAAATTTTTTTTTTTGCTTGAAAAGTGTTACATTTCATATTTAGTAATATTAAAATAATATATAAAATATATTATATAAATCAATATAAACATACGTCAAATGTTTTTCTTACAATTCTTATGTATGTATTTATTTAGAGATATTAAATGTTTTGCTTGAAGTGTTATAATGAACAGTAAATTATTATAAATGTAATATTGAAAATATTACAAATAAATATAAAAATATCTACAGTATATTTTAACATTGAAGAAAATACACATTTCAGCTTTTAAAATAAAGACAAATTATAAAGACAGGTGAAATATTTTGCTTGAAAAGTTTTAATATTATTTATTTAGCAGTGATGAGCAAACAGGATTTAACATTGAAGAAAATGCATATATTTTAGTTTTAAAAATAAAGACAAAAATTATAAATTGATATGTGATGTTTTGCTTGAACTATTACAATTTTTTTATTAATTAATTAATTAATTAATTAAATATGAAAATATATAAAATATATTTACATTGAAAAAATCCACATTTAAATTTTAAATACAGTATATAGAAAAATTATGAAGAGATGTAAAATGTTTTCCTTGAAAAGTGTTAAAAGTTTTATTTATTTAGACAGTGATGAGTCAACAGAAAATCATTGGGAGAAGCAAAAACAAAGCTCCAAAGAAGCTCGAAAAGTGATTTTACGCAGGTTCGGCGAGTTACGATGATCTGTAGTGCGATTTGCAGTTTTAGCAGGAAACTTGGTCTTTTACTAAGTAAGGCCAGTAAAAGTATTGTAAGTAACATAAAAGTAGAAAATCATAATACAGGAACTGGACGATTCTGCTTGTGTGTTTTGTGACACCCATAATTAGAGGAAACCACTGAAAGCTGAACCGAGCTGTATCCAGTACAGAGGATTGGACACATTATTTCCAGGTGTTTCGGTGTGAGCTGTGAAATACATTAGAGCTATAAGACAAGGGAAATGACATTTATTGGGGTGTATGAAGTGGACTATGACCAAATAGCATCACGCTTCACAACACAGCGCCTGCCCTCCTCTGTTTTACATCATGTCAATCATGCAAATCATCCTAATAAAATCACATTCCACATGAAAAATGATGTTTCTGAACTGTCAGTCCAGCTGACTCTTTTACATTCGTCATACCAAGTGTTCACAGTTTTACATTTGATATGAATCTTGTTAAAACTAATCAGATTTGATTTGAGTCAAACAATAGCTTTCATAAAGCTTTCTATTAGAAAACCAAAGATAAAGGGAGAAAGAAGAGTTGATGGACCAAAATGTCCTTTATTGTGATGTATGTTTTATTTATTAATTTTTGCCTTATTAAATTACTATATTTTACACATTAAAACAACATATTTTAATTTTATATATATATATAGGCTATTAATGTAGCAACATAATTTGTATAAAACAATTACAGTAGAGAAATATTTATTATTTTTTTTTATAAAACTAACAGATTTACTTTAATTCTTAACACATTAATTCTTTAGTGTGTTATATCAGTTACATGATTTAAAAAAATTATATATATATATATATATATATATATATATATATATATATATATATATATAATTATTATTATTAAATATAAAGACCTGGAGGCAAATGTGTGGGGTAAAATGTATCAAACCAAGAAGAAAAGGCCTCATATAGGCTAATTATACAGCAAAATTTATCACCATATCCAAATACATTTGATATGGCAAGATATTAAGTAATATTTAAGTACATAATTATTCACAGTAGCCTCTTTTGAAAATTGTATGACAATTATCTGTTTATGAATTTTTGTTATTTTCTAACACTAACTAGAAGCAGCCCTTGTGAAAGAAGTGTGCTTAATTGTATTGAATACACATTTGTAGTGTAAATTATATAGCTAATAATATAATATACATATTATATTAAACTCTACTTGCAGAGAATATTAATGAAAAGGCCAGTCAAGGCAACTGTATGTAGTTTTGTGTATTTTTCTGACTTTGTTCCATCATAAGTATGCCTACTCTGTTTTAAAAGTATGTTATAAACTTATTTCTTTTTCACAAGGGAGGATATATGCTTCACTGCAGGATATTTATAATTAGGCCTACTTTTACATTTCATCAGAGTCGCATGTATGGAAATGATTACATTTCATGTCAATGTCTTTTCAAGCTCCTCCTCAAGCAGTTTGCGGGGTTCACAAAGTGAGACTCCTAAAACAGCGCGGTTAGTCATTGTGTCAGTTATTTGTAATGTGTTTCTGAGTGAGAGGTGAAGCCTTTTCAGACAATAGCTCGTTTCTGTGAGCCCTTCACACTCCCTGAGCGCCCAGAGGCGCTAACAGACTGATGGGCATCTATTGTTCTAGCGCTGAATTGGAGGAAGAATCACAATCCTCATGTTTTCTTTTTTTCTCCACTCTACATCCGTTCCTCCCTTTCTGCCTGATTTTATTCTTCCCTGATTTTATTACAGTCTGCACAGGTTCATTTCTTCGAGACTCATTACTTTAGTAAAACATTTGAACATTTTTCCCTTGTGTCACTTCCAACTTGCTGTCTCCAGTTGGTTTTCGACCAAAAATTTTGGGTTGCACGCTTCGTTCATATAGCTAAACCCACAAACAACACTTTTAAAATGATGATTTTTATGAAGGAAAAAACAAAACATGCACTGTATACTTAAAAAAAAAAAAAAAAAAAAAAAAAAAAAAAAAAATATATATATATATATATATATATATATATATATATATATATATATATATATATATATATATATTTTTTTTTTTTTTTTATTATGGCATATTTTATATTTTAAATGCCTTTTATGCATATATTTTACTGTTTTACCTGGTCTCAAACTCAAAATGTAAATATTAAAGCAATCCATCATTAAAAAATATCTTATTTTAAAAACTATAACATCTAAACAAACCATTTAAATATTTATCAATATAATAATAATAATAATAATAATAATAATAATAATAATTATTATTATTATTATTATTATTATTGTTATCATTTTAAACTTTTTTCCCCAATAAAGTTTTTTTCAAAGGTTAGTGTACTTTTTACCAAGGAGAAAATGGTGTCAGTGAAAAGCATGAGATAATGAGATGAGATGAGAAAATATCTGAAAAAATAAACATTATTTTTTATTCTATCTCATTTCCAATCAAGTAGTAAAGTTTGGGGAAAAAAGTGTGAAAATATTTAATTGTGTGTATTTTAGGATACACAAAATGCTAGCTGTGAAATACAAATGCTGTCTTACAAAGACGAATGAGTGTCATTTTAGTCCAAGAATGCTTCAAATTTCCACCTAAATCATTTCCACAACTGAATTCTATACAATAAAATAAAATATAGGATTTAAACTTTCAAAAAATTACTAAAATGACATAACTCACCAACAGCGAACACTCAGAGTTTTCAAAGTTGTAAATAAAGCAAAGATTATTAGAGTATGTTTTACAAGAAAATACTATTTCACTCTTTCTACTTAAAATTGTAATTTTAATTCAATGCATTACTTGCCATTTCTTTGTAACTATTTGTGAAAATTACTTGTCATTTCTGAGTGAAATGGTTTCAAAGTCAATCCTATAGCATTTATTTTTCAATGTATGAAGTATATATACACAGTTCGACATTGTTAGCATATAAGTAAAAAAATAAAATAAAAATATGGAGGGTGTGAAAAGTATTTTTTATTTTTTTAACTCAACAACCCATAGCAAAAGAAACCCACATAATAGGTTATATTTAAAACATAGCAATACAACACTGAGTTTTCAGTCTTTTGTTTCAGACTCAGTCCACTAAGTGGCAGTGTCACATCACGATTCAGTGTTAAAGCAGAACAGTACCTCAGGATACCTTACAGAGGATCCGTCATTTTTGCCAGCACATACCACAGGCAGTTTGTACAATTTGTAATAACATTCATGTCTGACTGAAAGGAAGTGAACCTAATGAAGTGTCTGACAGTAAAACATGATCCGTCTCAGTTCAAGACATTTAGAGGTTGAATCTCACGAAAACGTGCCCATGTCACATTTCACCACAAAATCAGAAAAATAAATGATCTATGTAATTATGATTAAGATTAAAAGCACTAAAACTACTTCTGCAGCTAAGTTTTTTTCTTTTTAATTTCATCCACTAGTATTCATAAAAATTAGGCAAATTTGCTTTTTGTGTACTTTGAAGTACTGTCATGTATGAAATTTGCTATAAAAAATAAACTTGCATTGCCTTGCTTTATCTGTTTCTCGTTACTAATGTAAAAAACACAAACAATTTCTATCTGTTAATTTTTGTGATGAAATATAGACAAGTTCTTTATAGTTTCATGAGATTTACTCTAAAATGCAGGAGACAGAGAATTCATCCAAGAAAATACGGAGCCCTGCAAATAACATGCAAAAAATGTGTTCTCTCATTTTAATTTTGTTAAATCAAATTTAACTACAGTGAGGGATGATTTACCTAAAACAAGGGAACAAATGAATAAGTTGTAAGAATAAATTCTTAATTTGTGGGCACAAAATCTTGTTTACTAGTACAGGCTCTGCACTAAAATGCTTGCTTGCAGGTGAATTATTTATTAGAAATTGTGTGAATAGGGTTAGGATGGTGAGAAAAGCTGACTTAAAGGAGACCGCATGTAGATATCTAGTGTTTGTCTGTGAGTTTTTGTGCATGTACATTGGGGTGAGGGGAGAACTTCCAGATGTGGTGTGGGCAAATTGCCTGTTGGGACCAAAACACAGGAACTTCCTCTGACAGCAGAGATTAATCAAAACCCGGGGAATCTTTTCATGAAACACATAGAAAGACAGTGAGAAAGCTGAAATTCCCCTCCCTTCTAAAAAACGCGACGTATGGTAAAGCTCACATTTTAAACATTGAAATACACTTTTGTTGCTCATGCGATTTGTCAAGCTCTGTCTTAGGTTGACGTGTGAATGATGAATTTGGCCTCAACTAATTCTCCCAAATGGTTTCTTTGAATTCCACGTTCATTTTTTGAACTTTATCTCCAGCTTCCCATTGATAAGACAACAACCAAATATTCTATTGCCATGGGAACATTTAAAATAACAAGGCCACTTGGTTTTCTATGGATGCCAGAGCTTGCTTTTTAGAATTTGAACATGTGACTGATATGTGGGTTACTTGGGTCAAACTCCAACTACATCTAATTTAATAATGTAAGAACTTACCAAACACATTTTTGGTTTGAAAACCCAGACAAAAACTGTCTCTACTTTGGAAAGGAAAGATTATATAATTTTACTGCTGTTTCAGTTTTTGAAACATTGCTATATCTGTTCATATATATATATATATATATATATATATATATATATATATATATATATGAAAATGTTTTCAAATCTTTACAGTATTTGAGGCATAGACATCTATTAAACTTTAGCTTTTTAACTAAAGTTAATTTTAGCTAATTTTAGCTAATTCAAATATTAAGAGATTCATTAGAGTCACTTTGTGTAATTGTCACTTTTCTAGTTTGATAACGTTAATAAGTTGTACAATTTCATGCTAAATAATCCATCTTAAAAATGTAGTAACATAAGTATGCCTTCAGAAAGGTGACAGTGTGGACGGTAACGGGGTTGATAGTTTTACAGTTAGATTGAATTATGCCATCTCAAACTAAAATAACCTGCTTAATTTCACTGGAAAATTATCAGCACTTTCCACCCTGTTACCTTTCTGAAGTCATATAATCGTGATATATAACTTCAGAACAGTAATAGGGTTGACAGTTTTCCAGTTAAATTAGACTGGTTATTTTAGTTTAAGCTTACATAATTCAATTTAACTGTAAAAATGTCAACCCTGTTACAAAAGAAAAAAAAAAGAAAAATGCAGTTTAAGTGGAAAATTATGAACTATGTTACTTTCCACCCTGTTAACATTTCTAAAGTCATATTAAAACTGATTTATTTAGTTTGAAATTTTACCTGTTACATCCATCCTGTTATTTTTTAAAGTAATTACAACAAATACTAAATTCAATCATTTAGTTTGAAATTGCACAGTTTGTTGTGATATATGCCTTCAGAAAGGTAACGTCTCGGTTACGTATGTAACCCTCGTTCCCTGAAGGAGGGAACGGAGACGTCACGTCGGATGACCGACGAAATTGGGATCTCGCCAGAGAGACCAATCCACTTCGAGTGTAACTAAACGAGCCAATGGACATTGGCATGCGATTATTGCATCCAGCTGCCGCTGATCACAGCGTGAGCATAAGAGGCAGCTGATGCACCGCATCAATTATGTTTTCGCTGAGGAGCCGAGCCGGCGACCCGGCAGCTCAGCGGTGGTACAGCGACTGTGGCGACGGGACGTGACGTCTCCGTTCCCTCCTTCAGGGAACGAGGGTTACATACGTAACCGAGACGTTCCCCTTTCAGTCGGTCACTCCGAGTCACGTCGGATGACCGACGAAATTGGGATCCCTACCAAAGCGCCACAGGAGCTGCCCCTTCCAGTGCCCTGTGTAGGGCTCCTGACCCTTCCTATAAGGCAGACGATAGGACCGGGCTCTACACAGAGGAGGTCAACTACTGGTGTTCCTTGAGCAACCCAAACAGTAGGACTAGGATAACACTGGGAAGCGTGCCCTTCCACTTGGAAGAGGCACACTGCGGAGTCACCTCCTCCCAAAGGGGGTTTAAGTGACATTCAAACATGTGAAGTAACCCAGAGGGCCCTTTTGCACATGGAAGTCTCTGAGATGGCTCAGGCTGCATCTTTAGAGATGGCAGAACGTGGTCCGCCAGGGGAAACACGGCTCCAATAAGAATACCGTGGAATACACATATGGGATCCCGACAGGGTCTCTCATATGGGCACTAGCCTCGCACCAGATTTCAAGAATTCATTGGCTGAAGGCCTGGCGCCGGACGCTCCGCCGTGTCCGGACGCCGGAGTGCTGGAGGACTCAACAGGGTTTGCCTGGTTAAGGAACTCTCTGGAGAATTTAGGCGTAAGGACGCCGCAAGCCGACTCTGAGCCGGCCCTCTCAGTGCCACTACCCGTTTGAGGTGAGAACACAGGAGGAAACCGGTTCGACACGTAGGCTATAAAACCTAGCGAACGTGTTGGGAGTCGCCCAACCCGCAGCTCTACAGATGTCTGCTAGCGAGGCACCACGAGCCAGCGCCCAGGACGATGCGACACCCCTAGTGGAGTGAGCACGCAACCTGAGCGGGCAGGGCACACCTTGTGCTTCATAGGCCAAGGTGATGGCATCCACTATCCAGTGGGCCATCCTCTGCTTGGAGACAGCCTTCCCCTTCTGCTGTCCTCCGAAACAGACAAAGAGCTGTTCTGAGGTCCTGAAGCTCTGAGTTCTATCCACGTACTGACGCAGTGCGCGTACAGGACAGAGCAAAGCTAGGGCTGGGTCTGCCTCCTCCAAGGGCAGCGCTTGCAGGCTCACTACCTGGTCCCTGAAGGGCGTGGTAGGAACCTTGGGCACATAGCCGGGCCGGGGCCTCAGTGTTGCACTGGAGTCAGCCGGCCCAAACTCAAGGCACGACTCGTCGACCGAAAATGCCTGCAGGTCCCCCACCCTCTTGATTGAGGCCAATGCAGTCAGGAGTAGGGTTTTCATAGAAAGAAACTTCAACTCGACTGACTGTAATGGCTCAAAGGGGGCAGTTTGTAGGGCTCTTAGCACCAAAGCCAAATCCCAAGAGGGAAGGGAGGGAGGCCTCGGAGGATTTAACCTCCTGGCCCCCCTAAGAAACCTGACGACCAGATCGTGCTTCCCCACCGACCTCCCCTCTATGGGGTCGTGGTGGGCAGAAATAGCAGCAACATATACCTTAAGGGTGGAGGGGGACAGCCTACGCTCCAACCCTTGTTGCAAAAAGGAAAGCACGGCTCTGATCGAACATCTCCGGGGGTCCTCCTGGTAAGAGGAACACCATTCGACGAACAGGTTCCACTTCAGCGCATAGGCCCGTCTTGTGGACGGTGCTCGTGCTGAAGCGATAGTGAGCGCTACCTCCTGGGGCAGGTCACCTAGAACCTCCGCGTCCCGTCCAGGGACCACACATGAAGTTTCCACAAGTCTGGACGCGGGTGCCAGAGGGTGCCCCGTCTCTGAGAAAGCAGATCCTTCCTCAGAGGAATCGGCCAGGGAGGGGCTGTCGCGAGGAGCATGAGTTCCGGGAACCAGGTCCTGTTGGGCCAATATGGAGCCACTAACAGGACCTGCTCCTCGTCCTCCCTGATCTTGCACAATGTCTGTGCTAGCAGGCTCACTGGGGGAAACGCATACTTGCGCAAGCCCTGGGGCCAGCTGTGTGCCAGTGCATCCGTGCCGAGCGTTGCCTCGGACAGGGAGTAGAACCACTGGCAGTGGGTGGTTTCTGGAGATGCAAACAGGTCTACCTGAGCAACTCCGAACCGACTCCAAATCAGCTGGACCGCCTGGGGATGGAGTCTCCACTCCCCAGGAAGTGCCGCTCGAGACAGCTCGTCGGCCACCTGATTGAACACTCCTGGGATGTGGATGGCACGAAGGGACCTCAGATGCTTCTGACTCCAGAGGAGGAGGTGGCAGGCGAGTTGCGACAATTGATATGGCAATTGATATGCCAACGCAGAAGGGGGCCCGTCCAAACCCCTGATACTGCGTGCCCGTTGTACGTGGCACCCCAGCCGGTGGCCGAGGCATCCGTGAATACCACAGCATGCCTGGATACCTGCTCCAGGGGTACTCCTGCCCGAAGGAACGAAGGATCTGACCACGGGCTGAAGGTCTTGCGGCAGGCCGGTGTAATCTGAACCCGGTGAGTACCGCGTTTCCACGCCCACCTCGGGATTCGGCCATGGAGCCAGTGCTGAAGCGGTCTCATATGGAGCAGACCGAGCGGAACTATGGCCGCAGCTGCAGCCATATGCCCCAGGAGCCTCTGAAAGAGTTTCAGTGGGACCGCTGTCCTGCCTGATAAAGTCTTGAGGCAGTTCAGCACCGACTGAGCACGTTCCTGGGTGAGGCGTGCTGTCTGGTTGACCGAATCCAACTCCATGCCGAGAAAAGAGATCCTCTGCCTTGGCACGAGTTTGCTCTTTTCCCAATTGACCCGAAGGCCCAACTGGCTGAGGTGCCTGAGCACCAGGTCCCTGTGTGCGCACAACAGCTCTCGAGACTGTGCAAGTATGAGCCAGTCGTAGAGGTAGTTGAGAATGCGCACACCCCGTTCTCTCAGGGGAACAAGGGGCCGCCTCTGCGACTTTGGTGAAGACACGAGGCGAAAAGGGACAGCCCGAAGGGCAGGACCTTGTACTGATATGCCCGACCGTCGAACGCGAATAGCAGGAATGGCCTGTGTCGCGGGAGAATCGAAACATGAAAGTACGCGTCCTTCAGGTCGATTGCTGCAAACCAATCTAGGGGACGGACGCATCCAAAATGCGTTTCTGCGTCAACATCTTGAACGGCATCTTGTGAAGTGCACGGTTCAAAACTCGCAGATCCAAGATCGGTCGTAACCCACCGCTTTTCTTGGGCACAATGAAGTAAGGGCTGTAAAACCCCGACCTCATATCGGCTGGAGGGACCGGCTCTATTGCATCCTTCGCCAGTAGGACTGCAATCTCCGCGAGCAAGACAGGGGCATCGACGGCTTTGACTGAAGTGAACCGGATGCCCCTGAACTTGGGGGGACGCCGGGCGAACTGAATCGCATAGCCGAGTCTGATGGTCCGCAGGAGCCACCGGGACGGGCTGGGGAGCGCTAACCAGGCTCTGAGAGACCGCACCAGCGGGGCCAACGGGCCCACCGACATGCCCGCGGTGGGGCAGCAAGGTGGAACACAGGGACCGGCCCCAGGGCCTGTGACGGCCTGGCCTGTGACGGCAGGGGGCGGGGTCTGGGTGTGTAGTGTAGCACTCACCTGATTTCTCCTCGCGTGGGAGGAGACACAGGAACCCGGCTTGAGGCTTGTGACAGCCCTGCGTTTGACGACTTGAAGCGGGGACTGGAGTGCTACTGCCCTTACCTGGTTCCACGAATGGGCAGGAGGGGTGCTCTTGGGCAACCACCCGCTGCCTGCTGGCGAGAGAGGAGGAGGGAAGCGATCCTGTGATGCACGGATCACCACTCTCCTCCTCTTGAGACCCGGAGATTGAGGAGACCGCTCTTTACTGATGTTTTGGGTACCGCTGGCTGCTGGGCCAGAGGCGGAACAAAATGAACAAAAGATACTCCACCCGGCCCTCCTCCGGGGGAGGGAGTGGTGCAGTCACCATCTCCCGATGAGCAGTCTCCTCCATCTCTGGGTCGACCGTCCCAGGGCCTCTTGCACTTGCGCTTGCCGCCAGGTTTGGCGGGGCCTGGACGGGCTGGGCGTCCTGCCTGCGACCGGCTCCACGACGCTGCCTGGTGAAAGGCTGCTGCGGCTGCGCGGGAGTGGGGGCGGCCGCAGGGGGGCGCCCACGGCGACGAGCAGGCTGAGTGGCTGCAGCCGGAGTGAAAGCAGCAGGTTTCCTCCGGCGCATGATGTGTTTGCCTCAGTCTGCTTCTGGGCTGCCGAGAACTGCTGGGCAAAGCTCTCGACAGCGTCGCCGAAAGGGCCGGTCTGTGACACGGGAGCATTCAGGAACTGTACCTTCTCCTGCTCCTTCATGTCAGCGAGACACAGCCAGAGATGGCGCTCCTGGACATCGCACGACCCAGAGACTGTGCGGTCACCTTCGTCACTCGTAGCGCGAGGTCCGTCGCAGCACGCAGCTCATGTAGAACCGCCAGGTCGTGACCACCCTCGTGCAGGTCTTTCAGTGCTTTGGCCTGGTGGACCTGCAGCAACGCCATAGCGTGGAGGGCGGAAGCCGCCTCCCCACAGGCTCTATAAGCACTGCCAGTTAGACCTGACGAATACTTAGAGGCCCGTGAGGGGAGACACGGATCACCCCGCAGGGTGGAAGCGGCTGTTGGACACAGTTGCATGGCCACAGACCGTTCCACCGAGGGGATGCCCGCATACCCCAAAGCGGCTCCACCATCGAGGGTGGTGAGAGCGGAAGAACTACAAGATGTGTTTCGGGCAGTGAAAGGTGCACTCCACGATCTTGTCAGCTCCTCATGCACTTCCGGAAAGAATGGCACCGGAGGGGGGCGCTGAGAACCAGCGCCACCCCCACCGAGGAACCACTCGCCCAGCCTCGAAGGATCGGGACACGGTGGCTTTTTAGGATTCCACACGAGCCCGACATTCTCGGCGGCCCGGGAAAGCATAGCCGTCATCTCTGGGTCTGGCACGGACAACGCTACCACACCCGAAGGGGGCAACGCAGCCGGGTCGTCATCCCCGGAGAGAGAGGGCCCGCCCTCCGATGCAGTGATCGACATCTGGTCGTCAGAGGGGGCACCGAAGGAAACGCGTGGCCAGCGCGCTCCTTCGGCAGTTCCACCTGCTGCGGAGTGCTTGAGGGGTGAGGAGCTCCACTTGGGGAAGCCCTCACCGTAATCCTCAAATCACCTCTGACTCCACCGGATCCAGTGTGCACGCCGGATCACGGCAGGCAGAGGGACTCTGCCATGTTTGACATAGCAGAGTCGCACTCCGAGATGGTCATGTCCCCGTAAGAAGAACATGAACCATCCACGAAAGCCACCTCAGCGTGCTGAATGCCCAGACACGTGAGGAAGCGATCGTGACCGTCCTGAGGCGCCAGGAAACGACCACACCCAGAAACGCACGGGTGAAAAGACATCTTTAAAAAGACGCGATCACCCGTGTTGCTCTTTTAGAGAAATTGCTCTTTCAGAGAAATGCTCTTTTAGTGCTGAAGCACGCAGGGGAGCTGGCCACCGCACACTCCTAGTGTGGCTGTCAGCAGGAAGACGATCTTTCTCTCCCGGACACCGTGACCACCGCTGCCGCGCCGTAACGCCCGCACTCGCTCGCAGAACACTCTCTTGGAAGGGAGAGCAGTAGCTTTAACCACTACCGCTCGGCTCCGAAGCGAAAGGATAATTGATGCGGTGCATCAGCTGCCTCTTATGCTCACGCTGTGATCAGCGGCAGCTGGATGCAATAATCGCATGCCAATGTCCATTGGCTCGTTTAGTTACACTCGAAGTGGATTGGTCTCTCTGGCGAGATCCCAATTTCGTCGGTCATCCGACGTGACTCGGAGTGACCGACTGAAAGGGGAACAGCGTGGACAGTAACAGGATTGACAGTTTTACAATTAAATCAAATTATGCCATGTCAAACTAAAAAAAAAAAACATAAAAAACAATTTAATTGGGAAAACTATCAACTATGTTATTTTCCATATATGCCTTCAGAAACGTAACAGGGTTGATTTTAAAATTTAACTTTGTGGTCAAGGTCGTGAAACAGCAAGTTAATTCAGAGTTAGACAATTTAATGCTTGTATTTCTGCATATATCCTCTCTTTAATTATCAATTGTTTCCTTTAAAAAATCTTGGTAAAAGGGTTGACATTTTAAGATCATCCTATTTACAAATATTACAAAACCTAAAATATGATAAACAGAGTGAAATATGATAGTAACAGCACTGACAAAGTTGGCATTGTGAAGGTTTTTACACACATGCACATGAGGGACACAAATAGCATATGACATGTAGAATGACTAACTGTAATATCGCACTTCAAGGGTCAATCTTCCAAATATTCAAGACTAAGTTTCTCCAAAGTTTGTATTTAAATGCATCATGTACATATTTTGCAATGGAATGTCACACTGATTGTTATGACAGCAGCTTAAGTTTCCGAATAACCAAAAAAAAAAAAAAAAAAGGAAAGGAAATTATTTCAGATATCTGTTCTAAGATAAAAGATATTGTACTTGCAGTCAGGGAGCCACATGTGGGTTCATGCATGTAATAAGCTAACAGCCGTGAGTAATTTGTTTCATTTTGTGCTGCAATTAGGGACCACGCAACACAACTGGTGCCAAAGACCAGTTTGCGTTGTTTACTGGCGTTGCTCTGCAAATACAAACATCTGCGCTTAAATACAACAAAACGCTTTCGTCTAATCAGAGTTATAAAAGAGATAATCGGAATCACATGAAAATGTACAATATTGTTGTACAATAATGTCAACAATTACAATATAGAATTTAATTGATTAAACAGCGGTGGGCTTATAACAAGTTCTTTTTTTGTGCCTAAAGTCTTCAAGACTCTATATATTAATATTCAGACTCCTGGGGGTATTTACTTAGCAACAAGGACATTCAATATAGACTAACTAATAATTGGTGTAAAATTTAAATTAAAATAAAGCTTAATAGGTTATTTTAATTATGGAGAGGAACCATCCTCCCTTTTTAAATCATATTCATTTATGACCTACATCATAACAGCATGTTCATCACATATCAACTCATATTAAACTTTAAAAGCTATTAATGCTAAAAAATTCAAATGTGTTTTTAATTTTTTAATCAGGTAAATTTGCATTTGACCTCACAAGTGAAAAAATCTATATATTTGCATAAATGCAACAATAATTTGCATGATAAACTTGAATATTTTACATGCTGTATAGGAACTTTTTAACACGATAGACAACAATGAACTATGAAAGACAAATTAAAAAATGTTATAAACTAGGCAGTAAAGATTAAGTAATTTCTGCTTGTTGTAGGGCCACACAACTCAAAACAAGCAAACCCAGTTGCACATGTCATTTCCATGTAATATGACCAAACAGAGCTGAAACTGGACTGTTTTACTCTGCTTCACAACTGCTTTGCTAACATTTGTTTACTTGACTTTTTCAGTGACCACTGATGCTTTGTGGCACTATAAGGGATTTGCAAATTTGATGAATTTAGGCTGGCTGTTTTAATACAGCTTGAGCTCATTAGTATTCATAGGCATTTGTGTGTAATGTTTACATTTGCATTTTTGGGCTTTGGATATATGGTGGAACGCACTATGTAGACATTTTCATATAGCATCTAAAACTTCATCTTCTGTGAATATTTTGGAAAACAACTTTGTGCCTTGTTATGAAGAAACAGCAAGGCAACGCTTGTTCAATGACCATAGCTGGCAGGACGAAGAATTGTACGAGCATTTTAAATGTATGTGTGCAAGAACCACACTTTATATATGAATACAACAATTAACAATAAGATTATGTTGTTTCATGTTGGGAAATGGCAATATTGGGCAGTTCATGGTTGCGAAGCCTCTCAACCATGTACTTTAAGTTGAGATATCAAAAGCTTACTCTTAAGATAAAGGTTCTTTATTGGCAATCTATGGTTCTATGGAACCTTTCCATTGCACAAAACTATTTTATGGTGTAAAAAGGTTCTTTAGATTATTAAAATGTTCTTAAACCATTGTTTTCTTAGTGTAAATAACAGTTTACTGTAAGGTGTTTTGGGGAAATTTAATAACTCTGAAAATAAAGGTTGTTTATTTATTTGTTGCAGAGTGTAAAGGTTCTTTATTGGCATCTCTGGTTCTATGGAACATTTCAATTGCAGAGAATGTTCTTTAGTGGAAAAAGGTTCTTTAGATTATTAAAATGTTCCTTACTCTAAAAAAAATAAAAAATAAAAAAAGTTCACTGAAAGGTTCTTCTGTGGCATCATAGCAAAACTACCCTTTTGGAACCTTAATTTTTAAGAGTGTAAAGGTTCTTTATTGTCGTCTATGGTTCCATTGGAACCTTTCCATTGCACAAATGGTTCTTTATTAAAATGTTCTTCAAGTGAAGAAAAAAATGGTTCTTTTAAGAACTGTTCTCTGAAAGGTTCTTTGGAGAACTCAAATAGTTCATCTATTGCATCACTGCAAAAACCTACTTTTGCAACCTTTATTTAATTTTTTTTTAATATATATATAGTGTAAAAGTTGTTTATTGGCATCTATGGTTCTATGGAATCTTTACATTGCACAAAAGGTTCTTTAGATTATTAAAATATTCTTTACATTTAGGAAAAAAAAATGTTCTTTTCAGTAAAAGGCTTTGGGGAATCATTATTTTTAAAGTCTGCGTGAACTGGAAGTTGCTGTCGACTTCATTGTGATGTATTTCCAAACGGAATATTGAATAGATCTCCCTTGAGAAGTACTACCATGAATGTCAAAGCCAACATCATTTGCATAGAGGCCAATGAGGAATCCAAGGCCTAACTATGCGAACATTTGACCATGCAAGGCTAAACCAGGTATAAGTGTCATGTATAAGACATGTACGCATGATGCTCTTGGAGACACACTTGTCGCTCTCACCACAACCATTGAGGTGTTCGGATCCTTATCAGTTTAAAGCATTGACTTGTCTTCCCGGGTCTCCAGATACTTGTTTGTAGGGCTCTCCCCGGACTGTGGAGCTCCGTTCTGGCCTCTTTCCCAACACTGTTCCATTGTGCCTGCTGAGTGCAGGGGTTTAGATTACAGAGAAACTGGAGCTGTGTTAGTGTGCAGCGTTCCTGAACTCACCAGAGGACTCCAGCTTCTTGTTATGATTTCCATCAGGACTGGCAGGATCTCTTCTCTCTGAACATACCCACCAGTGACCACACTGATAACCCTCTGCTTCTTTTCTTTGCTCTTTTATAGCTCAATGCTTTCTGCACGGTTAGCCGCTCCGCAGTGCTGGTTGCTTTGAGACGCCACTAGAGCAGCTCTTTTCATGTGTAAATTATAAAGCTTTGAGGCTTTGTGATTTAACAGCCAACTCTACGCTGAACAAAGTGCTTTGAATATACATGATTTAATCAGCACATCGGTTACACACCAATCAAGTAAGTTATATCAACAATATTTTCCTCTCGGTTAAGTTCAGTAATTCCTTGTCAGAATGCATCATTTATTCATGTAAAATTTAACATAGTGAATAAAAATGATTTGTAAGTGACCCAATTAAGTAGTGATGTAAGTCCTTAGCATTCTTCTTTTTTTTTTTTTTTTTCATTTTCATATTCACAAACATTTCTGTGTTACATTAGTTAGTGATATTATTGAGACCTGCTACCTAGCTGCTTATTAGCAATGGTAAAGAGACATTCTTTGTGTACAGAAACTGCATCTCAACACAGCCAGACATTAAAATTAAAATTAGTCTCCCTTTTTTTCTCTCAAAAACACATATATAACTCTTAATTTATGCTATAAACTTTAATATTTACAGTACTTTTCCCATCCCGACCAATACAAAGCATGCTGTGAACTACCAATTCCCCATCCACTGTCTGTTTGGCCCAATAAAATGATTCAGGAATAAGTAATAGCTTTTACAAAACTTGTAAAAAAGAATTGTTCTATTAGTTCATGTAAAATGCAATGATACATCTAAAAGAAATAAGGAGGAATGCATAAATTAATAAAAAAAAGTATGAAGAAAAATAGTATATGGGTAAAATACAGAAAACTCTTTTTTTGGTCCCGATATTAGATATATAAATGCATAAAACTTGGCATAAAATTGAATGAAAAGCGTAAAATATTATATTTCTTAGAAGAGAAATGTAATATTTTAAAAAAGTGTGTCTGACATAAAGTCATGTGGTGCAACCAACATGCAGAAACATAAATATAAAACAAGAAACAATATCATAAAGAGGAACCCTGCAGACCTTTGTGACCCTTTGACCTTTTTATGACATGATAATTTTAGTTTAGGCTGTAAAATGTCATATGGTGCAACTCCTAAAAATGTAAATAAATTTGTGATGAACAACATTTGTAAAAATACTTTTTACCTTGAAAAATAATTTTAAAAACACTTTTGAAAATAAAAATAAAAATTAAAGATGTCTAATCATGTATTCAAAGTGTTGTCTTGGGAAATTTGTTGTCTGTTTACTTAGTTATACTACATGACATTTATAGAGTTATTAAATTTCTGAATTTCTTTTTCTAAAAATGTCAGTTATTTATTTATTTATTTATTTTTTAACTAGATAAAACCAGCACAAATACAAAATGTGTTTGTAGACTAGATTTATTTACCAACATAAAAAAAAAAAAAAAAAAAAAAAAAAAATGTTGAAGACCCAACCCCAATAAACATAACCTGACAATCTGATTGGACCGTGATATTGATCAAGAAACTCATTTTACTTAAAAATCACCCTGAAGTCACCCTTAACCATCACTGTACCAAGGTACCACCACAGCACCTTATTTCTAAGAGGCAATAAAAAAGGCAGATGCTAAAAAAGTCCAGTAAAGTCTACATTCAGTGTGATCTACGAGGGAAGAGGCTGATGGAGATTAACAGACCATTTGCAGATGCTCCTCCGGGGAGTGATCTCGACTCAAGCGACAGCACATGTCTGCCTGCTGTAACAGCATTACTACGACGCTTTTAGCCCATGTTAACCAGCCATTTTTATGCTAACCAGAACAGGGTTTGTGTCAGTGACAAATGATTTGTCCACTTTGTTGTGGTCATCGTTGACTAATCGAAGTTTCCTCTTAAGCCGAGGTCTTGCTTGAAGGATCTGCATGAGAGATTTTTTCCCCTGATGTTTCTAGTAGGATTGCGTTGACAGTTTTTATAAATGAACTGTTAATCCAAAACCTCCACATCATCGTCTCAGAAAACCTTGACTGAAATCAATTAATTCTTTGAAATAACAAGCAGTTTTTAGGATCAAAACTGAATTTGCATTAAACACCAGGCCAGACAACCACATAATTCCATTCAGAAATATAAATAGATAAATCAGAATCTGCTGTTTTGGAATTCAGGTTTGCATGCTAGATCTTGTTGCTTTCATCGAAACATCTCCTCCTTTGCGTGTAGAGATGAATTCGTTCTTAGTTATTAATGCCAACAAGCCAAACAGAACGGTTATAGTTAGCCCGGGGAAGATGTTTAAAATTTCCGTTCATTCATCCTCAGTAAAGTGTGACAGTAATTTGCACACTGTCTTCAGGGTCAAATTTGCGGCGCCTCTCAGTTTCAGAGAACAAAATGAAGCTATTGGCTCATCATGAGGTTTTGCTGACTGTCATCTAATTGATACCAGATCCACAACATACTGCAGACCTTTTTGAAGTAACAGAGTCCATATGCCCACATCATTATTTCTAAGTACACTAAACATCTACAGTCTGGATGTGCTATCCCTGATGTTCAGGCTCTTAGTAGCATCAAATTTTGTATGCTTAAGGCAAGATAGGGATGATCAGTGAACACTGAAGTCTTGAGATAACTTAAAAATAAAGGTTCTTAAATAAGATCTTTGCAGTGATGCCATAGAAGAACCATTTGTTCTTAGTTTGAAGAACATTTTAATAATCTAAAGAAACTTCTTTCAGAACATAAAGAACATTGTGCAATGGAAAGATTCCATGGATGTTAAAGGTTCTTAATGGAATCATTGATGTCAATATGAAACCTTTTTTTAAAAAAAAAAAAAAAAAAAGAAGTCAGACTCGCATCCATGAATCAGTTCTTTTGAACACATTCAAATGCTTTGTTCACAAATCAGATATCGCTAATTACCATTGAGCCACTGAGCAAAGCACTCCCGCCCCCAGCTTGCTCCAGCGATTAGTGGACTATAAGTTGATTTAGATGAAAATAGTCTGCCAAATGACCAATGGGAGCACCTATACTTTGAGTGATGTTGTTGGGTAAACAGTTTACTCTTTGCCTTGACATAAAAAAAAAAAAGAATAATGTATATAAGATTGATGCAAAAATGTTAAAAGCCAATGGAAACAATAGTATTGGGGAAAAATCTCATAAAAACTTTTAAACCAATGAAAAATTACTGAACATGCAGTCATGCTAATATGTGGGATAAATTAACATACACATTTCTTTCTTGACAACTCTCAGAAAGTTTAGTATGGTAATATACATAGCAATATTAATGTGTTTGGTCTTGGCAAAATAGATCTGGTACAGAGTACAGAGAACCGAGACTTGCTACTGCCAATACATCCACAACATGCTGCTGTGAGCATGTAGGATATACTGCTGCTGCACATATAACATATATAAAATAAGCCCCTATATGTAGCATGAAATTACTCTGTAGCAGATCTACACAGGTGGAGCTGGGGAGGTTGAGGGTTTCTGAAGCACACTGCAACTGCTACAGCAAGCACTATAGCCAAGTATTTGAATGTTAATCAGCAAGCTCATTGGCTGCTGATGCGAAAAGAAACCAGTGAGATGTGCCATGTGAATAATTATACGATTATATCAGCCTGTGCCATCTACAGTTCATGACAGAACTTTGGATTAATTTAACATTTAGTGGAAGTTGGAATTAGTTATTCATTCAGTAGGTTTTCATTCATTCTTAATACTTTGCTGACAATGAATATCTGATGCATTTTAATACTTTTGGGAAGGACACAAAGTTTCTTGGGGAGCGGAAGCATTGATTGATTTTATGAGAGAAAGCAGAAGCATTGATTGAAATTTTCCTCCCAGACATTAATAATGATAATAACACAAATTAAAGAACACAGCAAAACTCGAAAGACCAGGATACAAGGACCACAAGAAAACCAGACCTGAGTACAACAACAATACATCCATTCAAGGGCAAGACCAGACTAAGAATGCTGGTCACACTTTATTTTAAGGTCCAATTCTTGCAAACCATTTAGTACAACTTTTGCCTCAATAAACTCCTGTTTTGCTGCTTATTAATAGTTAGTAAGGTAGTTGTTAAGTTTAGGTATTGGGTAGGATTAGGGATGTAGAATATGGGCATGCAGAATATGTGCTTTATAAATACTAATAAACAGCCAATATGTTAACGATAGGCATGCTAATAAGCTATTAGTTAATAGTGAGAATTGGTCCCTATGCTAAAGTGTTACCAGAATGCTAGAATCACAAGTGCAATAGGAGATAATCAAATTTAACAAGACACAGGTGAGAACAGGGAACCAAAAGAGCTACAAAATGACTACAAACTCAACACTCGTTTTTGTCTTTCTAAAAAGTTTTAGCATGTTATTAGAATGATTTAGCATGTTGCTAAAATGTTTCCAGCATGTTTTAATATGTTGCTATTGTTTAACATGTTACTGCCATGTTTTGCCATGTTGCTACTGTTTTGGCACATTGCTAGCATGATTTTACTTGTTGCTATCATGTTCTAAAACATTTTTGCTTTTTTGTCAAGATGACATAAACTACTTGACTGGTTTTAGCTGGTCTTTCAGCCTAGTCATATCTGGTTTGCAGGCTGGTTTTACAGGGGTTTTAACCACTTTTTTAGCTGGTCAGGCTGAGAGAGAGAGTAGCTTAAACCAGCAAAGACTGGTTTTAACTGTTTCTTTTTCTTTTTCCCAGCAGAGAAAGCCTTGTCTAAAAGTTTATTATACTTTCAGAACGTTTTAGCACATTTCTAACATGTTTATAACAAATTTTAGCATGTTGCAAATATGTCTCTAGCATGTTTTAGCATTTGTTGCTATTGTTTTAACATATTGTTAGCATGTTTTGGCATGTTGCTAACGTTTTAGCATGTTACTAGCATGATTTTACATGATGCTATCATGTTCTAAAACATTCATACTTTTTTTTCTTCATCAAGCCAACATAATTAACTTATTAACACATAAACAGAATGCTAACACATCTAACAGAATGTTTACAACCTTACCGAAATATTCTTCAAAAACCACTTTATAAAACTGGAAAAGGACCTGTTTCGAGATGCTAATATGTTCAGAAAGATCCTTGAGGATGATTTTGTCTCTCTAAACTCATAAACACAGGACGTTCAGCAGACTCCTTTATCAGCTTCTCAGAGCGACTGCTTTCGCCAGAGTCCTTCACCACTTTGACTCGTCACATGTTTCTCATTCACAGCACTTTAATTCCACTGTGAAATATTTCCGTAAGCCTTTGATTCAAACCAGATATTATGAAACTCTCTTTCAGAGAAGATCTGCACCAGCATTTTCTGCCCATCCAGGACTGATCTGCTCTAGCAGAGATTCGGTTCCTTCATTTTGACCATTAAATCTTCCAAAAGCTTTATTAAAGGTTATTTTACACTTCATTATTACAAATTGACCTCAAAAGCATGAAATGCAAGACAGAAATTAAAGCAGGAATGGGCAGGGGCACGGTTATTTGCAGCGCTAGCTCGGTTTACATGTTTAGTCCTTTTATAAAAAGCAGTTGAATGGGTAAATAAGCATCTGGTTTCATGGGATGCTACAGTGAACCTTGACCAGCGAGCCATTCCATAGTGAAACAGCAGAAATCAATTAAACGTGTTTGACCTGTTTGAGAGCACTTTCATGCACCACTGCAGACACAGGCCTCGGCATCAACAGTATTCATTTCATCCTCAGTCAAAAATAATATTTCTTAACTATTTCCTAACTATTTTTTTACTTTTTATTTTATTTTCTTTAAAAAACTCATTTTGAAGAATATATATATATATATATATATATATATATATATATATATATATATATATATATATATATATATATATATAATATACATTCTAAAATATTATCTATTATTATTTTCCCATTATTATTATTATTGTTGTTATTATAATTGTTATTTGCTGCTTTGCTTAAATGCACAAATGGCTTTTATGTGCTGATTTTATAGTCGTACCCTTGTCGCAGATCCAGCATTCAGTCATAAAGCATTACAGTTTTTCTCGATTGTTAAACACTATAACCAGGCTCTACACACAAATCCCTACATTTCTCAGTGCTTACACCATGTGGTCATTTAGAAAGCACTAGCATTCAAAATTGTTCACTCAATCTGCAAAGTTTGAGCTCAATTAGCACACAATGACCCAAGTGGAAACACTAGGGGACCAAATTTATCACACATCAATCAAAACCTTTGATGGATAGATAAAAGGGCCAAAGTCAGCTTACAGTTTTTTCAGTGGCTTTGGTGCATTTCTCAGATCAGAAATGAAATTCTCAAAACTACTTGTTCAACCTCCACATCATCTAGTCACTTGTGCACATCATAAAAAAAGTTTCTCATTCTTCTGAACAAGTTGCGATTGCTTTGTTACATTCATGCAATTGATTATGTACATTTGTCTGCGGTTTCCTACATTATCAGTTACTATTGTCATGCTGCTGAAAATGTATTATATAGTTCTCTGAAATAGCTCGAAGGTACATTTACATACAGCATATATAGACAGAGGACAACACAAGAGTTACAAATTCTGACAATTTTAATTTAATTTAATCTAATTTTAATTGATTTTTTTTTTTTTTAGTAAAAGTGTAACTGTGAATCATATCCAGTCTTTTTCAATCAATACCCCACATACATTTGTACTTTTGAAAGGATATATGGCATACATAAGAAGCGCAGCCTTCTGCATTTCAGTACAGTAACTGTCATCCAAACTGTTGCCATAGTTTACATCAGCTAATACTAACAGAGTGCATTGTTACATTGACAACATACTTCACATACTTCACATACTTCTTTGTATTTTGACCATCTTGTTTATGAACAATGACACAAGGACGTTTCATTATGATGGCACTGATATGTTCATTGACATAACTACTTATTTTTGAGAGATGAACTAAAGATTTTGAGTAAGTTACAGGCTTTTGCAGGAAATCCATTGTGTGCTGTTTGTACGAATTGTTTTGAGAAATGCACATACTTCTTTGCAAATATTACAGTAAGGATGATTCGAGAAATGCACCAAAGTGAAAAACTGTATTCAGGTTTGAAACAATGGATCCAGAGAGACGTGAAGGAAGAGATCAAGGACACCGCAGAGGAGGAGGAGAAGGAGTAGAGAAAGAAATGAAGGAAGAGGAAGAGGAGGTGGAGAGGGAGTACGGAGAGGAAGAGGAGGAGAAGAAGAAGGAGGAGGAGGGCAACAACATGGAAGACAAGCAGTCTCAGACTTGAGTCGATGCGTGCCAGGGTTGGATCAGGCATGCGAGAGGATTTTACCCCCGCTGCCTGGCCAGGGCCAGTATAGCCTGTGATGTTGAAGAGGTTGTTTGGCCTGTTCCAGACCAAAGATGGGATTCTGGGGCAGAATAATTATTTTTGTTGTTGTTTGCTGTATTGTACTGTACTCTACAGTACATTAAGGAATAAAACACTTGGGGAGTACCACAAGCAACACTTATTACCGTTTTTTGTAGTATTGTTTTGAATTTATCTCATCAGTGTGTAAGACTGTGTTGTGTGTGTTTTTGAGGGTTTATGTGTCATGTCTGAGAGAAAAGTTCAGTTTTTCAGCAAGATTGAGTTGTTTTGAGTTGAGCTTCATTTTGACCTGAATATAGGAAGTTTGAGGAATTGAGTTATGGATTTGTGTTTAGAGTTTCGCAAAAAAGAGGCATAATTTCAAGAAATGTGTTTAAGCAATCGAGAAAAACTGTAAAATTCATCATTAGAATATTATTAAAGTTTTACTATTTAAAGATTTCTATTGTGTAAAAAAAAAGTATAAAAAAGAACATCTAGTTTTTTTCTATTAGATTCTATCTATTATGCATTTTAGAGAATGAATGAATGAATGAATGAATGAATGAATGAATAAATAAATAACAACTGATAACAAATTTTTTATCTGGCCTCAGTAAGTAACATTTTTCTATATTATTATTATTATTATTATTATTATTATTATTATTATTATTATTAGCTATTTAACATTGAAGTTTAAATGGTTTTTATGTATAGACTTTATAGTTTTACCCAGATTTTTAGTCATAAGGTACAAAAATTCATAATAAAAATATCATTACATTTTTACTTTTTAAAATATTTATAATGTGCAAAAATATAATATATTATAAAAAAGTTAATTTATTTTTTAGCAGATTGTTACTTATTTTCAGAAATAATAACAATAACAATAATAACAATAATAATAATAATAATAATAATAAATTTGAACATTTTTCCACCATTTTTTATTTAATGATTTTTGTTATTATTATTATTATTATTATTATTATTATTATTAGATATTTTACATTAAAGCTCAAATGGCTTTTATAGATTTTATAGTTTTACCTTTGTCGCAGACCCAGGCGTTTAGTCATAAAGTACAACAATTAATAAAAATATCATTACATTTTTACTTTTTAAACTATTTAAATATTTATATTGTGCAAAAATAAATTATAATAAAAGTTAATCTATTTTTTATTAGATTGTTACTCATTTTCAGGAATAATAATAATAATAATAATAATAATAATAATAATAATAATAATAATAATAATAATAATAATAATAATAGTAATAGTAATAATAATAATAATAATAATAATAACAACAACATCAAGCTTGTAATTTTAACATTTTCCCCATTTTTTATTTAATGACATTATTATTATTATTATTATTATTATTATTATTATTATTATTATTATTATTATTATTATTATTAGCTATTTTACATTAATGCTCAAATGACTTTTATAGATTTTATAGTTTTACCATTCTCACAGACCCAGACTGTCATAAATTTGACATAAAAAAGTGAGTACTTTTTTTTTTTTTTTTAACAATTTAAATTATTTAAATATTTAGAAATATATAAGAAATATACTGCTTTGTGCTTCCATGCCTTCAACATGTGTGGTGTTGACAACAATTTATAATGACTTGAATGTGAAGAATATATGAAATATATAATATAAATATATCTAAAGTCCCCTTAATGAGTTCTGGATCTGGGCCTGGTTGGTTCTGGAGAAGAAGAAGAAGAAGGAAAAAAAAAGTGTTCTATTTGCATGTATTTCCACAGTTAGTAGACAAATTCATCTAGTGCGGGTGTTAGAAGTGCATTTTAAGGGCCAAAAGTGTGTGTAGTTGAAGAAACACCCATGCATTTACAGAACACACGCTCTGTCTTGCAATATGATAATGCATCCACGTTCATTTAAATGCATTCCATCACATGGAAATACAATCCAAACGTGAGCCTAGAAAAACAGCCGAAATGTGTGAAAATATGCCGGTGTGCTTCTGCATTTAAATGAAGATTCTTTGAGATCCCAATCTTCCTTCTGCCAGAATGATTTCATTTTGCATCTAAGTTTTGACAGATTGCGCTTCAGATTTGTTTGTCTTATTAAGCAGCCGTTGCATGTGTCCGTGTTTCTAAAGTGCTGACAATCACTTCAACTGCTTAAGAAACAAAGACAAACCTGATAACATCAAACAAGCATGTAATCAACCAACACTATATTTGCTTGTTGATGTAAATTCATTGTTAATATTCCTTCCCAATGAACCATGCATTATTAAACAGTATTGATTATGCAATAGGCAAGCAACACTATTACTTTTGCTTATACTATGGGTTATGAATTTTTTAAAAACCCCTGCTGGACCAGGAATATAATTTCAGTGATTTTTATCTTACACAACTCCACCTGAATAGAAAATAAATATCTCTCAATGAGATAATAGCGTTTGATCATAATGTATTGCTCTGGATCAGACTGATATTTTCTTCTTGTTATGGACTCTCTGGTCTGTTTTTAATGAATTACTCAGTAATTTGAAGGGTTTGGTATGTGTTGTATCTAATTGAATGACTCAGCGAGCCCCTCAAGCTCCTTTTACACATTAGCGCTTGTGTGACTGTTTCAGATCTGCTTCCCAGTTCAAATGGTGTGGAATGAATATTCTTAATAAAGGCCATATTAAAGCTAAATACACACCCTAATTGCTTCACCCTGATTTAATAAAAGGCGGTTAAGGGGGAAATAATTTCCTTATGCAACATACCCTTGTTAGGAAATGTTTTGGTCTATTTGGGCAAGATGGTTACAGTTTTGTTGCTGTTTGTTGGCTGTGGCTGTGGGACAGTAAAATGCAATGTCATCATGTATTGAGAAACAGGCAGAACAAACTGAAGCGTCGAATAATGGGGAAAGGCCACATATTTTTTGAAACCAAACTCAAGGTAAGGGTTTTGGATAAATACATTAATAATTGAACAACTTTTGTACTCAATTGTAATAATTTTATTAAATATTGTAATGAGTATGTTGTTAATAATAATAATAATAACAACAACAACAACAACAACAACAACAACAACAACAATAACAAACATTTGTTTTTATTAATATTTATTTTCTATTATATTAATATTTAATATTATATAACATATATTGCTTTTATATTATTTAACTAGTTTCATAATAATAACAACAACTATTACATGAATAATAATAATAATAATAATAATAATAATAATAATAATAATAATAATAATAATAGTAATATTTGTCACGGTGCACACACACGAGGGAAGCGAGGAGACGAGGATGACTTCCAAAGCCGCGGTGGGGAAAACACAAAACAGGAACAAAAAATGACTTTAAAAAACGGAAAAATAAAACAGTGGAAAAGACGTCGCTCACTTTTGGTTTCGGTCTGGTCTTCTGTCACGGTGCACACACACGAGGGAAGCGAGGAGACGAGGATGAACTCAAAATACAGTCTTTAATAAATCCAAAACAGACAGGACAAGGCAAGGCTGGGACACACAGGAACACCGGGGAGTAACGAGTATACCAGACGAAAATGAATTGAACGGGCAAGAACTAAATACACATAATAATTAATACACACACCTGAAATAAATGACAAACAATCAACTAGACAAGGACAGGAACAGGAAGGACCAAATAAGGGCATGACAGGGGAAACACAAGACAAGACAGACACAATACTGACAAATATGTTGATAGATTTTGTCATTTTGGTTTTACCACATTTTAAGCTCAATGAAAATATGACCAATATTTATAATAAAGTAATAGACTAATTCTTTGAAACAAACAAACATATAAATAAATGTTTTTAATAATAATTATAGTGTAGTTTATTATATAAATGTAGTTAATATTATATAACATTATATATTTTTAAACTAGTTTCATAATAATAATAATAATAATAATAATAATAATTTTGGTTTTACCACATTTTAAGCTCAATGAAAATATGACCAATATTTATAATAAAGTAATAGACTAATTATTTGAAACAAACAAACAGATAGATAGATAGATAGATAGATGTTTTTAATAATAATTATAGTGTAGTTTATAATATAAATGTAGTTAATAATATTTAACTATTTAAATTTGTTTTGTTTCGATAATAATAATAATAATAATAATAATAATTCTTAGAGATGCTTTCAAACAAACAAACAAACAAACAAACACATAAATAGTTAATATTATTTAATGTACAATATTTATTATTATTATTATTATTATTATTATTATTAATAATAATAATAATAATAATAATAATAATAATAATAATAATTTTATTAATTCATTTAATTAATATAACAACAACAACAACAACAATAATAATAATAATAATAATAATAATAATAATAATAATAATAATTGCTTTTGTAATTTTGGATTTCAAAGATGTTAAGCTCATCATACAAAACACAAGCAATATTTATTATTAAGTAATAGACTAATACTTAGAGATGCTTTGAAGCAAACAAGCAAGCAAACAAACAAACAAACAAATAAATAAAATAGTTAATAGTATTTAATTTACAATATTTATTTTTGATTATTATTATTATTATTATTATTATTATTATTATTAATATTATTAATTCATTTAATTAATAACAACAACAACAACAACAACAACAATAATAATAATAATAATAATAATAATAGTAATAATCGTAAAATGATTATTAGTAAAATAATGATCAGAAACATCATTTTTAAAAAGTACTTGTAATAATAAATAAGGAAAAACATTTTGATTGATTTGTTAAACTCCATGACAATACAAGCAATATTTATCCATAAAGAATCCATAAAGACTAATATTCAAAATGCTTTGAAAGGTGTGTTTTCTGAAAGTGGTTTCACAATATAGTATGATGAACTAATGCTGCTTATTTTATTTTTCCATTAACGTCTCTGATAGCGGTTTCAAATAGAAGTATCCTACTGTCAAGAGTCAGTCCAAAATACCATTCAGTAGATCTGGAAACCATTTATATTCATTTATATCAAGTTAGCTAGCATTCTGCCTCTGACAGAACAGCTCAGTCCAGACCATGCTGTATCAACATATTCTGTATCATATATCATCAGTGGCTGAGGTCACTATTTGAATCTGGTCCTACCAATAACGAATTATGACCACATAATAAGAAGATAAGCTATTCAGTATTAAATGTTGAATTGTGGCCTTTTCCCAGTTTCCATACTTGTGCACAGTAAGACGCTAATGGTCAGTTTTCTCTTTCTATTGTCATAGTGGATCAATAGTTTCAAAAGAATCTTGTTTAGTAAGTTAAAGTTAGTATGTTAGCTAAAAACCTGAATAGTAAAACATTCACTTCAGACTTTTGAGGATCCATGTCAGTTTGCTAAGCATTCAAGAAATGGCCTTTATTAGTAAAATTTTGCAGACAAAAACATCCATTTGGTCTGCATTGTCAATAGTGTAGCAGTTTATGAAGCACAGCTCACACAGAAGTTACTTTGAAACCAAGCAGTGGCAAATTTGTGTCACCAACTCATCATACTCTTTATTATTAGCATTGGGAAGCTACTTGCTAAGTTAAAAGCTACAGTAATTAAAATGGAAAGTAGCTAAACAGTCAAATGCAAACTACTTTTTCAGGTTTTTAGTTTTTTTAGTTAGCTATACAAGCACAAAAACTAGCACAAAATCTCAATCAGGCTATTCATCTGCATAGACCATCCAAAAGAACCGATTCATTAGAATAAATAAAACTACATATGAGAGAGAGGACAGTTTGGGAAAACATTTGATTATTACTTGAGTTTGTTTGAATGGGCCTCATTTATCAATCTAACGTAGAAATGAGCGCAGATCCGTGCGCACAAATCAACTTACGACAGAGTTCATGTGTGATTCATGAAACATTCGTATGCTGCCAATCTCATCGTACGATTGATCGTATGTTGAGAAATGTGGCAGCAGAGAACAATCGTCATTTGAATATCACGCCCCTAAAAACACCCGTTTAGAAGCCTCGCCCCTAGAGTTTACGACACGGAGAAACAAAACCCGGTCAAAAAGAGGAAGTAATCTCTTGAAAGAGAAATTGATCTTACTACAAAAACACCCGTTAACCTTGTAACTGCAAATAATTTCATTGTTTTACAAGAATCCAAATGTTTCCATTTTTGCCATATTTGTAATATTTGGTTGTTAAACTATACTTTATACTTTAAACTACACCTATACTTGTTGCACAGTTTTTTTTTCCTTTTGTTTTAAAATAGGCTATTATATTATAGCCTATTATATATTTTGTGTGGTCCAATTTATTTTATTCCTTTTATAGACTTAATTTCAGTTTTTCTCCATTCACAGAAGTGCTGCAGTTGCATGATGCGACGATTGAATCCTCATGGTCTGTTGTTTACGCTGATATTCGCGCATATAAATCTAAAGCCCTGTATAAAACAAACAACAACAACAACAACAAAATACATTCTAATCTTACTGGTTAACGATCGACTAGTGAGCTTCGGTTGACGGTCAGGAAAATAACCTAAATGAACAAAATGTTATCATTCTACAATTCTCCACCCAATTTACTATGCTGCGCGCAAGTTCAAAAACTTGCATACACGAGCTGAGAACAGACATCAGATTTGATCGTAGCCACCGCTTATGTCCATATTGATTAATATAGTTTTGCGTTGAAACGACCGTACGCCCAATTTTCTGTCGTACGTCTGTTTTGTAAATGAGGCCCAATGTGTTTAGCATCATGCTACCCCACTACTTGTTATAAAAACTGGCTTGTTACTTGAAAAGCTACACTGTTGTGTGGAAGCTTATTTATGGCACAGAATAAAAAAAAATAAATAAATGAATAAAAAAAGGTAATAACATTTTTTTTAATCTCATGATTATGACTTTTTTCTTAATTCTGAGAAAAAAAGTCTGAATTGCGTGATATAAATTCGCAATAGTGGAAAAAAAACAGATTTGTGGGATATACAGTAAACTCGAAATTGCGAGAAAAAAGTCAGAATTGTGAGATATACTCACAATAGCAAAAAAAAAAAAAGATTTGTGAGATATAAACTTACAATTGCTAGAAAAAAAGTCAAAATTGTGAGATATAAAGTCAAAATAGTGAAAAAATAATCAGAATTTGAGATATAAAATCACAATTGCAAGAAAAAAGTATGAATTGTACAACAAATTTGCAGTTGCAAGAAAAAAGCCTGAATTGTGAGATATGAACTCACAGCTGTGAGAAAATAATCCGATTTGTGAGATATAAACTCACAATTGCAAGAAAAAAAGTCAGAATTGTGAGATATAAACTATCAATTTTTTATGAAAGAAGTCTGAATTATGAGATATAAACTATAAAGTATAAAGTCACAACTGCAAGATAAAAGTCTGAATTGTAAAATGAATTAGCAATTGTGAGATATAAACTTGCAGTTGTGAGAAAATAATCATATTTGTGAGATATAAACTTGCAATTACGAGAAACAAGTCTGAATTGTGTGATATAGTGAAAAATAATCAGATTTGTGAGATATAAAGTTGCAGCTACAAGAAAACAGTATCAATTGTAAAACATAAATTTGCAATTGCGAGAAAAAAGCCTGAATTGTGAGATATAAACTCGCATTTGTGAGAAAAAGTCATAATTGTGCGATATAAACTTGTACTTGCGTGAAAAAAAATGAATTGTGAGATAAAAAGTTGGAATTACATTTTTTATATTTTTATTCCGTGGTAAAAATAAGCTTCCACAGTTTTAAAAACAACGACAACACATATTCACTATTGCCCTCAATAAACTCCTAATTTGCTGCTTATTAAGAGTTAGTAAGGTAGTTGTTAATTTTAGGTGTTGAGTAGGATTAAGGAATTTAAAATAAGGTCATGCAGAATAAAACATTATTATGTGCTTTATAAATACTAATAAACAGCCAATGTGCTAGTTATATGCATGCAAACAAGCAATTAGTTAATAGTGAACAGTGTTCCCTAATCTAAAATGTTACCAAAACAACTATTGTCACACTAAATAAAAATGACGTTAATTTAGCAGCGTCACTACTTTTATTCATTAGCTTCTACCCAATATCTCCCTTCATCAGCAATATACCAGTTTTACTTGATAATATGACAGCTTTATATATTTAAAAAGCTGTCTCATCTCTAACCTTGTCTACCTCTCTGTCTCCCTCCCTTCAGCTCATTATCAGCCATCTGTCTGTTTTATGTGGTTAGCTGCGGGAGCTGCATTTGAAGTCTGTGTGGCCTGTCTATCATGAACATGCTAATCCAGCGGAAAACCAAGCTCCAGACACCTGTTCCAGGCAACATCTGTCCCTGGCACAGCTGTCTTCCCGTGCCCTTCACACAGTGATCCGGAAACTTGGAAGGACACCACGTGAAGTGCCTGGTTTAGCAGTGACATTGTGCAGCGATTTAGGAGGGGCGGGTGTCTTCTCATTCAGAAATACAGCTGAATGGATTTACACAGCCGAAATAATCTGGAGTCATTCATTGGAATATTGCTACTGTATCTCCAGTTGATGTCTATAGAAAGACATAATACCAAATACAAATACTACCTTTACATGAATTTAGACTACTAGTTTAACCAAATAAGCAGTGTTATTATTATTGCTCAGAGTTGGGATTAAAAGGTTTTTCAGAACCTGTAACCCCGTTCATTATGTAAGTTTGCACTACAGACATCTATAATACTTCAAAGGGTGCCGCTTGTCGAGAAAAGGTGTGCTATTATTTACTATATTCTGCAGTAGACATAAACACATCACCAGATGAGACTGTCTCTAATCATCCAGACCACTAGAGGGCACTCTCCACTACATACAGTGAGTATGAAGAAACCATCACAATTTTTATTTGCTTCTCTTTTTTTTTTTTTTTATTCAGATGAGGTTGCCTCAAATTATCCAGACCACTCTAGAGTGGCACTATCCACTATAGACGGTGAGTATGAAGAAGCCCTCACACTTTATTTATTATTATTATTATTATTCCAGCTGAGATTGTCTCAAATCATCCAGACCACTAGAGGACACTGTCCACTACAGACAGTGAGTATGAAGAAACCTCACACTTTTTATTTGCTTATTTTTATTTTTTTTTATTCAGATGAGGATGTCTCAAATCGTCCAGACCAGTAGAAGGCGCTGTCCACTATAGACAGTGAGTATGAAGAAGCCCTTACGCTTTATTTATTATTATTATTATTATTATTATTTTTTTTTTTTTCCAGATGAGATTGTCTCAGATCATCCAGACCATTAGAGGGCACTGTCCACTACAGACAGTGAGTATGAAAAAGCCCTCACTTTTTATTTGTTTATTTATTTTTTTACTCTGTTGAGATTGTCTCTAATCATCCAGACCATTAGAGGACACTATCCACTATAGACAGTGAGTATGATGTAGCCCTCACATTTTATGATAGCATTTTTTTATTTTTTTATTTGTCCTGTTAACTTAACTACATTGCTATTACCTTGCCATTTTAAACCCCCTTTTTTGTTCTCAATATTCTGTTTGTGGATCTTCTGAGCTGATATTGTTGAGTTATCTACTACTATTGCTGTCTTTGAAAATAATTTTGGTATTTACTAAGTGCAATTGAAGTTGTTTGTCTATTGAGTAGGGCTGTGAATCTTTGGGTAGACAGCGAATCGATTCGATTCACGATTCATAGGTTTTCGATTCGATTCAAGAATGATTTTTTTGCAAATTCAGAGCGATTCGATTCAATTCACAATTAAATTCGGTTCGATTAACGATTCGACTCTGCATTCTTTCAGTGCATTCACAGGATTATGTAAATGCTTCCCCTACATTCTTTAAATGCTTAGTCAGAGGGCAAATTACACAGCAGCTTTTATGGTTAGAGAACCATAGGTTAGAGAAAAAAACACTTTTGTCCATTGTTAGATGTTAGCTTAATGATGCTATTGCGTGACATGGCATATGTAGAAATTTATGTAATCCAAGATTTAAAAAAAAAGAGCTTTAAAAGTATTATATATAGGCTAACATTTTGTCACACCAGGTGTGTAGCCATCATTTCAGAAGTGACAGAAATGTCAAATACAATAATTTTATGTATGTATTATTATTATTTTTATTTATTTTTTGTTTACAAGAAATTCTTTTCTTATCTCTTATTTTGAATTTGCTATAAGAAATCAAATACACTGCTGGACAATAATAAATCATTTGTAATCTATAATTTTTTTCCTAATGGCAATTTCATGATTGTTTTATATACTACAAACAATTATTTCAATTTTCTGCACAGAATAAGGTAGAAAACTTTATTGTTTCTGTACTGTAATACATGATATGTCAATTAGCACTGCATCATTCATGAATTTTATTTATTTATTGTGTTTATTGTCTTAACGTTTCACCAGTTCATTTTATTCAGCTTAGCTGCAGCTGCTTTTGTCCATATTAGGCATTTCCTGGCACGTCTTAAGTTCTACAAACGTGAGATCACATATTTCAGTGCAAAAATTTCTTTATCTCATTTTCATAAAATAAAATGCTATGGTATTTAACTTTTCCTCTCCATCGGTGAATGATGATTCTGAAAGAAAAAGCACCGATGTCTGTTTCCTATAGCAACGAATGCTACTTGTGCATCTGATTAACAGATAAACCTTGGGCTCTTATTTCAAGGTTGTTGTTAATGCTGTGGTTATTTTAACAGTTTTCTTCATACATTCGGTTCAATGACATTGTGAAAACACATTAATTATTCAATAGAACCGTGTGTATGCTTTAGACACTTACATTTTTGCTCCATCCATGCAACAAATGCGCAGCCTTCGACTGCTCAGGTAATGTCGATGTTATGACCGAGAGCCATTGAAAAACTACAGAAAACTAAACTACTTCACTTTAGCAGTACTGGACACGAGTACTAAGGAGAGATCACACATCAGCTGCTCAAAAAATGTGTCCATGAGACGAACGGGGCGCGAGCGCAATCATGTGACAGGCAGTAAATATAGTGGAGCGCGTGAAGGAGAGATGTGAGGCACGAACACTGTTCAAGGTCTCCATTAATTCGTGATTGTAGTAATTTAAGGTGTATATATTTTGAAAGCATTGAAACGCTATAGAAATCACGATTCATTCGATTCTTAGCATTTTAAATCGATTACTGTCCGAAATCGACGATTCACGATTCAAAAATCCATGTTTCAAGATCGATGCATATGCATCGTCAGGGTTTGTAATCGATGCATCGAGAAAACGAGTGAATCGTTACACCCCTACTATCGAGTGCTGTAGCTATTTTTTTTGTTGTCGTTGCCTCGATATTACACAGAGATTTTCACAGGAGAAAGTGCAAACTATGCTCAATATTGTTGTTCTAGCTTAATATTGTTGTTCTAACGCATTTAATCATGCGTATGCATATTAAATGTCCAGTCTATAGGTATTTGCGCAGGCACATGGTGTTTCTGGCCTGGCATGAATAATACAGCATTTAAGTTGTTTTCACAGAAACCTATGAATGGGGTTTGTTTTTACAATGTTGTTGTCTGTATGCAAAACTTTTCAAAAAACACAAAGAAAAAAATATCCACAGTATAATTACAGTATTACAGTAAAATATGGGTTAGTTGACATTTACTTGCAAAGTTACTTATAGTCAGTAGAATGTCTGTTGAAGGACCATCTAAATAGTTTTTTTAGTAGATATTATGCAGACAATCTACTAATACTCTAATTATAGCTATTTGACGTAGTTGCAAAGTTATTTATATTTATCAGAATGTCTAAAGTGGACTATCAAAATAAAATGTTACCCTATAGACATCACCATTCAGCACTTCTTTCTAGGAGGTTCAATTTACTTTGACATTTCTTCAAATTCCACATTCTATCTATCAATATTCTTAATTAGTTGACAAATCCTCTGAATTAAATTAGAAACATTGAGCCATCTCTTTCATCCAAAACTTCTAGATATTTCAGTCATTCTCAGTGGTTTAAAATGGGGCCTAGTGAACTTTATGATCAAAATCTTGACACCACTCTGACCGGCGTATTTTGAAATGGCTCAAGCTCTTGAAAGCACTGATGGTAACAGTTACAATACATCAGTACCTCTCAATCAATCCCAAAGAAAGGGCAACGGTGATTTATCTGCAGCCATTTCGCTTGCAAAGATGTTTAACTTCCTCTAGTGAAATTGCTCTTACACACTGAGTAAATAGCCATTACCAGTGTGTTTATTTGGAAGGACGAGGCTGCATGGCTGAGACCCAGACCTGAGTGGACACCATACCAAAAAGATGAGGCCAGAGAGGAAGGGAAAAGAGCGCAAGAGAGGAAGACCCAATTTATTTTTGGTAATTGGCTCCACTTGAGCAAACAGCCTCTCTTGCCCAGTGGCCTCTCGAATTCAGCTTGATGCGAGTGATAAAAGCAATAAGCCATTTCCCTTGTTCACCAAAGCAGGACAGGAGACACCAAATTAACATGGGTGCTATTTGAAGACAGCTTCCTGTTGCGGCTTCCTTTTCTGAAGTGCTCTGTACCTGCTACACACATGTGGTCTACTTAATATCTGTGACCTATTGAGAATGTGTGACTCCTGAGTGAATCATTCTTTTGACTTGTTTCTTGATTAACTGGTTGAACCATTTCATTTAACCAGTCTGAATGATTCATTCACGAATCAGACTAAACCGATTAGTCTAAGACTCTTGAAGTGAAAGTTGCAGACATGTTTGACTTACAATGAGCTTGGAACCCATGTGTAAGCTGATACTAGAAGAATTAAATTTAAGTTGTAATTTCTGTTTTATTGGTTTAAGAAAGTGAAATTTACCTTTCCCAGTACCCACTGGTCGTTTTTTGATTAAGTGAAATTGCTCAGAAGAACCTGTTTGTGGAAATAAGTTGGATTTCTGATCACTGTGCAATGCTACGTTTTGTTTGTTAGGTCAGTTAGGTAACGTTGCAAAACATTTTCAGTGTTGGGGGTAACATATTACAAGTAACACAAGATCCATTTTCAGAAAGTAACGTAAGTTAGTTTTTTTTTTTTCCATTTATTCACTGACACCACTTCTGTCCCCATGTTGAGGGAAATCGGGAGTGAAGTGCAGAGGCGTTTCGTACAACCTGAGACTTATTAATTTCACTATTGGTGTGAAAAGGGGCTTCAAATATTTTGTTATTAAAAAACAAATAAGCAAGCCTAATCCAGGTAACCAAAAGTAATGAACAAAATTCATTACTTTCCATACAAATTAACTAACACAATTAGGTACTTTTTATGGAGTAACGCAGTATTGTAATGCATTACTTTTAAAAGTAACTTTCCCCAACACTACATTATACAACCACTACACTATATGTTAAAGAAGTGTTTCAAAAAAGTACCACCAAAATACTACCAGGCCACATTACAAACGCTATTTGTCTTCTTTTTTAACACTTACAAGCAAACAAAACTTACAAACAGACCTAATTTAATAGGAAATCTGTGCCACAAAACCACAAGTGCAAAAGATTGCAGCTTTTTCAACAGCACACCTTTTAAATTGACTAGTCTAACATTGATCTCTTACAAATGCTGCTTTGTGTACTTTGACAGAAGTACTTTGTCAAAAAAAAAAAAAAAAACTTATATCAAGTGCATAGGATTAAAACCTTATCATGACTGTTTGTAGTTGTGCTGGCTGTGCTTTAGCATGGAAGAAGCTTGTTGGTATGTGATCCTTATGAAAGCACTCATTTTCATAAAGGGGAACTACAGACCCTTTGCTCACCCCTTCAATTTGCAGAAGTCGGACATGGTTGTCATCACCTAATCCACATTGTGAGGTGCTGGTATATATCTTTCCTTCCCAGCAGGACTGTCTTTTTCAGGAAAAAGGAAGCCCTATGAAACAATACTGGCTGGACTCCTGATGCACGGCAGTGATAAGACTCATCACCAGGCACTTTGACAGATTGCGTTAGCCCAACCGTGAGGACCACGGCCAGCCAATGTTCGTAAACTATTCTGAGAGGAGCAGAGAGCACGATAAATTCCCTGAAGGAGTGTTTCAGGGCGGACCGTGACCCTGGCAGCAGAGGACGTACTGAGTGATGAGGCATCATTGAATACTGGGGCTGTATCTTCTGGACATAGTGGATTAGTCATCCAGATGTCCCTTCTTAGATGGCCCTTATTTTATGGTGACATTTATAGACGCCACATATACCCACTTTCCATTGTGGTTCCCGGTTATCATGTCAGCATCAGTACTTGCCTGATGTTCAGTGGGGGAGTCTGGGAACCTCATTCAAAAGGACAGAGTCCTATCTTCTGTTCTATGTAATCCTGTGACCCTCAGTCCTGTGAAATGATTGGCAATGAAAGAGAAACAAGAAATAGAGGTCATTCCAGTGAGATGCTTTTAATATTTAAAGCCAAAGATAAAACATCCATCCGTTTTCCAAACTGCTTGTCCTTTATAGGGTCATAGGGATGCTGGAGACTATCCCAGAATCTCGGGCTGTAGGCTGGGAAACACCCTTGATAAATTGCCAGTCTATCAAAGGGAAAATACACACTTACAAATTCATAGGCTACATACTTTCCTTCTATATAGCAGGTGTAAAACAGAATGCGAACAGAGTAGTATGTTCGAATTCACAGTATTCATAAAACTATGCGAAAAGTACTCAGTTGACCTACTGCTTCTGGCGAGATTCTGAATGCACATTCGATGGACACTATACTATCCCATGAAGCCATGGGAGAAGATTTGTGAAAAGCAGTAAAGTGACACAAGGTAAGTCAATGACAGCATGATGAATGTACTATGTCCAGATTTAGCTCCAACCCCATTAAAACAGACCTGAACCAGCTAATCAAGGTCTTATGAAGCATACTAGAAACTTCCAGGCAGGTGTGTTGAGGCTAGTTGGAGCTAAACTCTGTAGGACAGTGGCCCTCCAAGAGCAGGCTTTGATACTCCTAGACTATATAGAACAGGGGTAGCCAACGTTGGTCCTGGAGAGTCACAGTTCTGCAGAGTTTCGATACAACCCTAATCAAACACATCTGAACAAGCTAATCAAGGTCTAAAGCCCCTTTCACACCATGAACAATAACTATAAAGATAACGATATTAGCGTCCAGACCAGCAAATGATATCATCTGTTTATTCTAAGCGTACCTTGTCTGCCGCTTTAAATTCTGGAGCTTGTTATAGCAGGATGGATTCTGATTGGGTGTCAATGTTTGTATTGTTCATCAGCTGGAAAAAATCATTCTGAAAGTGATTCCAACAATATTGTTTCTCTGTGCCTTTATCGTTATAGTTGTGGTGTGGACTCTGCTATTCTTTAATATTGAGAATTATTTTTAGAACTATATCTTTATTGTTATCTGTATAGTTATTGTCCTTGGTGTGAACGGGCCTTAAGGGTTACTAGACAGCTACAAGCAGGTAAGATTTGTCAAGGATGGAGCAAAATTCTGCAGGACTGAGGCTCTCCAGGGCCAATGTTGGCCACCCCTGATACAGAACATACTTACATACTTAGTTCATGAAGTAATTACTTGTTCAAAAGAAGTACCTACTAAGAGATTATGTGATTTTGGACACAATCATACTCTGATTCACACCTACAGGCATATTTAGTGACTCCAATTCACCTGTCCAACTGGAGCACCTGAAGGAAATATGTGCCAACATTGGGAGAATATGAAACTAACGCTGCCTTTACGTGCTATCGGAATTATCGTAAATATGATTTTCCTAGTCATAAATTGTACATGAACATTTTATTCTTTCCAACATCAAAGCACTTGAATGCAACAAGCTCGTAATCACAAATTTCCGATAGCACGTGAAAGCAGCATAAATGCAGAAATTCCTCCTGGACTCGAAGCAGGGAGGTTCTTGCTGTGAGATGACATTGCTACCCACTGAGCCAGCGTACAGTCCAAAGACAAACTGTTATGTTTAATTGTAGGACAGAAACGAACAGCAATAAATGGTGGCTCACAAATCAATGAGGGTGTTCCTGACTCAGTGTTTATGTCATTGTGTGCCTGACTCAGTAGTTTGCTCTGAGGTTATGGAGTCTTGACTTTACACAGTCAGATGGCGTCATTCCCAACTAACCAGCTGGGGATGGAGATAAGGTGAAGATGAGAATATTAATATCTCAAATGGCTTGATACATGTTCAGAAATTTGATTAAATTCTGTCATATGACCTGTGGAATTAGTGTTAGAGCTAAAGCAACTTCAAGTGCATTTACTTCAAGGACAAACCTTGGCACAGTGGTGACAGTGTCCCAGTAACCCTTCAGTTAATGAATCAGTCCTTCCGGTTACCTTCAAATGGGAAAAGAGCCACATGACAACAAAGAATACCATGTTTTTCCTCCATAGAAGTGAATCTACTGGGTATTCCGGTGAAGTTAAGAGTTTCGCGTGACTGGGGAGCAAATGTCGGGAGTTTAGTTTTGTGGTTTCGTGTTTAGCTTCAGTGGCTCTTGTTTTTGCTTAGCTGTTCCCCAGGTGCCAAAGAGTCAGTCAACTGAGGCTGAAATGAAAAGAAGATGGAAAAATGAAAGAAAATACATACAAAACTTTCAAAACAGTCCCAAGTGTAACTAAAAATCTAGGTCAGATTTACGGTTATGCTTGGTAGGACTTCACGTGCAATGTTTGCCATAGTTTATTTCTTTCTTCTTCTTCATTCAAAGTTACATGATGATAAGTGTCTAAGTTAAAAAAAAAAAAATGCATGTGTCAAGTTAATGTATAATCTTTGTATTCACGTTGGCTTCTTATGGTTTTACTATATTATTAGATCCAAACAAAAAAGTGACAGCCGATTTGCTCCCGAAAAACGCCGCTTTCAATGTCAATAACAAACAATATGGGAAACATTTTAAAACTTGATAAGCCTATTTATTGTGCTATTGTTACAATGTACGATTATATGGTTAGTTGCATTTGGCACTAATTTTTCTTTCTGCCACATCAGAACAGACCTGAAACCCATTTCTGAGTCATGACAGACCAGTTGAGAGCCACTGGAGGTTATAGTATAGTCAGTCAAACCGATGTCTCTGAACATGTGCCTATAGCAGTGTGTATTTTACAGTCTGCTCAGTTTCACAGATCTCCCCTAAGTCGTTTGTAAGAGTTAATAGGTCCTCTGTGTTGTGTGCTTCCACTCCACGAAAATACAGCACCTTTCATCGGATTTGAACATGGTATACTGGAAAGAACCTCTGTGTTTGTCTTGGACATAAAACAAGCTGTCACCTTTCTCAGAGCACTCAGAAAAGGCAAAGAACTTTTTGAGTATTTCTACAGGGGACTTCAAGCTCGACAGGTTCCTGAAGCCTGTTTCTGCCTTTCATTGGTAAAAAAAAATGGACTATATTTCTCCAAGTTTACCCGTTCTTCAGATTTTAGTGCTAAATGTAAATACTAAATTGCAAGGAATCATATAAATGTAATAGATAACAACATAAATAGGCTTACCAGGGTTTGAAAGGGAGGAGAAAATGCTTCCTTTATCTTTTGTTGTTGAAGTCAACATTTGGCTATGCATTCATATAATATTTTGGCGCTGGTAATCTGTCGATTGATAGAAGCTAGCTTTATTAGACAGATGCTAAAATGGACTGGTTGCGTGACATGCCCTCATTCTCCAAAACCATGAACAGAACTAAACAAGGTAAAATACAACCCACATTATATTAAATACAGTTTCACTTGCAGCAAGGATAAACATGACTTGTTCCAACCACAGTGTGTTTTGTGTGGTGAATTATTGGTGGCCCGAGAACATAAAACCATCGAAATTCAAGAAACATTTAGAAACCAAATACTCAAATTATAAACACAACAAAAAACTAGAAAGTCATGTTAATAATTTTATGTATTACTGGGACTTATGCAGTTCTTGGTGTTCAAATGTGCTTAAATGTATTGAATGTGCATTTGTAGTGTACTGTAATTGTACTTGCAGTTAATATAATAATAATATAATTAAAGGCCACTTAAATGTACTTAAAGAGATACACTTTCATGACTATTTTTCTTAAGACACTGCGCATATTTTTAAAAAGTGCACTTTGTAATTATGTCAAATTAAAGGTTCTACTTTAAAGTTCTTGTAATTTTTTTTAATAATCTTTTGTCGCAGTTAAATGAACTAAAGCACATTTAAAGTACTTGATTATAGTTATAAATGTAATATGTTAATCTATATATTACATTTAAAGTGTATATACTGTTTTAAATGTTCTAAACTGCAACTTCTTCGTTACAAATGTGTAATTACAAGTATTTGTGACCCTGGACCACAAAACCAGTCATAAGTGTAAATTTTTCAAAATTGAGATTTATGCATCATCTGAAAGCTGAATAAATAAGCTGCCAAATAATATGTGGTTTGTTCGGATGGGACAATATTTGGTCAAGATACAACTGTTTGAATATCTGGAATCTGAGGGTGCAAAAAACTCAAAATATTGAGAAAATTGCCTTTAAATTTGTCCAAATTAAGTTCTTAGCAATACATATTACTAATCAAAAATTAAGTTTTGATATATTTACAGTAGGAAATTTACAAAATATCTTAACTGAACATGATCTTTATTTAATATCCTAATGATTTTTGGCATAAAAGAAAAATCAATAATTTTGACCCATACAATGTATTTTTGGCTATTGCTACAAATATACCCCAGTGACTTAAGACTGGTTTTGTGGTCCAGTGTCACAGTTTTAATATACAAGGTTAAATAGAAATGATATTAAATTATATTTTAGATTACCAATAAATGTTTGTCAGTACATTTGGCAGTACACTTTAACCATATTTAGAATTATGAAATTACATATTAATATGGGTCAAAAAGTTCAGCTAATTAAATTTAATATACATTTTAACTATAATACACTTTTATTTAACTGCAATTAACATGTACAACATTATTTTCAGTTCACACTTGAGGATATTTTATTTAAAATACAGCATATTATTCCATAATTAGAACACTTTTGAAAGTATGATAATGTGTACTTCTTTTTCAAAAGGATAATTAATTCACTGTTTAATATTAAAGGGATATTTTAAAAAAATAAGAATAAAATCCTGTCATCATTTACTTACATGTCATTCCAAAGCTGTATGACATTCATTCTTAAAAGGTAATTTGAAAATTATCTGTTTTTTTGTCTATACAGTGAAAGTCAATGGACTCCAATGTTTTGCTGTTTTGGACCCCATTGACTTTCATTGTATGGGGAAAAAAACATTGTTCAAAAAATCTTCCTTTGTTTTCTGCATAAGACAAAGTCTCTGGAACGGCATTTTTGTTTTGTTTAGTTTTATACAATAAATAGCTGTATTACTGCATTGGGTTGCCACTTGATGTCCAACGAAACATCAAGTTTGATCCTCAAGCAAAACCAGTTGAGAACCACTGATTTACAGTATGTAGGCCAATGAGTAATGGCTAACAACATATTTACCTTAACACCGAAGCGTCCGAGGAATTTCTGCATCCGCCAGCTAATTTTAAAGTGATGAAACAGCGGATTATGGTCTAAGATGCTGATATGCGCTCAATGGGTGGCTGTAATACGTGGGCTTGTAAAACGGTGCAACCGAAGTCATAAACCATCCATGCATTTTTGGTTATGATGGATACCATTTGTCCCAAAGGCTTGTAAAGATTTCTAGTCGGGTGATGTCACCACATTCCGGTGCTGGGATCCTGGGGAAAGTGTTTATATGGGACGGGGTCCAGACTGCTGTCAGCTCCAGAGACTTCTGCCCATGGCTCCATCCGCCCGGGTGAACCGTTTTCTTTGGCAAGCGAGCGAACAGCAGTGATGTCACTGGTGTGCGTCCTGGATGTCTGTCAAGAGCTGGCTTAGTAGCTTCCCACCACCAAACACAACGACCAACCATAACTCCAAAGAAACCTGATCTTGTAGACTAATATTTGCAGTGTCTCGGATCTTTGTTGTGTCCTTTCATCTAGAGGGAGGATGATGGGTGACCTGCACAGTAGCTCAGACGTAAAAATGAGAGACATGGGCACCCCTGGCGCTCTGGGAACGGGCCACCATGACGCACCGACAGCTGGGATTATATTAGTTGAGCCTGGATTTTTAGTCATAAAGCATATAAAGTTTTTATCTTCAATCATAAAATGTTTCGGACAGCTGCAGCTGAAACAATAATGAGCTTTAGGATTGAGTATGTAGCGTCGACATTGTGCCGCCAACTGCTACTGTTAGTGATTAAGCTTGAAAGCAGACAACCCAGGATCGTTTTAGTGCATGTTAAGTAAGTATACTTTTGAATAAAAATTCATCAAATTTAATTGACAAACCAAATTGTGAGGCTGACAGGTGCTAATTCTTTGAATAGTCTGGGTTTTAATGTCTTGTTCTGGACAATGGCTGTTTGGTGGATTGGGAAATGGAGCAAGGATGCTCTGTTACATATTGTATGAAGTTGAGTGTTGCATTTTAGGCCTGGCTTATATGCGTATACTACCCCATCAATCCACCCATCCTTCCACCCACCTGTATGCCCAACCCTCCGTCCATCCATGCATCCATCTATACACCCACCCATCCATCCATCCACCCACCCACCCATCCATCCATCCATCCATCCATCCATCCAGCCACCCACCCATTCATCCATCCATCCATCCATCCATCCATCCACCCCCCATCAATCCATCAATCCAACCATCCATCCACCTAACCACCCACCCATCCACCTATCCATCCACCCATCAATGCACCCATCTACCCATCAATCCACTCATTCACTCATCTATTCACCCACCTACTCATCCATCCATCCACCCATCTATTCACCCACCTACTCATCCATCCATTCATCCATCCACCCATCAATCCACTCAACCACCCATCTATTCACCCACCTACTCATCCATCCACCCATCCATTCACCCACCTACTCATCCATCCATCCAACCATCCATCCATCCATCCATCCATCCATCCATCCATCCATCCATCCATCCAGCTATCCATCAGTTTAAGATCAAATAATAATTGGCCAGCCAACCACTGAAGACTCATGTTCTGATTTATTTTAAGACTGAAAGTGTAATACATTTTAATTAGAATTTAGGCTTTTTAAGCTTTGGTTGATGTTAATGTAATATTGCTTAACTTTTATCTATCTATCTATCTATCTATCTATCTATCTATCTATCTATCTATCTATCTATCTATCTATCTATCCAAAAATAGTTTGGAATCAAATGATAAATAGCTGACCACCTATTAAAGACCCCTTTTTTTGTATAAACAAGTAAAAGAAAAAAAAAAATAGCATTTTTGCTTCTTAATTACAGTAAATATATTTAAAACAAATAAACAAAGAAAAATAGATATTTTACTGAAAAATTAGTAAAAAAAAAAAAAAAATGAATGAAAAACTCATTTTTTTCAGTGTTTTAACTGCAGTCTTATTTTATTCAATCAACTGGTGTAAAAAAAAAAAAAACTTTCATTCTGAAAATATTTGAATATATCAGAAATTAAAATTTAAATAGAGAAAAAAGTGTATCTATGGTAACCCATGTTGTTCTGTTTTTGTTTACTATACTGTATCATTCTTTATTAAAATAATCATTCTGAGGTAACAGTACGTTTTTTTTAGGAGAATATCTGGTAACCAATGTAATTCCTGTGTTTTTTGGATATGTCCCTTTACAGCATGCCACAAATTCTCTCCACTGACATTAAGTTGTAAGTAACCCAATATGGTCCTTTAATATAGTGTGCTTACAGAGTACATGCTTAAGGTATATAGATAGCTGTACACGCATGTTTTTATATGTGCATGGCAGACGGATGATATTATACGTGCACATTCAATGAAATACTTACTGTGCTAACCATCAAAGGGAAGACAGGATGTTGTAACGGGTGCAGGATGGGTTGGTGGTTATGAAGATGCCACAAACCCTCTGGCCAGATACCACATCAGCATGAAGAAAAAGCTGAAACTCATGTCTTACAACGTTAAAGGACAGAGGAACATGAACACTGCATTTATCAAGTATTATGAAGGCCATTTTAAAGAAGAAAGGGCTGCAATCTGGAGACAAGTGATGTCAGATGTGAAGTTCAAGTTTTGTATTATTAATACTTTTAATAAAAGACACTAAGACAATTCAAAGGCAAGACCTGCATGACAGAAGAGGCCTTGGAATGTAACTTTTGTTTTGATATTTCCCAGTAAAATGATAATGATATGCTCATAGCATCTGTTTCCAGTTGCCTGTCTACATTGAAGCTACAAGCAGCAGTTGGTATTATTATTTCCTCAGAGTTATGTTGTGTCTTGGCAAGGCTGGATGGGCTTATATCTTTTTTATCTTTTACAATCTAACCCACTCAGCAGAGGTCACATGATGTTGACTCCACAATGCCTGCCGTAATGGAGTTATTTTCAATAAAATGCAAGTTACTATCTTCCTAAGTGCCCCGCAATTAATCAAACGTCAAATATATGGTAGTATATTGTTCTTTATGTCCATGTAAAATGGTTTGTAGGCCACTGCAATGGAAAGACAAGGACAACATTGGCCTTAGATCTGGGAGTGTTTCTAAATCATTTTATCCAAAGGAGTTTTAAAAAACCCATGAACCAAACTAAATAGCTTTGAGTTCTATGAATTCTAAATTTCTTGAGCTCTTTGAATTCTAATATTATAGCCACTGATTTGAAGAAAAGCATTGTATGACAATGACAAAAATATTAAACTACTCACTATTCATTATTGTTTATAATAATAAAAATCAATAATAATGGAATTTTAATACCAATGCTAAATATTTTGATATGCTTGAAGAATATATTGCTGTACTTGATGCCCCCCTTCAGTGACAGTCCTGATAAAAACATATTTTAAAGGTGCATTCAGCAGTTTGGTGGTAATTTTAAATGTTTTACTATATGTGTATTATATACTGTAGATAAAGTGTTAATTAAGTATGGTGTGGTGTGTCACTAAACATAGAAAATAATCATTAGTAGTGTAGTGTTGTTTGCTGATACAAAGAGCAAACATTAGACAATGAAACACACCTATTATCATACTTTACCAGGAGAGATAACAGGAGAATCAGTACCACTTCTGAAGAAGCAGAAAAGATCTGAAAACAGAAGACAGAAAGACTGACAATGACAAAAAAATAACAAAAAAACAAGCATAAACAGTAGTTGGTCAGGTACGGAAATTAACTGTTGTGTAAACCACTCTCTAAAACTCACTAGTTTCAGCGTTATTTGCATAAAACTCAGAGACAATTGCGCTAATCCACGTCTAACACAATTCAGTACTTGAAGTACACAAAGAATCGCAATGCTAATGCTAGCTAAAGAACTACTGAATGAAACTTTAACAGACTTTATCTGTTTCACACACTGTACTGCTAGCGAAAACGCTAGCTCACAAAATAAACACTAGGTTTGGATGAGGAAACAAGAGAAGCTGATGATTGGGTTACAATTTGAAGATTGTTCCCCACTGCTTTAACATTTTAATAATGTGTCAAATAATTAGCAGAACATGCTAACTATTCATATAGCCAACTGTAAACAGCAGTACTTAGCTAACTGTTCCACGTTCTCACTAGCATCAGTGTAAAACTCTGGCAATTGTGCTAATCGATAGATGACAGTGTTGTGCAATTCTGGTATCAGTACTTGAAGTAAACAAAGAATATCAATGCTGATACTAGCTAAAGATATTGAATGCACCTTTAACAGACTGTGTTCTCACATACTATACTGCTAGCGTGATAGTGAGCTTCCAAAACAAACACTATCTTTGATTGAGGAAACAAGGTAGAGAAGCTGATGAATGGGTTAGAGTTTGAAGATTGTTCCCCACTGCTATAACATCTTAATATTGTCTCAGATTTATTGTCTCATGCTAACTGTTCATATAGCCTACTGTAATCAGCAGGGCATAGCTAACTGAAGTGAAGATTAGCATTGTGGACTTGCATAAAGCGGGGGAGTGTGTTTATCCACAAACCAAATAAGATATTGCTATGATACATATATTATTTCATGGACCTTGTCTTGTGTGTTGGAGACTCTTATCACTGCAGACCCTTTAATCTGTCAGAAAACTATAATTCAGTCATTCTAGTCATGCTTGAAGATATTTCACCACAAGCAACGGCAATTGAAGCAGCACAGCCGCTAACGGCTCACTGATCTGTTTTCAACAAGCGATGCCAGAGCCCAATACTGGGAATGGGAAGAAATACAAAGAAGCTGCAAAGCTAATTTTGTTGTTGCCTCAACAAGATTATGGTGGTCCAAATCAGTCCAGCTAATATAGGGATGAAGCTGGGAACCTGTGAGATGTTTTCGTGAAACTGCAATGGAATATTTAGTTAAACTGCAATGGAAACGGCTTTTCCGCATTTACAGGTCACCCGGTGTACGTAAAAGTCACATGATCATTCTTTAATGTACTATATCCTAAAAAAAAAAAAAAAGAACACTTCAAATGTGGTCACTTGCACAAGCGTTGACTAAAAATGCTCGTATAAGGGGCTTTCCTTGCCATTAATGCTTGGAAAACACCTTATTTACACTGCATTATGGCTCTGACATGGCCACCAAAGCTGATCGTGGCTGCTCCAAAATTAATGGCTAGTGCAGTGGCTGCGATATACGCAAACCTACCAACATCCATCGCCATGATTTATTGCGAGAGAAAAAAATATATTATGTTTTAGTCTCATAACATTGGTTAACGGAAACGCCATCATTTCGCAACAGGTTTTCATTGACATTTATAAAATATCGCCAAAATGCACCTATTGTAAAACTAGTTTTATTTAATATTTTAATATTACCTTTCAATAGTGATAGAGATAATTTCAGTAGTGATTAGTGATAATTTCCAGAGATCGAGTTTATAGAACTACAAGATGACAAAACGTTCAACAATTTAAATAATTTTACTATTAAAATACTATTAAAAATGAAATGTATGTAACCATTTAGACAATTAAACCGTCAGTAATGCAGTTTTGGTTGTTTTTCTATTGAAGCATAAATTTGGCCTCCTGAAATCACAAATTTTTGCTCAATTCGCAAGCTCAGTTGAGCATTTGATAAATTAATTTTTAAGGCCTGTTCACATCCAGAATGATACCTACAAAGATATCTATATTATTCACACAAACACACAATAATGTTTTCTATTTATTATAAGTGTGCGCTACAGTTTTGTCGTTTGCGCTTTTTAAAGTCAGATTCTGAATAACTGACAATGTTTTTATTGATAATCAGCAGGAAAATAAAAAGCTCTAAAAGTGGTTCCCATGAACTTGTTTCATTATCACTATTCGTGTGATGTGGACGTCCCTATTCTCATCCCAGCAGGCACAAAACAAGCACACAACGTCATAAGACGTTGATATTTGGTTAAATTTCGGTTGCGACGTCGGGTGACCAAAATTCAACGTAAATTCAACGTCTAATGTCAATGTTAAATTGATGTCCAATACCGACATCAGCTGACGTTGAGATTTTGTTGTTTTTAGGTTGTGCAACCAAAATCCAACGTTAAGTCAACGTCAAATTGACGTCAAATATTGATGTCAACCCGATTTTCATTTTCAACCAAAATGCAACGTCTGTCCGACGTCATGTCCAACGTCAACCTGACGTTACATAGACGTCTGGTGCCTGCTGGGATAGAATTAGAATGATTATTCAAATTTTATACTTGTTATACTTATAAATGTCTTTGGTGTAACTGTCTTTGGTGTAACTTTACACCTGCCAGAATGTTCAAACTCAAACATACAGTTTGCTTTGATATGTTAGATGTAGGTAAAATTTAGGATTCCCCCATCTGTAAATGTTTCTGTGCACAGGTGACCTGATCAGACTTTCTTACTGCGGGCTGAAAAGCACCTTTACCTGCCTGAATCAATATCAGGTGCTAAAACTACACAAATTATAGTTTGCATCTGAGATGTGCTTTTAATGTGAGCCAGCAGAGGTAGGAAACACATCAGCCAACAGGGATGTGGGCTAAAAGTGGGGGTCTGCGGTGCAGAAATTGTGCAAACATCACGCAAACATTTATCCAGCTCAGTATGCCTACAGGGCCAGTAGATCCTCAGAGGACGGCATCTACCTTTTCCGTCTCTCCATCCTCCAACACCTACAGAAATAACAAATTTCGGTTCCCGGAACGTTCTGGAAATGTTAGTTTTTTGTTCTCAGACCATTCCCAGAACAGAGCTTGAATGGTCTTTTTTGCCAAACAGGAAATAAATCAGTTGTTTTAGGTTGTGCATGATAACGTTCCCCTAACATTCCTTTAACCTCTACATTCTAGAAACCTTTCTACAATGTTAAATCATTCTAAAACAAGTCTTTTTTTCTCTCTCTTTTTGGAAATTCATTATTTAATAATTAAAATATGTTAAAATACAGAACACTCACTGGAAAAAGCATGCATGTAGTGACATTCCACAAAATTATATTATGTTGCTTCTTGCAAGTTTCGTGAGACTTTCAATGTCCAGTAAGTGGCACTAAAAGCACGCTCAATTATATCTAAAATAGATGAACGTTAATCTGAAAAAGTTTTGTTACGTTAGTTGCTGTACATATTATGGCAGTTCGGAAGTGAAATGTTCAGTAATTGGTGCTAAAAGTTTAATGCTCTATTGCATTTGAAAATTTTGTAATACTTAGTCTAAACCCCATCATAAACCTAACCAATAGTGTTAACAAAAGTAGATGTGAGGTAAAAATGCATTTTCTATAGGAACTTTTAAAAGTCTTTGATCTCTTTCATCATAACTTGTGTTTTGTACCCAAGTGCTTTACATCAGAAGTGCAGTGCTGTACCGGGTGCGCTACCGATCAAGTTTACCACATTAAAAACGCCATATATAGTGTTAATATTGTTATGTAACCATCAAAATGTGTTAGTTTACAAATTATGGACTATAGTAAAAGTGTTTTGTGACCATAACATAGTAATGTCCAATGAAATTGTGGGAAAATAAGTCTTTATTAATTGAACATCTGCCCCTATAATCATAATTTGTGTGAAAAGGATTAATAGTTGCTGGAGTTTTACTGTCAGTAGTGTTAATTTCTGCTGGAATCTGCATGAAATTTTATGAATATGTACATTTTTGGAGAGTTTTATGAAAATGTAGATAGAGGCACATTTTTCCAACCACATCATTGCATGTAATTAAGTCAAAATGAAAACTTTCAAAATATTAATTTAGCTAATAAAATACTGAAAAGAAAGTCTGAAAGCTTTTATGTCCATTGCCACAACAATGGTTTTGTGAAAATGTGAAAATATATTTTAGCTGCATTTATAATCTATTTCCATTTGTATCACATCATTCTCTAACCCAACTTAACATTTATGAATACATGCCATTTGAAAATATTTTTCAATGTACATTATGAAATTTTATTCTCTCTATAGGTGGTGTGCCCATATCCCGGCAAATGTAGAGTAAAGGTATAAATGTCCTTTTCAGTCATCTAGTTTTATTGCGTTAATGGTTTTTGGAGCCAGCTCATAGGCCCGTGTTGGACATAGATTGATGACCTCTGCTCAAGCAGTGGTGCAAAACCAAACATGATGTCAAACCGTCTGATTCCAGGTGCAACCAAGACAAAAGAGGGTGCCATAACTGACCACACATTCGTAAATACTTTACACTTGCTAAATTTATCTCTCCAAAGCCATGTTAGGTCATGTGTTTCATATTCAGATGTTTTTGGCTCCACTCACCTAATTGTGCTCTCACCTTTCACTGGGCCCTTGGCCTGCTATAATGTGCTACCATGCATATGAAAACTGAGAGAATGGCACCCATACTTAAAAATCATCAATTCTTTTTATATAATTCAGCACAGTCATGGATTATTCACATTCATATGGATTAATGAACTACTACTTTCATCTAAAGCCAAGTCTTGTCTCTTTTAGAAGAATCTTAGTATTTGATTTGAAAGCCCCATATGTTAAACATATTGTAATTGCATGTTGTTTTGAAGTCGATAAGTATGAGAACATAAATTTGTCTCAACGGCGTTGACTAAGCTGATGTTCAAATCCAAATCTTTCCATGCTGAGATGTCGTGGCTTTCTTAAACCACTATAATGTGGGCTCAAAACTGTAGGAGTCCATATAATTTGGAAGTTTCCTATTATTACCAGCCTGTTGCTAGTCTAGGTCATGTGTTTATGTAGGGCACATCTGGATCACCCAAAAGGACAGTCAAGTCTCTAGTCTTGGGAGCAAGAAACTGCACTGTCTATGAATCCAAGAGTGTTTAAGGAACATGCAGAAATGTACATTTTTTTTGAATCACGGATAATAAGAAAAGTGGAATTACTTTCGAAAACAACATGTCAGACCAGAAATATTCCCTCCTAAAGTCCTATTATAGTGGTCTGAACAAATAATTTCAGACTGAACAATGGCCTTCACGGTCACGCACACTTGGTCGTCATCGCAAGACTGCAAGGACATTTGGGACAGCTGATTTTCAAACTCCCAACATGCATTGCAGCATGGATAAATTATGCGGTTAGGGTTATAAACTTACTATTTTACTGTTTGATGGCTTTATTCATGCCATGTCTTTCCTTTGCAAGATATTTTCCTTCCGCAGAGGCAAAATTTAGTTTACTTTATAATGCACAAATGAAATATTTGTTAATATGTTTGAATAAAAATAATTCAAAATGACATAATTAAAGCTCATCCGTCAAATCAGGAAAAATTCTCCACATAATTTAATACTGATGGTGAGTAAGAAAAGAAAATCAATAAATCGGCCCCAGTCAAGGATGTGTGCAGGATTTCAATTGGAATTTCCCTCATAATTTGGAAGTAATCTTACAGAAATATAATAAAATAAAATAAATAAAAATAAACAAGGGTTCACCAAAACAAATCAATCTCTTTTAAATGACTGTAACAAGCAAAAATCTTTGGAAGAAATAAAGTAAATTCATAAGTACTTGTAAGAATTCTATTGAATTATATGTCCTATTTAATTGTTTATCATTGTAAGCATTAATTACAAAAAACAAAAAACAAACATACAAGTGTGACTGAATGATTATGATGCTAACTCATGACAAGTTTCAATTTTATTTCAATTTAATTCCATTTTTTCTACTGTCAGAGCGATTCGAGCTGGAATTAATTACTTTTCTTAGCAAATGTTAATACAATACCATTCAAAAGTTTATAATTAATAAGAAATTAATACAGCTATTCAGTAAGAATGCATTATGATAAAACGTGATAATAAAGAAATTTTAAATGTTGCTAAATATTTATATTTAAAATAAATACTGCTCTTTTGAACTGTCTATTTAGCAAAGAATAATACAACTTTTTCTTTTGACGCAGCACAACTGTTTGATAATAATCAGAAATGTTTCTTGAGCAGCAAATCAGCATATTAGAATGATTTCTGAAGGATCATGTGACACTGAAGACTGCAGCAATGATGCTGAAAATACAGCTTTGATCACAGGAATAAATTACATTTAAGGAAAGATTCAAATACAAAATTCTTGTTTTACAGTGTAAAATTATTTCACAATATTACTGTTTTTATTGCATTTTTTTTTTGTCAAGTAAATACAGCCTCAGTGAGCATAAGAGACTTCTTTCTAAAACTTTTTGAATGGTAGTGTTATTTGTGATTATTTTAATTAACTTTAAGAATTAATCTGTGCATCTTAAATACTTTAAACTGAATTTCAAGAATTGTGCCAAAGCACAAGCCATTCCACTCCATATCCTTTACAGTCAGACATTCTCTACATTTTTGATATTTCATGCTTTTTATGAATACTGGACGCACCTCCATGAGAAACTTCCTAATGCAGCCAGACAGAGAAAATGACCCGAGCTTCAGCTGCACGTCTGCAAGGTGATGAAAGTCCTGTGTCTCTTCCGGGCCTACATTAAGTCAGTCACTACACACGCACACCATGAATCCCACCACTTACCATGGAGATTACAGTACAATCCTAGCGGAAGGGAAAATGACTGTGAGGCTGGAGGTCAAACACAATGCAATAGATCAATAGCGCTGAACCGCGGCTCAGTGTTTTATTTGGAGATGATTTCATCCCTTGGGCTCTTCTGCTAATTTCTTCCTGGTCGTTAATTTTCGTAAAGCCTCCCATCCGCTCCACTATAAGTGGGTCATATGGATACCGTAGCTTGAATGCGTTGAGCCACAATTCAAGACAGGTAATGGATATCCCAATGCCTGAATCCAGTAATGGACTAAATTGATCTTTAGAGGCTAAGCTGGGTCACCCTTGTGAAAAAGAACTAAACTTTAGCATACTTTTATTAAATATACTTTAAAGAATATACTGCATGTAATGTTTTTTGACACTTAATTATATGTTAATTGCAATCAAGTGACAATTTATTATAAATTTATATTAAAAGCAGTTGAAACAATTCGAACATATTTAAATATTCCACAAATTTTTTCAGCACAAATGCATGAAACTTGTTAAATAGCCATAAATCCTTAGTGGGCCTGAAATCTGTAACCAGATTTCCTATGCGTGTTCCTTTTATTGCCTCTCTCACGACACCATTGTTAACAAAGACTACAATGAACGCTCGGCTATGTGTCCTTGAGAGTGTGCACTATCTTTAACGTTGGAGTATTGTCCAATTTAGAGGCCCTGACTCATTTTCCACCTCATGATTTAGTTTAGTCACAGTCGCATTGAGAAAATGTATTTTTCTGAATATTTTCTTAGGTGAAGTGTCTTCTTGGGAATAAGCACTCAAGGAATAGTCGAAAATGAAAATTTGCTGATAATGTCCTCACCCTCAGGTCATCCAAGATGTAGATGAGTTTGTTTCTTCATCAGATTTGGAGAAATGTAGCATTGCATCACTTACTCACCAATGGATCCTCTGTAGTGAATGGGTGCCGTCAGAATGAGAGTCCAAACAGCTGATAAAAACATCACAATAATCCACAAGTAATCAACACCTCTCCAGCCCATCAGTTAACATCTTCTGAAGCCAAAAGCAGCATGTTTGTAAGAAACAAATCCATCATTACAGAGTTTTAACTTTAAACCATCACTTTTGGCCAATATACAACTCCATAATCCACAATAGCTCTTCCTCCAGTGAAAAGTCCATCTTCTGTTGTTCTCATGCATCAAAATCCACCCACATATTAGTTTAGAGCTGTTTTGGACTGTGTTTACTTGTAAACGGTTCTTGATCTGTGCATATTTCTCACCTGATTCAGACAAGCTGAAATTTTCACTGGAGTTACCAATACTATGGATTATGGAGTCATATTTTGGCCAGAAGAAATGGTTTAAGGTTAAAATGTCTTAATGATGGATTTGTTTTTCAAATTAATTGATTGACTGGAGTGGTGAGGATTACTTATGGATTATTATTGTGATGTTTTTATCTCTCATTCTCTCTTTCACATCCATTGGTGAGAAAGTGATGGAATGCTACATTTCTCCAAATCTGATGAAGAAACAAACTTATCTACATCTTGGATGACCTAAGGGTGAGGACATTTTCAGAAAATTTTCATTTTTGGGTGAACTATTCCTTTTCGTAATGTGTATTTCATTCTAATTAGCAGTCAAATCTAACATGTTGCCCTTCAAGTGCTTTTTGTTCCAGCATATTGGTTCAAAATGGAAAAAATTACATAACTAACTTACAGTTAATAACAGATGAGCCCATATTAATTGGTGTTTCTCTACAGTAATAAGTTTTGAGTCTGACTCTAGCATTGTTATGTTTGTAGAAACTGGGATAAATTATTCTCTGGCATGTCTACTTGCTAACAGATATTCTGTGGTGTGAAATTTCCCCACAGCTGGAGGTTCAGTGTCTGCGGTCTGTATTTGGAGTTGAACCTGAGGAACAGATTATTCACACCAATCCTCCTAAATTATCAAGGCAAAATCAAAAGTAAAGTCAAATAAATTAATATGAAAATGTTTTCTGAATGCTTCTACAGTGAAGAGTGATATCTTTATATTTGCCGACAACTCAGAGCGTCTCTAGTTATTACTCATTACATCTAGTTGATTTTTTTTTTTTTAAATAATGCTGTTTATGAATTTTTATGTATATTTGACATCATAATTTAATTCTGTTTAATGTCTGTTATACAGCAAACAGGATGTCATTTACATTCTTTGTATTATGAAAATGAACTGTCATTCATAGAAATGTGAAGGCAAGTGGAGGATTTCAGGCCAATGCTGCTTTATACATGTAAGAATAAGTCCATAAAGTGTTGGAAAATATTTATTATTGTAACATTTTACTTTATTTTTGCTATTTTTAAAATATATATTTATGTGCAGATTTTATTGGTTTACCCTTACAGACTTTCAATTCCAAAAAAAATCCATCATAAATATGTGAATTATTACATGCTGAAAACTAAGATGTTCTTTGAAGATTGACATTAACCATTTCAACATTTGTGTGAAAATGATCTACAGTCAAACCCAAATTTATTCAGACACCTTCAACATTTCTCACGTTATCACAGTTTATTCGCTATAGTTTAGAAAATGGTAATAGAAATATGACAAGAACTGAAGAGTTAAACTGTGTCAGAACAAATTCATCTTGATAATGTCAGATAACTTTGATAGAAAGGTATGTAACAAAACATGGTCAGGTCAAAGTGTTAAATCAAATTTTTGGTCCCAAATTTTTTTTTGATAATTTTTACTGGTAGTCCACTGTATGAAGAATTTTTGGGTATAATATGTCACAGTTTTCTTTATTTTGCTATCCTCACTTACATAAATAAACTATAGTGTCCTGCACCCACTAGTAAAAATAAATAAATAAATAAATAAATATCTGGTGTCTGAATAATTTTTGGTTTGACTGTATATACGTGATTATATCACATTTTTAAATCTCTTCTTTTTTTTCTTTTTTTTTTTTTTTTAAATTTCACTCATAGACAGACGAACAGGAAGAGAACAGCTTGAAAGTTAACACATCAGGCCAACAGGAACTAGTCCTTCGGGCCCAAGCTGGAACCCTGGAGTGAATCGGAAAAAGAATATGAGGGGAAAAATAAGCCCAAGCGCGGTTCGAGATTTGCACACCAAATAAGGTTAGTGAACTTTCTTCTGGTTGCACATACTGTGTATCAGTTGGGAAATGAAATATCACCCCAGGTAGAAAAATACTGCCTTTAATGAAAACAAGAGGAAGACATGAGAGCTAACCGAAAATTTGGATGCAACAATAACAAAGGCCTAGTTCACAAACTCCTCTCTGTTTTCTTAATTTATTGGTGTCATCATAGGAAGTTGAAAGGTTGAAACTACAGCAACGTGAAACCCAAGAGGAAGCAATGTTTCCTGCGAGAAAAAAAAAAAAAGAATCTCACTTACCTCCCGTGAAAAATGAGCAGAAAAAAGGTCGGCTTCCTCATTCAAATCAATGAATAACTCTACGAAAGGAATAATATTTTGATATAAAACATGTTATTCAGGAAATAGTTTACAGACAGCCTTCGGCTAATCCTGCTGCGCCGTAGATTTGGACGACTCTATATATCAGACAAAATCTTAACGGGAAAAAGACACAGCGCCCAGAAAAAAACGTGCAAGAACTGTTGGTTGCCAAACAAACTCGAGTGTGGAGATGTGACCTTCCACACCACGAGCGGGACGTCCCGCGTGCTCTCGTGGCCTCCAGTAGGAATGTTAGGAAAACTGGCTTTCAGCAGCTCTGACTGATGTCCAGAGGTTTTTCAAAGACACAGAATAACTTGTACTTAAAGGTGAAGTACGTATTTTTTTAGTGTTAAAAATGCTTTCCGTTCTCAGCATAATGTGGAGAAACAACTATCTATCTATCTATCTATACAGTAAATCTATACATCTGTACAATATCTATCTATCTATACATCTATACATTTTATATAATCATATGTATTTATAATTATGTGTTTAGTTTGTGTCAAAACATTTATTTAAATATAAATGTAAGTAAGTTTATTGTTCATTACATCAAAGTTGATATGTCTTATCCATTATATTTATCCAAGTGGTTCAACAGTAACGTTAAAACTGCTGTGCAGTCCATTTTATGTTATTTTTATTACTTTTTACATTATTTAACTCGCAAATGATTGGTACAGCTATCAGTCGCTTTGAAAAATAAATAGAAAGATGTTTTAGAGGTTTTTTATTACAACCCACATTTTGGCTTAGTCCAAAGTTTAGCTTAAATCACATAATATACCCATAAAACGCTCCCCAAGTGCTTGAGCACTTCATCCAAAGGCTGTTAGATAATAGAAAGTGACATGCAAGGTTGGAAGTGCACTGTTAGGCATTTTCTTATGTTCAGTCGTGCATGGATTAAACTTGATGAAGTCCCGCGTTTGTCTAAGAACCAAAGTGCTTAATGGGTAAAATTGTAATGGGACTCAAATCAAGTGTGGCAGCTCATTTTTCCTGCTTTAATTTAAAGGTGCTCATTAAATAGGGCCTTATTTATTCAGCTGGGAACAGTTATGATTAAAATGGTAAAAAGGAAGTATCCTATATTGTAGATACAGCACCTTTATCCTGCTTGTCAGGTCAAAGCTAAAGATATTGGGGAACAGAGCACGATTAGTGAAACTTTTTAAAAAATACTTAAATACTTTAAAAACAATTGAAAAATAGATGTTCTAACCTATTTTACTTCTGCAATGTGAGGTATTTCAGTTTTTTGGATCATGAATAGGGTCTCTTTTTTACATTTTTAAACTCTTCTTATGAGGGAATTAACTACTCAGCCCGTAAAGCATTGCAAATGTTTTATTCAAACCAAAAACCATACTGTAATATAAAACTATTGACTTTAAATCATTGATTATAAGTATTAAAATCTATTATAAGTTTATTGCAAAATATTCAGATAGATAAAATTGTGGAGGGACCAATTGCGTCAATCGCAATGCTTCATGGGAGTTGGAAATCATTTCTGACATGTCTGGACTGGTTTTTATTCCACATTGTCAGCAAACACAACAAAGTCTGTCATAAATAATATTGTTTGTTGGGAAAACACGCTGTAGTTTTATTGAGAAGGACAAAAAACCCACTTTGAGTAAAAGCATGAAGTCAGAAGCGCTTTGATTGACTGCTGCTTTGGGAGGTTGAAAGTCAAGATGCACCTGGTGTCAATTTGTAGCTCATATCATTGTGTAACGCAGCATTACGGTGAGAGAATCTATCTGCAGAATTTGGACGGAGTACACTGCCTCCAGCACCTGCCAAACTCTCATTTTACCCAAAATACTCCACATACTTCCGCAAAACCAAATGACTTCAACTGCATATGTGAATGGGCTTTTCGGGACTTTTTGACACAGATGCTCGTATTTAATCAATTAATGACAAAATATATTGGAAAGTTTTATTCAGATGTTGAGAAAGAGTTCAGAACACAACATTAGCTTTTATCTAATAATATATTTCTTTTTATTTAGATATAGATGTGCATATTTTATGTAATAAAGCCTTACAAAATACAATGGTACAGTGATACCATGGTAATAAATGACTGTAATATTCATATACTATGGTATTTACATGGTACTCTGAAGAATATTATAAAATTACCATGTTATTTCTACTAGAAGTTGACGAATATGGGTTTTTCAATCCAGAAAATCAAGAAAACTTGAGTGGCCAATGGCCAACATAATACAGATACATGTATATTATTGTAAAGTATGTAAATTATACTAAATATAAAAATCTGGCATGGAGAAATTCATGTTTAAAGATTCATATTGTAGACAAATTTGTTCACATTTACACAAACTTACTCCAATATCACAAAACATTAGGGATGTCAAATTAAATACATTATATCATACTTAACCTAATTGAAATACATATTATTATTTGCTGAAGAAAGGCCCCAAGTAAAGATTTTAATTTATATTTTGTCAATATATGTGAAATGTGCTTTATAAATACAATTATTATTATTATTATTATTATTAGTAGTAGTAGTAGTAGTAGTAGTAGTAGTGTTATTATGACTAAATTATTTATTTTTAGTAAATCACATAGAATTGTCAAAAATATTCTTTGCATTTCTTGTGAAAGTGAAAGTCGTGACGTATTGTCAAGTTCAAGTTTTCAAGTTTTAATTGCTTCAATGATATGAAAATTTATTGGTTACACTTTATTTTACAGTATGTGTACTTACAGTGTACTTACCAAAAATATACTGTAACTACATGGGTAAAGTTTAGGTTTAGGGGTAGGTTTAGGGTTAGTAGCTTGTTATTACTCAGTTATTGACTGTAAAATAGAGTGCTACCAATTTATTTAGGAATTTATGAATGATTAATTGTGATTTGTTTATATATTTTATTTTATTATGAAACAATATATATATATATATATATATATATATATATATATATATATATATATATAATGCTTAAAATATTCATAAATATTTTATCATTGTATTTAATGAATAAATTAATACTACTAATTAAATTAATGGCCATACTAAAAATATAGAACTACAAAGCTGGCACAACTATCAAGCAATGCAAATATTAATAACTGGCAAATTATGAGATTATCTGCAAAACTGGTCAATATTCTTGAGACAAACACATGCTATTCCACACCTTCTCACATTTCTGACTCTCACATATTAATGTAATTAGAACATTAGTTTGACTGAAAGCATATCTGCTCATGTTGTGTGTGTCAGGAATCCTTTTATCTGATAGCAGCTTCCTGAAGCCAATCTCTCCTCCAGTAAACAATTACTGCCTCAGCTGAACCGGACCGAACCTCACCATCTGCTGAGTGAGAGCGGGTCTGTCCAATGCTGTTACATGGTGTGCTTTGGCTTCCTGCTAATAAGATTCAATACTGCTGCTCTACAGAGAAGTCTTTCCTTTACTCAAACTCTAGAGTCACACAGTCCTCAAACTACAGTTAATGTTATTAAAGTCTGAGCTAACCTTAGCTCCAATGAAAATAAGCTGTAGAGAACAATTAGGCCTGGTACATGTTAGCTTAAGGCTTACACTGTCAGTCTTTCTGATCGAGCAAAATTACAAATTAAAATTCTGTCATCATTTACATACCCTCATGTCATTCAAAACCCATTTGAATTTCTTCCATGGAACACAAAAGGAGATGTTTAGCGGCTGTCAAGAGGCTGTCAAGCTCTAAAAATGACATAAAAAGTACCATAAAAGTAATCTGAACTCATGCACTATATTCCAAGTTTCCTGAAGCCATATAGTTTGTGCGAATAACAGGCTGAAATTTAAAGCAATAATTCACTCACAAAATGTTTTACTCATTTACAAACTTCATGTCTCTTCATATTTGGATGTGGAACTTTTTTTTGGTGTTCCACAAAAAAACAAAACAAAACAAAACATGCATTAGATGGCATTTCAAGTTTGAATTGTGTCAATGATAAGAAAATTCTGAAAGACCAGGGGACATGATTAACTGTGATTAATTGTTTAATCAACAAAACAAACAACAAAAACACAGATTTAGACAAAAACACAAAAACCAAATTAAAAACACCAAAAAACAAAATTACAAATTAACAAAAAAAAAAAAAAAAAACCCTGACAAGAACAGAAACATGGGGCTGTATCAACAGAACAAACAAACAAATAAACAGACAAAGAAAAAAACTAAAGCATAGGTTCAGAGAAACAAAAACAAAAACAAAAAACAACAACAACAATGATTTAGAACAAAACAAAAACAACAACAGAAACATGGGCTATAACAACAGAAAAAAACAAAAAACAAAAAAAAAAACAAAAACAAACAAACAGCCTAAACAAAAAAAGCAAACAAACAAAACAAAAGCACAGGTTTAGAGAAAAAAAAAAACAAGAGTTTCAGAACAACGAAACACAAAATAAAAGGGTTTAAAACAAACAAAAACAACAACAACAGAAACATGGGCTATAACAACAGAACAAAAACAAACAAACAAACAAACAAAACAAAAACAGGTTTAGGGAAAAAAAAAACAAATGTTTCAGGACAACGAAACACAAAAAAGTGTTTTAAACAAACAACAACAACAACAGAAACATGGGCTATAACAACAGAACAAAAAACAAACAAACAAACAAACAAACAAACAAACAAACAAACAAACAAAACAAACAAAACAAAAACAGGTTCAGGGAAAAAAACAAACAAATGTTTCAGAATAACGAAACACAAAAAAGTGTTTAAAACAAACAAAAATAACAACAACAACAACAACAACAACAACAACAGAAACATAGACTATAACAACAGAACAAAAGAAAAAAAACACAAACAAATAAAAAAAACAGCAACAGCCTAAAAAAAAGCAAGCAAACAAACAAACAAAACAAAAACACAGGTTTAGAGAAAAAACAAACAAGGGTTTGAGACACACACACACACACACACACACACACAAAAACAGTTTACAACAAACAAAAACAATGATAGAAACAAAACAAAAAGCAAACACAGGTTTAGAGAAACAAAACAAACAAACAAACAAACAAACAAAAAAACAGGTTTAGAACAACAAAATAAAACAGAGACCAAAAACACTGGCTTGAAACACAATTTTCAGTGTTTTTTTCTTCCCTTAGGTGAAAATATTTACAGATAAAATAAAGGGTAAAATAAAGATCAATATTACTGCTTATATTATATTACATAAATACATTAAAAAAGAGACATATTATTACACATTAATGGCACTTTAGAAAATACTGTATCTAATTATGTGTCTATTTGAGCATTCTATTAGATTGTGACTGCCTCAGTCTGCCCTAGAACAGAATTGAGACATTGTATGATGCCTGCAGCCAGTGTGTCTATCAGGCCTGCTGCAGATCAGTCTATTACTGGATCCTCCTCATCAGGAGCCAGCAGGGATACAGTCTGTGTAAGAGGCCAGCAGGGACAGAGACGTACAACAACAGTCTGCCCGCAGATGATTTACACCACTCTGTAGCCCCTGTGACCCACAGGCAGCGAATGGAAGGTCAGTTTATCATCATATTCATAACCTGAGGAGACTTTTTTGTGTTGTCATTGGTGTCTTTGCTCATTGATGCTTCTGCAATGATGCACAAACTGAGGGTATGAAATCATCATCTACTGTAGATCACTCAACAATGACAATCCTGGCATCATTTACTCACCCTCATGTCATTAATCAATTTCCTTTATTCTTCTGTGGAAAAATTTGATAAATCCATGCATATAGTGAAAGAAAGAAAGAAAGAAAGAAAGAAAGAAAGAAAGAAAGAAAGAAAGAAAGAAAGAAAGAAAGAAAAAATAATTAATGACAGAATTCCTTTTAAAATCCTTTTATTTCCATCTGTCTATCTATCCATCCACATCAATCATCTATCAGTCTGTCTGTCAACTATCCATTCGTCTATTTATCTATCCATCCATCTGTCTATTATCTATAGATCCATCCATCCATCCATCTGCCTGACATCTTTCCATCTTTCTGACTATCATCTATCTATCCATCATCCATCTGTCATCTATCCATCCATCCATCCATCCATCCATCCATCCGTCCGTCTGTTATCTATCCATCCATCCGTCTGTTGTCTATCCATCCATCCATCCATCCGTCTGTCATCTGTCGTCTGTCTATCCATCTGTCATCTATCCATCCATCCGTCTGTAATCTATCCATCCATCCATCCGTCTGTCTGTCATCTGTCCGTCCGTCTATCCATCTGTCATCTATCCATCCATCTATCATATATCCATTCATCCATCTGTCATCAATCCACCCATCCATCCATCCGTCCATCTGTCTGTCATCTATCCATCCATCCATCTGTCTATCATATATCTATCCATTCATCCGTCTGTCATCCATCCATCCATCCATCCATCCATCCGTCATCTATCCATCCATCCATCTGTCCATCCGTCTGTCATCTATCCATCCATCTGTCTATCATCTATCTATTCATTCATCTGTCTGTTATATATCCATCCATCCATCCATCCATCCATCCATCCGTCATCTATCCATCCATCCATCTGTCCATCCGTCTGTCATCTATCCATCCATCTGTCTATCATCTATCTATTCATTCATCTGTCTGTTATATATCCATCCATCCATCCATCTGTCATCTATCCATCCATCCATCTGTCCATCTGTCTGTCATCCATCCATCCATCCATCAATCCATCCATCAGTCATCTGTCCGTCTGTCTATCCATCTGTCCCTCTGTCTATCCATCCATCTGTCATCTATCCATCCATCCATACATCCATCCATCCATCCATCCATCAATCCATCCGTCTGTCATCTGTCCGTCTGTTTATCCATCTGTCATCTATCCATCCATCTGTCTATCATCTATCCATCCATCCATCCATCTGTTATTTATCTATCTATCTATCTATCTATCTATCTATCTATCTATCTATCTATCTATCTATCTATCTATCTATCGTCTGTCCGTCTGTCTATCCATCTGTCATCTATCCATCCATCTGTCTATCATCTATCTATCCATTCATCCATCTCTCATCAATCCATCCATCCATCCGTCTGTCATCTATCCATCCATTCATCTGTCCATCCGTCTGTCATCTATCCATCCATCCATCTGTCCATCCGTCTGTCAACTGTCCGTCTGTCATCTATCCATTCGTCTGTCTACCATCTATCAATCCTTTCATTTATATCTGTCTATCTATCCATCCATGTCTATCATCTATCCGTCTGTCTGTCATCCATCCATCCGTCTGTAATCTATCCATCCATCCATCCGTCTGTCATCTATCCATCCATCTGTCTATCATCTATCTATATATCCATTCATCCGTCTGTCATCTGTCCGTCCATCTATCTATCTATCTATCTATCTATCTATCTATCTATCTATCTATCTATCTATCTATCTATCTATCCATCTATCTATCCATCCATCTGTCTATCCATCTGTCATCTATCCATCCATCTGTCAATCATCTATCTATCCGTTCATCCATCTGTCATCAATCCATCCATCCATCCGTCTGTCGTCTATCCATCCATCTGTCTACCCGTCTGTCATCCATCCATCCATCTAACCATCCGTCTGTCATCTGTCCGTCATCTATCCATCCATCTGTCTATCATCTATCTAGCCATCTGTCTGTTATCTATCTATCTATCTATCTATCTATCTATCTATCTATCTATCTATCTATCTATCTATCTATCTATCTATCTATCCATCCATCCATCCATCCATCTGTCTATCCATCTGTCATCTATCCATCTGTCTGTCAGTCATCTATCTATCCGTTCATCCATCTGTCATCAATCCATCCATCCATCCATCCATCCATCCATCCATCCATCCATCCGTCCGTCTGTCTGTCTGTCATCTATCCATCCATCCGTCTGTCATCTATCATTTCATCTGTCTATCATCTATCTATCCATTCATCCGTCTGTCATCTATCCATCCATCCATCTATCTATCCATCCATCCATCCATCCATCCATCCATCCATCCATCCATCCATCTATCCATCCGTCTGTCATCTGTCCGTCCGTCTATCCATCTGTCATCTATCCATCCATCCATCCATCCATCTATCCATACATCTATCCATCCGTCCGTCTGTCCGTCTGTCATCTATCTATCCATCCATCTGTATATCATCTGTCCATCAATCTGTCTATCATCTATCCATTCATCCATCCCTCTGTCTATCATCTATCTATTTATCCATCTGTCATCTATCCATCCATCCATCCATCTATCCATTTGTCTGTCATCTGTCTGTCCGTCTATCCATCTGCCATCCATCCATCCATCCATCCATCCATCTATCCATCCGTCTGTCATCTGACTGTCCATCTATCCATGTCATCTATCTATCCATCTATCATCTATCCTCCATCTCTCTGTTATCTATCCATCCATCCATACATCCATCCATCTGTCTGTCATCTGTCCATCCATCTATCCATCTGTCATCTATCCATCCATCCATCTATCCATCCATCTGTCATCTGTCTGTCCGTCTATCCATCTGTCATCTATCCATCCCTCTGTCTATCATCTATCTTTCCATTCATCTGGCTGTCATCTATCTATCTATCCATCCATCCGTCTATCATCTGTCCATCCAACTGTCTATCATCTATCCATTCATCCATCCGTCTGTCTATCATCTATCTATTTATTTGTCTGTCATCCATCCATCCATCCATCCATCCATCCATCCATCCATCTGTCTGTCATCTATCCACCCGTTTATCCATCTATTTGTCCATCTCTCATTTTTCCATCTATCCATTTGTCTGTTTATCATCTATCTCTCTGTCCGTCTGTCATCTGTCCACCCGTCTGTCTATCATCTATCTATCCATCCGTCTATACATCTATCCGTCTGTCTGTCGTCTATCTTCTTCATCACTTCATCACACAATGCATCAACAAACAGAACCAACAAAGAATTAGGAAGACTCACACACACGCACACACACACACACACACACACACACACACACACAAAGTAAAAAACAGAATGTAATAAATATAATTAACTATCAAGAAATGTGTGAAAAACATAGAAAATTAATATGGAATATAATAAAGAGAATAAATAAGGATAAAAAATATGAAAAAGTGTATATATTTATAGTACTACTACTACTAATTCTTCTTCTTCTTCTTCTTCTTCTTCTTCTTCTTCTTCCTCTTCTTCTAGGCCAGTGCTGTGTTATTGTGGTTTCGTACCACAGATCTGACTTCTGAAATTCTCCACCATGTTTCTTTACAGCCATTTTATTTTCCTCAAACTGCAGAGGGATTTGGGATTGGCTCTGTTATATTCACTGTCACCCTCACCTGGGACTAACTAATCGTGAGTAGTTTTATCTTTAATTAGTATGACTGGTACCTCAGCGCTCACTCATCTGTGAACCATCTCTGGATAGTGGAATGCGATTGGTAGATGAAAGGCATTTATCATGCGGTTGGCACAGACCCAGACCAAAGTTAAATAAAAAATGACTGCCGCTGAGAACCACGCTGAAGTTTGGCAAACACAGCTGTAAACTGAATACTCTTGCATGCCGTTATCACTCAGCTCCTCGGCCTGCCGATTAGAGGTGCTGCGACTGTAGACGTCACCGCTGTCGTTTCACAGAACCGGGCTGAGGCTAATCAAAGGAAAGTCCAGAAGAATATTAAAAAATGTCCTTAAGTTAGAGATTAGACGGGAGACAAGCGGCCACACGCTAATGCAGGCCAGACTGCTCTGTCAAATGAGATTACTGAGTGTAAAAACACCACACAACGGCTCTAACGGCTGTGGTGTTTACAATTTCTCTTCTTCTTTTCTGTCTCTCTGGCATGTTGCATTATTTGCTTCAGATAATACAGCTTGTCTAGATTAAGGTGAGAGAAATAAATAGCGTCACACAGACTGGAGCTCTAGTAATTAGTCACAGATTTAAAATACTAAAATCATATAAAACATTTCTTCATAGTTTTGAGAACATGGATGGGTGGATGGATGGAAAAATATTTTATTATTTGTTCATGTTTTTTCTTATAATAATGCACTTTTTTAGAATTAATAGATAGCTTTCATTAAAATATGAATAATACAAACATAATATTCATTTATAGCACTGGGAACTGCTGTTGAAAATGTCGCCTGTAACTTGTTTGTAAAGGAAATAACTTTTCACTTCATACATATAATTATTAAATTGTCAATATTAAAAATATATATGCTCCCTTGTTTTATTTCAGTCATATATTAGAGCATTTTATGTTGTGTGTGTGTTCATGCTGTTAATAATTGTATACTTTATTATTATTAACAGCATGAACACAAATTTAACACAAATATTTAATGATCGATTTATTTCACATGTATTATTTATAAAAAATATTATTAATATACATTGTTCATTATTATGTATTTATTAATTTCTAGAATTATTAATTCTTATAATTGTTGATAAAAGTATATTATTAGTTTATAACAATAATAATAATTATTATAATAAATAGTAAACTGTTAGTTACCTTAGCATAAAATAATTAACATTCTTTAACATTTCTTTACAAATAAAGAAATGGATGAATGAATGAATAAATACATAAATAAAAAACACTGTATAGTTTACTTAATACAATTAACAAAAACATTAAATATTATTGTTAATTGTAGTAAGTATAAATAAATAAATATGTTTTATTTTTTGTTTTGAATGTATTATTTATCAAATTTAAAAAAAACAATACGCTGCTTAATAATAATTTATATATTAACAATTATTATACTTATTGATAATAATATATTATTATTTTCAGAAATTGTGATTTCAACTATAAAAATGTTAAAATATGAAAATGCTAAAATGCTACAATAAATTTAATTGAAAAAAAAACAAAAAACGTTACCTTAGCATTAAATGAATAAAATTTTAATTAACATTTCTTGACAAAAAAGCATCCCAGAATGTATTAAACATCATGTAATAGTTTAAGCACCACTGAACATAGACAGACAGACAGACAGACAGATAGATAGACAGATAGACAGACAGATAGATAGATAGATAGATAGATAGATAGATAGATAGATAGATAGATAGATAGATAGATAGATAGATAGATAGATAGATAGATAGACAGACAGACAGACAGACAGACAGATAGATTGGTCCCACTTTATATTAGGTGGCCTTAATTGCTATGTACTTACATTTAAATTAATCATTTGATACAATGTATTTCTTGTGTACATATATGTTTTTACATTGTACTTATATTTAAAAAAAAATACCTGCATATAATTAGATCTGTAATTAATTTCTGTAATTACATTTATAATTACACTGTTGACCCATCCCTTACACCTTAACCCACCCTTAAAACCCATACCACCAAACCTGTGCCTAACCTCACCCGCATCCCACCTTAATAGTAGCAAAAATGTTTTGCAATACAATATGAACACAATAAGTGCATTGTACTTATTTTTTGATGTAAGTACATAGTAGTTAATGCCACCTAATATAAAGCTGTACCGATAGATTTTATTTTGTCCTTGAAAGTACTGTATAGTACACACTGTAATATTATCTACCCTTTTCAGAGAAAACTGGGACAATAAAACAATTACTGCGCAACTTCAAAGTAAAATGCTTGTCGATTATAATGGTTAAAGAAAGCAGCACTTATATCTTTCTGTGCTAATAACATACAGCAAATAATAATCTAATAGCAGCCTGTGTTTGTGAACCAGATCAATATGTTTCTCCAAAAACCATAAATCCCCTTGTGTTTTGTTTGGACTTTGATCGCTCTAAATGGCGTTTCATTGTACCATCGGGTTTTGATTTACAGTAGAGATATTTTTAACTTCACTTCCTTTGTTGTGAGGTCTGAGAACCATCAAAATGACAGCTGCGTCCACTCCTACACAAAAACGAATAAAAGTCCGGCGTGATGGACGCAGATTTGACGTGATGTTTAACGATTTATAGACATGAGTTTGAAGAAAAGACGCACTGGAATTATAGTAAACAAAATAATAACATGAAAACGCTTTGCTGAGGTTCTACTTGTCAGTGATGAAGAAATAAAAACAGCCCATCTCTGCCTTTTTCTTGTTCTGCCCCACATTTTCATCATCAAAGCTCTTCTTCGGTCCCTTAGCAGGCTTTTCCTCACAGTCTGCTAACCATACTGTCCTCTGGCACGCTGTTGGTTTGTGCTAACGTTTTAATTAACCATCAGTAGGGAAGCACACATGAGTATGTACTTGCACAAACACAGAAGGAGCATGTCAACAACAATATTACACTGTCTGTCAGCAACGCATGGCCTTTTGATCAATAAATGATTTAATCGGGGCAGGTAGGCACTTGACACTTGAAAGGGAAGACACTTAAAGGGATATCTCAACTATAAAAGTAAAATCTGTCATCATTTTACTCTTCCTCATGTCTTTGCAAACCTTTAAGAGTTGTTGCTTCTGTTGAACACAAAAGAAGGTATTTTGAGGATTTTTTGGCAACCACACAGTTTCGGGTCGCAAAAACAACAAAAAAAGTTTCTTGAAGAACTTGTTTGCCAAATCAAGTCATGTGGTGCAACCAACAAAACAAAGCAAGAAATAATATAATATAAAGGATCCCTGCTGACCATCATGAATTTGTGTTATGGTAAGAAAATTTGACCCTTTAATGACAAAGTTAGTTCAGGTTTTAAAATGTCATGTGGTGCAACTCCCCAAAACAAAGGGCCAGATTTACTAACAGCTTGCGCCAGCGCAAACCGTCTTTTGGCGTTAAAATAGTACTGTCAGGATTTACTAAAGATGCACAAAAGCGCTGAAAAGGTGTGGACACAGATATTTTTGCGCCTGACCTTATTGAATATGCATTTGTAGGAGTTTCCCTTTCAGATGCAAAATTTATGGGAGGAGAGTATTAAAATGAATTACTAATGATTTTACTAATGTTTGCGCTCGTCAAATTACTGGTATTTGCACCATTATTTAACACCCAAAAAAAAGCATGTCTTAAAGCAGGTGGTAATTTGCGGTGCTCTTGGTAGATTGTGCTGGTCATTATGGAAATTATCTGGCTGCGTCTGTGTTCTTTAATGTGCGCATTATCAGTAAATCACACGCAGAATTTTCACCTCCCATCGGTGCTTTTATGGAATTGCGCTCTAACGCTAATTTTATGGAATTGCGCTCTAACGCTAATTTGCCCAGTTTTGTAAATCTGGCCCTTACTGTTGTTTATGAACAAATAATTCATTATATTCATAAAATAGCTTTTTTTTTTTTTTTTTTTTTTTTTTTTTTTACTTTGAAAAGTATTAAAAAAAATCTTGAAAGAAATGATTAAAAAGTGTGCACTCACATATTTAAGGTGTGAGTAATATATGTTATTACTTTTGACTTGATGGTTACACCACATGACATTTATGTCAATAAATTGAAACTTGAATATAGTTTTTCAAAACCTTATTAAAACAACATTAAATAATATATTTGCCAACCTGACTAGTGTTTTAAATATTTTTTCGCAAATTTTAAAAGTCTTAAAACTAAACTAAAAATTAAAACTTAACTGAAACCATTAAAAAAATAATTTTCAGAAAATAAAGTAATGTAAAATAAAATATAAAATAAAATAAAATAATAAAATAAAATAAAATAAAATAAAATAAAATCAAATCAAATCAAATCAAATCAAATCAAATCAAATCAAATAAAATAAAATAAAATAAAATAAAATAAAATAAAATAAAATAATGAAATGAAATGAAATGAAATGTTGCCCAGGTAACTAACTGAAATAAGTTTCAGTTGAAGCACTAAAATGACTAAGACTAAAATTGTAATAAAGATATTTAAAGAATATATATAGAAATAAAGACCATATAAAATAAAACTAATAAAAGGACAAAAGCACATAAGGAAACAGCTAAAAAAATACTTAAACTGAAAATGACTAAAACTTAATCTAAATTAATGAAAGTATACAAGTAAAAACTGAAAATATAAAAATAAAAGGTAATTCAAAATATTAATAAATACTGTATTAGCTTATAAACAATATAAAAATAACTGGAGCATTCTGAATGATTGTTAGAGCATTGCTAGGGTGTTCAAACAATGCTCTAGCAAACCAACCTTAAGTATGACTGTGATCTCTAGATATGAATCATATCCCTCCTTCAATGTAAGTTAGTGGGGTTTTGTCACAGTTGTACTTTCTGCCAGGTGAAAATCTTTAGAAAGATTGCTTAGAAAAGACCTTAAACTAATATTTTCCACTGTTACGGGCGTAACTTCTCTTTGCTCCAGCAGGACAATGTCCCTGTGCACAAAGCGGAGTTCATAAAGAAATGATTTACTGGTGTTGAAGAACTTGACTGGCCTGCATAAAGCCCAGACCTGAATGGGAACACAAAGTGCACACGAAACCCCATCGCCTGACCTCAGTGATGCTCTTGAGTCTGTTTGAGAACAAATCTCCAAGCCATATTCCATTATTTACCGAAAAACAATCCAAGAGAAGTGGAAACATGTATCAAAGGGAGATAAAATACCTACAGTAATATTTGCTTCTCATATGTATTTAATGTACAATGTCAGAAACTACAATTAATTATGGTAAAAATGTGTCACTAAATAGATGGAAGATTTCCTAGTTTAAAACACATGGCAAGTTCTTAGAAATGCACTCTTTATATTCATGTTGGTTTCATATGGTTTTGAAAAACATTTGTTCCATTTTCAATTCTTAATTAAACTTAAAAATATAAAGTTATGTACTTAAAATTATTAGACCTTAAATATCTTTATTTTCAAAAACATTTTGAATTAATTTATTATTATTATAATTATTGTATAATTGACATATTATTATTATTATTATTATTATTATTATTATTGCTATTTACTTTAACAAATATCTTAAATTATTCATTCATAAATGTCATTGGGTTTTCGGCTACCTGGTCTCATGACAAAAAGGTACCTGTAGGAACTTTCTTCGCAAGATGTGAAATACGTACCAATAAGTACCATTAAGTTAAATATATTAAGTTTCTACAATATATAAATATATTGTAGAAACTTAATTTCCTGTAAAGCTGCTTTGCAACGATTTGTATTGTGAAAAGCGCTATATAAATAAACTTGAATTGAATTGAAGTACATATCACTGCAGTTTCCAACAAAAATAAAGACTAGAGGCAGTAAAATAGCAAACACTTGTAATCGTTTTCGTACACAGTTATGATTACATCTCCATATGTTTTGCTGGCCAGAGGAGAACTGGCCCCCCGACTGAGCCTGGTTTCTCCCAAAGTTTTTTTTCTCTATTCTGTCACCGATGGATCACTGAATTCAATAATGAAATGCCTTTAACTGAAAATTGAGTGTTTAATCTTGTCATTTTACAATATTGACACACTATTTCCTATTTTGATTTTGGAAAGTTGCTTTGACACAATATGTATTGTAAAAAGCGCTATATAAATAAAAGTGACTTGACTTGACTTGACTTGCTTTCCAGACGTAATAAGCTCTGTAGCTCAGCCGCACGAAATTGGACTTAGAATCCTTGAGTACGAATCCCGTCAAAAACATGACTCACGATGAAAGAGATAAAAGATGAGAGATCGAAAAACTATTACATATATATATATATATATATATATATATATATATATATACACAAGGTATTCAATAAAGTATTATATAATTTTGGGGAGTCGCACCACATGACATTTTACAACATGAACTAACTTTGCCTTATTAAAAGTAAGTATAAAATAGTAATATGACTGAAATATAGCAGAAATAAAATATAAAAATAATATGAAAAGCTTTGACTAAAACTAAAACTATTAAAAACTGCTTTCATTAATTAAAATAGAGCTGAAATAAAATGAGCTGTAAATATGAGAAAACCTTTAACTAAAACTATTAAAAATGTTGAAATAGAGCTGAAATAAAATACAAATATGAAAAACTTGAAATAGAGCTGAAATAAAATAATATATAAATATAAAAGGACAAAATATGATTTAAGTATCATTTTCAGTAATTGAAGTAGAGCTAAAATAATATAAAATAAATATTAACAAACAAACAAACAAACACACACGCACAAACAAACTAAAACAACGAAAAAAAAAAAAAAATACAAATTCTGCCTTGGCACATAACTTAAAAAAAAAAAAAAAAAAAAAAAAAAGTATTAAGAATAAACACTGCATACTTTTTTATTTAGAGCTTTTTGGTGTCATGAACTCACCGTCATTCAATGCACTTCTGTCTTTCACCACAGCAAGGCAGTATTCATACAGACAACCTGAGGAAAACCAAGTGAGAAGATCTCATCCCAAACCTGATCTCATATATCTGAAACATGTTCAACACGACAATACTCTATCAGTTATATTACTGCATATATAATGCACCAGTGTCCTGGATGAAATACAGAACATATGAGACATCCGTCACTTTGTAACGTCCTCCAGAAGATCACACACACTCACTATCAACCTTGAAGATAACGTCGCCGTTACCATCCCATGATCCTCGGCTAAATCGCATGGGTCAGCCCAATCTACCGGAGTGCTCTTATAAAAGAAATTGAATGTTCCACAGAGGCAAATCGGGACTGTGATGGACAGAAGCAGCACCGGAACGAGGGCCGGCAGGTGGAGGTTCAGTGGGAAAGGCCATGGATGGAATTCATAATGAGCTCCAGACCTGCAAGGATGTCGGATGCGTTTCTGACTTTCTCCTCTTTTCCTCACTTCCTCTTACCTGGCCGTCTAAGATAGGCCTGTCAGGTGCTGCACGGATATGCCTGGCTGGTCTGGAACAATTGGAATTGCAGATGGGTTGGAGGAAAGCAGGAACAGATTCACTGTTTGACAGACTGGCAGAAATTCTCAAGACAAAATCTATCTACAAACAGGAACTAGAACGGATCTCCAAAATAAATGTCAGCAACTACTATTCGTTATAGATTACCACTATAAATGTAAGATTTCCTAGTTTAAAACAAACGGCAAGTTATCAGATACTCTTTATATTTATGCTGGTTTCTTATGATTTTAAAAAAAAACTTTTACAGCATTTTCAAGACAAAATGTAATTAATATCTTCATTTTCCAGAATATTTTGAAATATATTTTATAAGAAATATAAATGAATGAATGAATGAATGAATGAATGAATGAATGAATGAATGAATGAATGAATGAATGAAATGAATGAATGAATGAATAAATGTTACTGTTGGATGTCCAATGATACTATACTGTCTTTTTAACAAATAAGCTATTATATATTTGTATAATTACATAATACATAATACATAATATTATTATTATTATTATTGTAAATAAAACAGAGCTGAAAAAAACATATATAAATAAAAATATAAATAAAACACATATTAGAAATAATAATAAAAACAATAATAAAACACTGAAATGGTGCTTTGGCGACTAATTGAAATAAATACAATTAAGATAAAAGTACTAAAATGACTAAAACTAAATCTAAAATTAAAATAAATGCTGAAATAAAAGCTAAATAGCCATTAAAAAGCTAATAAAACCACATAAAATTACTAAAACAAAGTCAAATATTTGTATAATTACATAATAATTATTCTTAAATATCATTTTCAACCTGGACTAAAACTGTCCAGTGTTATTAACTAAACTAAACATATTATTTTGTAAGTAAATAAAATAGAGCTGAAATAATAATAATAATAATAATAATAATAATAATAATAATAATAATAATAATAATAATAATAATAATAAACATATATAAATAAAAATATAAATAAAATAAATATCTGATGTAAAATTAAATGAATTGGTGCCTTGGCAACTAATTGAAATAAATATAATTAAGATAAAAGTACTAAAATGACTAAAACTAAATCTCAAATAAAAATTAATGCTAAAATAAAACCTAAACAGACATTAAAAAAGCTAATTAAAAAGCACATAAGAAAATTACTAAAACAAACTAAAATGACAGCTTCATTTTAATTTAAGGTTTAGTAAATTTTACATATAATTCATATAGTAAATATGAATATATAATATCATAGTATAATACAGCAAAAATACAAATAAGCATTTGATCCTCAAAAAACAAACATTTTGGGAGAACAATTTTTTGGAAGATGAGTACTTTTGTGAGTACATTAATCCTCATATTCAAGCCTTGTGTTCAAATGTTTCCATATGCGACTTGGATTTAACAGACGGATAATAAACCAGATGCTGTTTTTTTTTTGGATTAATATCACACATGCCTTTTTAGGTAATTTACATTACAAAAAATAAAAAAATAAATAATATTAATAATAAAAAAATATAATAATAATTTCTACATGTCCTAAAATTGCATAATTTGTCATGCATATATATTTTCTCTCTGTCAAAGAGTGTGCATATTTGTGTTGGGAGTGAAGGAAGCTTTGAAGGGAATGTTGCAATAATCTGTCTCTCTCTAGATTTGGAGTGCAGATAAATGTGATTTCATAATGATTTCCATGTGTTTATATTGTAACACAACCTATGTTTAATAGGGCGGTGCAGGTTTTGTTAGACTCAATATATTCTCAATACTTTTTTCCCACTAACATGTAGCACGAGAAGCAATTTATTGAAAACTCTGAATCCATTTAGCCTCCACAAAACAGGTGGCAAGTCCAGTTAATTGAGGTCTAAAGCACTGTATCCCAGCAGTGAATAATGTTCATTTACAGCAGGGATTTCTGGGTCAGCTAACTGAATGCGGCCTCCATAATAGAAAAGTTGCCTGGAACTTAAATTAGTTTCTAAAACAGACAGAACCGCAAGTAAGCAAATTGAAGTCCAGCTATTTCCCAGCTGAACACTTTGGGGGGTCTTTAAATTAATTTATATTTTGATAACATGAACTACTAAATTAACACTAACAAATGAAACAGACACATAACCTCATTTTGTGCTTGTAGACGTAACATTAGCAAGTCCTACGGACCAAGCGCATATCAATTTATAATCTCACCTAAAGCTATGTATTTTGCAAAATATGATACTAACCTGTGGTTCCAATGTGCTTTTTGCACTCTAATGTCATAAAGTAATCTTGACATAACGTATATTATGCCTGACGGATCCACAAATGTACAAAAGTGGCTTGTTTCTTACACAGGACAAAAAACTAAAAATATTCTTGCAAATCTGAGGGAAAAAGTGAGAATTGTGATATAAACTCGAAATTGCAGAAAATTTTGAGATGAAAAGTCACAATTACCTTTTTTATTTTTATTCCATGGAGGAAACAAGAATTGCTAGATGTAAACTTGGAATTCTGAGAAAAAATAGAATTGAAAGATAAGAATTGCTCGGAATTTTGAAAAAAGTCTCTGAGTTTATATCTTGGATTTCTGACTTTTTTATTTACAAAATTGTGAGAAAAAAGTCAGATTTGTGGGATAAAAAGTTGCTTTTATTTTTTATTATTTAATTACTTTTATTCCTGTGGCAGAAGCTACCATAAAAGTATGCTGGTCCAGATCTTAACATCTATATTTTAAGCCTATCATGTTAAAGGAATAGCTGTTATCATTACTCAACCTCATATCAGTTTTGGTGAAAAACATTGCGGTATTTAAATCGTGGCGGCCTCCATTGCTCTCCTATGCATCATTCAACACTTCACCCTCCAGTGTGGTAGGTGGAAGCGAAATGCCATTCTCAAATTAAATATTTAATAAATCCATCAGGGGTGCATTTCCCAAAAGCATTATTAGCTAACTCCATGGTTGCAAATTCCATTGTATTACATGTTAGTGTACTTAAAAAAAAAGTGTACTTAAGTGTCTATTTAAGTGTCTTATGAACAGCCAGGAAAGTGTCTTTTTAAATACACTTAAGTTGCCTTTAATTTCATATTATATTATCTGCAGCAGTTTTTTTTGTTTTTTTAAAGTATACTTTTAAGATTTTAAAAGTGCTGTATGTAATTTTTGGACTGTACTAATGCAGAAAAACACAGTTATTTTTGTGCCTGACCTTACTGAATATGCATTTGTAGGAGTTTCCCTTTCAGACGTGAAATTTAAGGGAGTAGAGTATTAAAATGAATCACGCAACACGATTTACTAACATTTGTGCTCGTGAAATTACTGGTATTTCCTCTATTATTTAACACCCCCAAAAAAGCATGTCTTAAACTATTTTGCGCTTGAAATGGCTGCGATTATTGTTGCTAGAGGAGGCACCGCAGAGAAGAGAGAGCATGTGGTAGAAAGGAGAAGATTTTTTCCACACATATACATTTTTTTAGAATGCAAGAATAACACGAAAGCATCGTTTGCCAAGCCATGTTATTTTCAATTTGCTTCAGGAAATAAAAGACGACTTGGAACCCTCAACTAGGAGTCACGCAATACCAGCTCTATCAAAACTTCTTGCAACCCTTCATTTTTTGGCCTCCAGTTCTTTGCAATGTACTGTCACTTCTTTATTTCTCTATTCTTTCTTTGCGGCTACTCTAATTTGCCCATGCGCTTGGTATATTGCATTGGTTGATATGTAAATGAGATGCTGTGTCTGTGTTCCTTAATTTGCGTGGTTGTTAGTAAATCACCCGCAGAAATTTCCACACCCATCTGCGCTGTTTTGGAATTGCGCTCTCGCACTAATTTGCCCTGTTTAGTGAAACTGGCCCTATGTTTGCAGATATTTAAGAAATATGCTTCGTTCACGTTTCTCCGAAAAACAAGGCTTCAGCCAGTTATTGGATTTTGAAATCTGTGTTCCGTGTCTGAATGTTTGTTTTTGTTTTGGTCTGTATGAATCCACCCATTAACAATTTACCCAATAGTATTTCGAAGGCCTGGGTTACCAGTTGTTGGAAAACACAGCAGAGGTCAAGAGATCGCAGATTCTATCCAACCTAAAAAGACTCGGCAGCCATCTAAAAAGCTCTATGACCTGAGACATATCAGTTTACAGCATAAGGCTCATGTCCTCAATCTGGCAACCCACGTGAGCATTGAGTCTGAGGAGGAGTGGGCAGGAGAAACAACTTTATCCAATGAATTTGGACTGCAGTACCCATTTTAACCGCTAGCTGTCAATATTACATACTGCACTCCTTTAAGTACACTACAAGTGCACATTCAATACAATTAAGCACACTCACAAAGGTGTGTGCGTGTGTGTCTAATAGGTGCTGAGTCATGTTTGGGCAGCAGGACTTTGGTTAAAGCTAATTGTAGAACACTTGAAGTCTTTGAAGTCAACTCAGCAGGCCGCTGGTGTCGAGTAGCTACAGACGCCTCTCAGCGTCTTTGAGGTGTGCACGCCGTCTGCGGCGTTTCATGCCACAGTGAATGTGTCCAGCATAAACATGACTTTAATCCATTTCTTAAACTCCATCTTTGTAGAACGACCTGTTTATTTGTCTGTGTCCACTCTAGGTTGTATTTCATGTTTCTGCCTTTGTGTTTGTAATTATGTCTTCATCAGCATTGGTTCGCATCAACTCGTAAACCAATTTAGCTCTTGGCGCCCTAAAGCAGCTCTGGCATGACGCAGCAATTGCGGTGTTTTAAACTTGTTTTCCCCTTCTCTTTACCAGTAAATGTTTACATTTACTTCAGGTTCTTTTAAACATGTCTCTGTGCTTGACTGGCACAAATAACACTGAGGTAGATGGACTATTTGCAGTCCAAAAGAATGGGGAATGTTGTTAATAAGCCTAGAAAGCCTCAGTGTCTTTCTCATATGCTCCAAAAGCATTTTATTGTATTCCAAAACAGCACATAATTCTCATTTCAAACGGATTTAAGGCATAGTTCGCCCCAAAATGAAAATTCTGTCATCGTTTACTCACCCTAATGTCGTTCCAACCCTGTCAGACTTTTGTTTATCCCTGAAAGAAACATGCCTGTCTCTCTATTGAAAGTCTGTTCACTCAAAACGTTCGTAAAAAGGTCACAAAATAGATCCATATGAATTTATCAGTTTAATCCAAGTCTTCTGAAGAAACACGATCACTTTATGTGATGAACAGATATAATTTAGGCTTTTATTCACATACTGATCAGCGAACATAAACAAGCTCAACTGTAAATGCTTTCAGTGCAAGAACAGACCTCATTGGTTCTTGCAGAAACTCAATCCACAGCCGTTGAAAAAGAGAGTTGCAATAAGATTTGATCTTGCGGCCGCACGTTCACATAGCTCTCAACAGTTTCAAGTGAACTCGCACTGTCAGCCTATTTGAATGCGTTTAGGCCATAGATATGTATGGATACCACATTCAACCACTCCAGATACGTTGACGCGTCCGCCATTTTGGAACGGTCAACTTGATGTCATTCACCATAATAATCAATGAATACTCAAAGATATACATGCATATAACTTGCTGTTGTAGATGAACTTGTGCTCGAGGGTTCACAGACATTCCAAAAATGGCGGATGGCAATTTTGACTTTTTTCTCAGAAATGTGAGATATAAACTCACGATTGCAAGTTATAAAGTCAGAATTGCGAGATATAAAGTCAGAATTGTAGGATATAAACTCGCAATTGCGAGAAATAAAGTCAGAATTGTGAGACATAAACTGGCAATTCTCACTTTTTTCTCAGAATCGTGAGATATAAACTCACAAATGTCCATTTCTGAGGAGAAAAAAAGACTGATATGTTCTCAGAATTGCGGGTTTATATCACACAGTTCTGGGAAAAATAATCAGAATTGTGAGTTTGTATCAGGCAATTCTGAGAAAAAAGTCAGAATTGCGAGATGTAAAGATGCAATTTTGAGAAAAAAAGCATAATTTTCGGTAAATATTAAAGTTAATACGCTGACTTTATAGTAGTATTAATCAATATTTTCTGTGTGTAATTTTGGAGAGAAGGGGATTTTTCCCATAACGTAGTAAACAATACACTTACACTTATTATTTTTCTTGTGCTGCTATGGTCATAATTGCTCATATCTTAATGTAGTCTTAAGACATTCACATAAGTCTGCACAATAAATGAATAAAATTAATTAAAGTTCAGGTTTTAATATATGGTTTAGCTTAAGAAATTTTCAACCTGGTCTCATGACGAAAACGTACCTTTTGGAAGTTTTTTGCATGACGCGAAATTCGTACAGTCATGTACATTTTGTGACATTCAATGTGAAATGAACACTGGGTGGCGCTAAAAGAGTGTTAGTTTTTTCCCCTGGAACAGATGAACGTACATATGGTACGTTTTATGTGACGTTGGCTTTGTAAGTGTCACCACAGTTCTGACTTGAAATGTCTGTTGAATGGCGCTATAAGTCTAATGCTCTGACGTTTTAAAATAACGTACCATCTGCATTACACCTAAACCTACCCGATAGTATGAACAAAAGCGAATGTGAAGTAAAAACACAATTGCAAGCATACCGTTTTAGCTTGTTTCTCGATCTCTCATCTTTCAGCTCTTTCATTGTGAGTCATGTTTTTGACCGGATTCGTACGTAAGGATTCTGCATCCTAAGTCCAATTCTGTGCGGCTGAGCTACCGAACAAACTTGTTACATCCGGAAAGTGAAACATATGGAGCTGTAATCATAACTGTGTATGAAAACTATTACAAGTGCTCACTGTTTTATCACCTCTAGTGTTCACTTCTTTTGGAAACTGCAGCGATATGTACTTATTGGTATGTATTTCGCATCTTGTGAAAAAGTTCCCAGAGGTATGTTTTTCTGTCATGAGACCAGGTAGGAAACTTTACATTTTAATGAACGCCAATATCTGCCATTAATCTGAGGTAAATGTAAGCCAACTGACATCTGGTTGTGGTGAAGTGTTGCTCATGTTATCTAACGGTTTATTAAAATGTACAATATAAATTTAGCCTAACTAGCTATTATCTAATGATAAACATTAACTAAGCTGACAATACAAATTCCACTATTAAAATGTAAATAAATAAATAAAAATTCAGTCATTTATTCAAATTACCAGTGAATGTGTTTAGGAAACACTGAAATTAATCCTGGTTACCAACATTTTTTTAAATATCTTTTGTGTGTGTGTGTGTGTGTGTGTGTGTGTGTGTGTTCAACAGAAAGAGGAAACTCATACAGCTCTGGACTGACATGAAGGTGAGTAAATGATGACAGAATTGTCATTTCGGGGTGAACTATCCCTTTAAGCATGAATACGCTTCATGTTTCCACTGAATTCAGTAGAGAGCAATGGAAAGACCTTCATTCTGGTAATTGAATCCCACTAGAGCCAGTTGACCCAGGTTTCTCATTTGTTCCTTAAGGATTTCAGATTGGTGTGACTTGATGCAGCTGAACACACAAAGTCTTCTCATAAAACATGGCCATTAAAGATGTCCCGGATTGCTGTCTGATTGCGCGGTTTCATGGTTGTGTGAGCCGTGTCTGTAGGTCACGCTCAAGGCAGATGTGTAAATGGGTGATTGTTAGGAGGTAGGCAGTAGCAGAGCTTGAAAACTAAGAATAGAACACCAGAATGGAATATTTAGTGAATAATTGTTGGTATACACTATGCCTGCGATAATAATAATTGTCTATCCGTTGCATAGATACAGTATGTGCGCAGGAAAGGTTCTCACACAAACACTGAATTCACAATAGGTGTGTTTGCATGTGTATTTATTCTTACCCCTGTTGTAGTGATGATGAATCTGGATTATTCTTAATAAGGTAGCATGTGCCTGCAGTTAGTATAATTACCATAATACACTCCCAAACCATCTCCAAACCTTCTCTACAGTGAAGCCATTCCTAGAACCAGAATTATGAATTAAACACAATTATGCCTTTTTTTTTTTTTTTTGTAAGGTCACTTAAATGTTAAATATTCAGTTTGAGTATTATATATATATTGTGTTTGAATTATACTTACATACATTGAATAACTATGGAAGCTTATTTTGACAACAAAATAAAAATAGATTTTGTAAAAAAAAAAGTACTTTTTTTTTCTCAGAATTGGTAGTTTATAGCTAATAATTGTGAGTTATAAACATTCGCAATTATCTTCTTTTTTTCTGTGATGGAAGTAAAGATTCATTAGAAACAAACAAACAAATAAATAAACAAATTAATTAAATGTCCCAATTGTGAGATAAAAAGTGCAGTTATCTTTTTATGATTTTATTCCATGGTGGAAATAAACTTCCATTAATAAGTAACCCTGCCTAAATAACTAAAACAAACAAACAAACAAACAAACAAATAAATAATGAATAATTAAAATATCCCAATTGTGAGATAAAAAGGCGTAATTATATATTTTTTTAATGATTTTATTCCATGTTGGAAATAAACCTCCATTAATAAGTAACCGTGTCTAAATAACAAACAAATCAACAAACAAACAAATGAATAAAATAAAATAAAAGTCATATTGCATGTGAGTGGCATACAGTTATTAAAATGGTTATTTTGTCTTCTAATATTGAATTTTCTGTTAAAATCTGCCAGTCTGATCAAATTATTTTTTAAAGGGTTCATATGATGCGATTTCAAGTTTTCCTTTCTCTTTGAGTGCTACAAGCTGTTTGTGCATAGATAAGATCCCTGAAGTTGCAAAGACTAAAGTCTCAAAACCAAAGAGATATTCTTTATAAAAGTTAAGATTCGACCATGCCCCCCTAAAACGGCTCATTCAAACACGCCCCTCATGCCTACGTCACGGTGTGGGGAGATTTGCAAAACACCGCACAAATGTACATGCAATGAAAGAAGGCGGAACTATTATTCTCGCTGTATTGTTGCTGCTGCCGGCGCCATGTCCTGGAGACGTAGTGTTTTGTTGTGAAAGCGAAACTACTTTGTTTGGGCTTCCAAAAGAGGACACAACTAGAAATCAGTGGTTAAGTTGTATTTACAACACTGTTCCAGAACAGTTCAACCCAAATATTCGAGTGTGTGCAGTGGATTTTAATGGAGGACTGTTTCCTGAACCTGGGAGTAGCCTACCAGCTGTGCTCAAAGGCTGTTTCTATAAAGTGGGGCAATTCCAACTTTGCAAGGACAGTCTGGCGCTTCTGACTCACAGCCTGTAAGTATGTTTTCATATTTAAAGAATTTGCCACTGACGATTCAAACGCGAGTTTTGAGCAGTGTAGAGTAATGCTTGTTGTTTGTCGTTTCTCCGATCACAAATGCAGACATGGTAATGTTTACACGGCGCGATGAAACGCGACGCGTAAAAAGACAGTATAAGTCATTATAATCAGTAATTATGTCCCCACTGGATGCAACAAATGCCTCGTTTGTAATGGGTTTTATTGTTTTTGTGTCGTCGCACCGGGACACAGCATCACAATACAGTAAGGGGCGTAACATTTCTCTCTCATGCTTGAGGTATTCGGCCAATCACAACACACTGGATAGCTGGCCAATCAGAGCACGCCTCGCTTCTCAGAACGATGAGGTTTGTAAAAATCGGCGCATTTCAGAAAGGCGAGGCATAGAGGAGCAACAATAATGTACAGTATGTGGAAAATAATGTGTTTTTTGTACCTTAAACCGCATAAACATGTTGCATTACACCAAATACACAAAATAATGTTCTTTTTAGCAACGTCATATGACCCCTTTAAAGATAATAACTTGTTTATCTTTTGATTTTTATCTCGTATTTCATTTAATTTGTTATATAATTGGTTTCCAATGAAGTCAGTGAAGAATATAACTTTGCATGAAAAAAAAAAAAAAATCCTTAAAACATATGACCATATAGCTCCCATATATGAAAATTTAAATGTTTTTCCTCCAGTTACTGCAAATTATAATTCTTCATTCTAATCCTTGAGAAGAGTCCAAGAAGCAGGACAAAATGACCCCGTGTGATAAATGCGGGGCCCTGGAAACAGTACATTAGTGTGTCTAATGGGCCCTCTGATTGCTAATCAGAACCAGCTAGAGAAAATTGTAGGTTGGGAGACACAGACAGCAACAGGACTGTCAGATTAATCAATCATTACATCACTGGCATAATCTGCCTAAAGGAAATGTGTACAAGAAAAACATATAGACATATAAGCTCTTGAACCAACATTTTATTCTCCAATAACAAGTCCTTGATATATGCTTTGGAAAATAACATCAAAGTTTTTCAGTGTGCTAACGGCTCTCTCAAATGCTCAAAAAGCAAAGCCTGCAATCATTAGAATTAGGACAATTAGAGTTCGGGGCTGTTTTTTTTTTTTTTTTCCCCTTCTAAGGGAGTTTAAATTTATTAAAGAAAAAAGTCTAGAATAAAAATCTCGCCATGGTTTGGAGTGAGGCTCATTCATTTCTCATTCAAAATACATTTTTGTCTGAATTTAATTTGGCAAATTAGATCAAAAAACAGGATTTTGGAAAATTGTTTTGATTAATTTGATTCATTCTTGACAAATATTTCTCTTTTTTGGTTTCACAACTATAAATAAATATATATATATATATATATATATATATATATATATATATATATATATATATATATATATATATATATATATATATATATATATAAAAATCATCACTTACATCAGTTCTACCTGACAATGTAAACAATATTTAATAGATTGACTATTTTCATTTCAACATTTTAACACTTTACTCAAAGCATTTCTATATAATACATCTGCTAAATGCATGAGTGTAATATAAATGCAGCATAAAAAATATTTTAATGCATTAAATATGCCTGGGAATGCACCTTATCATTATCTTATTAATAATTGTATACATAGTTATAATACATTATAATATTTATCTATTCATTGTTCCACTTTGAGAAATATTATAATGCATTTTAGCTGTGGTTACAATTATTTATGAAAATATATTATGGATACTTTTGTAATGCATTATACATAAAGACTTCATATAGGAACATCCCCTCAAAATGATTTCATTGTAATTTCCGTAGTGAAATATTCTGAAATATTATTTCAATGATATGAATATTATCATGTAAATAACATATGTAGATAATATAAAATTAAACACTATTTATAAAATCACAAATATAAGTAAATATGTAATTAATTTTGTATTATTAAATGTTTTATTATTTGTTTGTATTTGAATTTTATATAAATATAAAAGTTTGGGAGAATTGAGCTTAATTGTCATGAAATTAATGTAAAATGTGCAAAAACAAACAAACAAACAAACAAAAAAACAACAACAAAAAAACCCCACAAATGATAATTATTTATTTTTTTAGGATTAAAAATGACCCAAATATGTTAAGTGTCGTGAGGTTTAACAATGCATTCCTTATGCCAAGTTTATCCCATTCAAAAACACAATAAATGCAAACACATACAAACATCGATCAAACATGAAACCACAAAACCTGAGAATGAACTTTTGATTGTAACAAGCTGTTATTAAAAAAAAAATAAATAAATAAAATAAAAAATCCAAACTGAATCTCTTGCTTATGCTGCTCATCAAGGTCTCTGGCTGCGTCTGCCATTTGGTTAGCTGATGGACCCAGAATGCATTTCATGCAGAAAGACTACATTTTCTTGGAAGATGTTCACATGGAGTCTACAGGGACTAATGTTTGCGATGATAGGCATAGCAATGAACATGTGTTTGGCTACAGTTCATGTGGAGCTTCATTCCGTTCCACTGCAAGAAGAAAGAGCCGTTACCGTCTCAGTCTAATCATCCAAAACACTTCTACCAATATATGTCACCCAACAGCTATGCAGACAAGAAATGTGGTAAAACTAGTGTCACATTATGATGAATGGATATCTCAATAGGCATCTGTGAAAAAAATATTATCTCATGTGCTGCTGCCTCACCCTGTCCTTTTTGAAAGATCTTGTCTGCTAAATAAATTGTCTAGCTGTGCTTGTGGGCAAGAAGGAAGCCTGCATTAATACTTGATTGAAACATCAGAACGCTTGACTTTGCTGTGTCTTGAGAAACTGGATACGTCCCAAGCTGCTTGCAGAAACAGGGCTGACGTTCACCAGTGACTCACACACACATGGACCAATGTGCCAATCTCCAGCACAGACGTTTACAGACTCCATGAAATCAGAATTAGAGTTTTGTGGCTTTCAGTGAACGTCCTTAAGCTTTGAGGTCGTCTATCATAGTGTAATTCTTAAAAGCTTTTGGCAGACGGGTCAGTGACTAGGAAGATCATTCAAGATACAGTAGAGACAGGGGGAAAAGACACATCTTAGTTGTGAAAAAAAAAAAAAAAAACTTTTAAAATAAAATCATTTTAAGAGAAGTTTTAATATAACAACTGAAAATGTCATGTGGTGTAACCATCAAGTAACAACATATCTTCCTTATTCGCATGTACACATTTTCACAAATGTTTTTTTTTATTTTATTTATTTATTTATTTTTTTTATAAAATAAATATATTTGTTAAGGTAAAATTTATTATTTATAAATATCAGTAATTATTGATTCATATATTTTTATTTTTTTTGTCATGCAACACATTTTACAACCTGAACCAATCATGACATTGTCAAATTATCTGAAATTTTGAAAAGACTTTAAAATGTCGTTTTAAAGTCCTTTTCTCTTTTTAGATATTTATAACATATATTACAGTTTTTTTTTTCTATTGCTAACATCCCTTCGTCCAATCTATAATCACATTTTCAAAACTCTAAACACAATTAACACAACATCCGTCTGTTGTGACCATACCATTAACACAATCCATGTTGTTTTCACACAATATTCAGTCAATTAACATGTTTCTAAAATGCTTAAATTTTCTTTTTACACAAGCTTACCCCATAACAAAATCATGGATCATTCTTATTTTTTTAATTAATTAACTTTTTTTTACAAATGCTTACAGTTTTTTTTTTTTCAAATGCTAACAAGCATTGTTCAATACTGATGCCACATTTTCAAAACTGTTCACACATTCAGCGATACAGAAGTCTATGCGAACCAAACTGTGAATCATTTTTCATTGCTTTCAGACAAAATGCATGCAATGACCACATTTTTCAAAATCTACAAACACTTTTGTCATACATACTCCACAACTAGCAAGACACTATACATTTTCAGCACAGTTTTCAAATGCTAACAAACTGCTTTCAAAACTGATAAAAGCACATTCAAATCAGAATAATGGCAAACTCTGTCCATTTCTGCAGGAATTATATTGAAATATAAAATCTTAGCAGAATATTTATTATGACACAGTCCTGCAGAAGCCAGGATTCCAATACTGCACATACAGTACCTCATTATACTAGACTGATGGTGTTTTTTTTGTTTTGTTTTTTTTTTTTGTAATTATTGCTTCAAAATGTATTATTTTTAATTTTTTTTAATATGTATATTTTTTCTCAACTTTTTATATTTATTTTTATGTGGTTTTATTTTTCACAAGTAAATTTTGTGTGTAAGTTTTTCACAATTAAATCTTGATGGGTTTTTGTTTTTGGTATGTAAAGAAATAGGGGGGGAATGCTAATTTTCTCCTTCATTCTTTGTGCTGTAATACAGTCAGTAAAAAGAAAAGATGTTATTCTTATCCTATGATGAAATACTTATGTGACAAATCATTCAAATGTCAAAGATAAAAGTTTATAGTTTATGTAATGCTCCCTGTTGTTAGTAATTTTTAGATCAGTGTGTTATGAATGAAATGTATGTTTTCTGAATGAGAATTTTTCCCAGTGTTATGATGAAGCAAGCTTATTTTGATACCTACTGTATATGAAGTGTTTTGTTGGTCTGAGTGAGTTTTGGAGGTGAGATCAACTGTTTGGCCAAGATACATGTTGGTAATGCAGACCGTATGAACAGTTTTGAAAATGTGGCTTCAGTATTGAACAATGCTTGTTAGCAATTGAAAAAAAACAGTGACGGCTGGTGGAAAATTTTCTAGGTGAGGCGCCACATCTAAAAATTTTAGCATACATCCCGATATGATTTATCCCAGTATAACAAAAAGAAAAGTATTAAGACAGGAACCATTTTATTGTTTTTATCAAATTCAAGATTGAGGATGATTCTCACAAAACTATATTTTCTGCAAGCTTTTTTCAAGAAAAATGAAAATATTTTGTTTTTAATTTTAATAATAATTCAAAATTGATGTATACAGTGCAGCAGCAAAATCTGTGAGAAAAATAAATAAATGTGTTTACATTTGTTTAGACCATTTTCTATCCATATATATATATATATATATATATATATATATATATATAACTACAAGTCAAGCTAAGCAGGACCACACGGAGACGCCAACAGACCACTATCCCAGTCGCCTTAAAGTTATTTACTGTAAATATACATGGATCTGTATTCAGAATTATTAAACAGAGCAAAACACAAATTAAAAAAAGTAAATAAAAATATTATGAATTAGTTGAGTGTGGTGATCTGAAGGCAGCTCAACATGACCAGTGAACAGTTCCTCTGTCAGAGTGAATGTTGATGCCAATACACCACTGTGCATAGCAAACTCCTATAAAAACACGCTTCTTCAGCGAGTGTCCATTATAAAACACTTGCCAGACATGCGATCATACTGAAATGTGCTCATAAAGCTATCAGAGAGAGCACATACATGGTTTGTTTATTGGCACACTAATAATAACGGACTCGCACACGTCTAATAATGTAAGTTACGATTCATGTATGTCACTGACTGTAATCATCTTTACCTCCATTACAATCATCATCCATCAAAACTTCACTGCTTTATTCAGCCCATACAGACTAGTCCTGACTTCATATTTCTTCTTATTAGCGGTATGTTTGTTCCGACCAATCGCTGCACAAGTTAAGGTTACGCATGATGATGAAAGCACATTAGTGCTAGCCCTCCTGGAACCCATAGAGATTGCATTGCAGTGCCTGCAGTTCGAAAAAAAAAAAAAAAATTGTATGGAAGTCTATGGGAACACCCGGGGCGATTCTCAGTCTGAGAGAAATCGCCAGAAAGGGGCGGTACTACACAGAACGTGACTCGACGCTGATTGGACTATATTTCCAGAGGCAGAACAAACAGTATAGAAGAGTGAAAGCTAGCGTAACACTATGACTGAATGTGAAAGAAAAAAAAAAGAGATTGCGCTTTGGCGGTGCCTGATCGCCCTAATGAAGAAACCGCCCCTGAAAAAAACTGTAAACACAGCATGACATAAATGAAGACCTCATGTTTCAAACTTTAAATATATTGTAAAGCCTCTACTTCTGCAACAAAAGAGCTGATAAGAATAATTTTAATTACTGATCATTGAGAAATAGCTCATTCAAATCTTAATTAATAATTTCAAGTCTTTCCATTACATGGACATGCACACTAAAAAGGCACTCTCTGGATTGGTTTTGTTCAAAACAATACAGAACAACACAGAGAAGCAGAACAAGAAAGAAAATGTCTGGACGAGGGAGAGGAGTAGTTGGACCAGGACTGTCTGGTTTGGTTCAGCTACTGTATCAAATCAGACATCAAGAGACTACAACGGACAGCCAAGACTGCTGAGACGATTATTGGCCCAACCTCCAAGATCTGTACACCTCCAGAGTAAGGAAAAGGGCTAAGAAAATCACTTTGGACCCCACACACCCAGCCCACTCTCTCTTCGAACTGTTACCTTCTGGTCTGCGCTACAGAGCACTGACCACCAGAACAGACAGGCACAAGAAGAGTTTTTTTTTTTTTTTTTCTTCCCCCGTAGTCTATATTAAGCCTGAATAATTAAAACATTCATAACTATGCATTGTCCATCATAACTGACACATTTATACATAGAAAACTGAAAATTGTCGATTTGTAAACTGCACACTTGTAAATAACACATCTGTACATTCATTTAAACAATTACATGTTTTTTTTTCTCTATATTTATTTATTTATTTATTTATTTATTTCACACAGAAATTTAATTTGGCCAATAAAGCCTTTATTGCAGCAATTTTGTCACTTTTCTTTTACATTCAGTAAAGTACTGATGACTCCTTCACTATGCAGTAAACATCTAAAATGAATCCACACATTCAAACACAAAAAATGAAGAGTTCAGATGACTGAATTATTATTTTTATTATTATTATTGTTGTTGTTGTTTAAATGGATATCATATTGTTTGTTCTATACAAGTCGAACTGAAATACGACAAGTAATGCAGTTTCTGTTATGCCATTATTTGTTAGAATGTTGGCAGTCTATGCGCTGTGATTGACTATATGTTCCTGTTGGATAGAAAACTAGTGCAAATGTTTTGTCCGAATGACTCGATTTTGAGTCGGGTTTGCTGTGTTTTGATAGAATTAGTATATGTAGAAAAATGTATTCAGCATTTTGAAATGTAGAGTGTGTGTTTATTTAACAAAATGTGGTTTTGGCCAGAAAATTAACTGTTTAGCTAATTGTGTGATGTTTGTGCGTTGCTGTGTTAAGAGTTTAGAAATCAAGTCAAGTCAAGTCACTATTATTTGTATAGCGCTTTTAACAATGCAAATTGTGTCAAAGCAGCTTTACATCAGCTTGATATAAAGCTGGGTGGCTTTACATCAGCTTTACAGTATTTAGACGGGGAAATAGTTTGTTGAAATAGTGTCATTCTCCTCTGGCCAGACAAAATCAGCAGTTTAAATCTAGGCTGCAGCAGAGTCAAATTGTGCAAAGGACTCATCTGGTTCTTGTGGTCTTGTCCCGATGGCCGTCTAGGAGACAGGGTCTTCACTGGGGATCAGTCTCTGGGGCTCATCTAGTTGTCCGGGTCTCCGCTGACGTTCAGGGATGTAGAGGTCATCTCTAGGTGCTGATCCACCATCTGATCTGGATACGGACTGGATTCGGGTGGCTGCAGTGACCATCTGATCTGGATACAGTCTGGATCTGGTGGCTACGTTGACCTCGGAATAAGAAAGAAACAGACTAATATTAGCGTAGATGCCATTCTTCTAACGATGTAACAAGTACATCGGGTGTATTGGGAAGTGTTCCTGGTTCCGGCTAACCTAATTAATGAAGCCTATCCTTTAATGGATTTGAATTATAGAAATGCAATAGTGTATTATGTGTAAGCCAGGATAAAGAGATCGGTCTTTAATCTAGATTTAAACTGACAGAGTCTGCTTCCCGAACAGTGTTAGGTAGATTGTTCCAGAGTTTGGGCGCTAAATAGGAAAATGATCTCCCGCACGCAGTTGATTTTGATATTCTAGGTATTATCAAATGGCCAGAGTTTTGAGATCGCAGCGAACGTGAAGGACTATAATGTGATAAGAGCTCATTCAAATAATGAAGTGCCAAACCATTCAGGGCCTTATAGGTAATTAGCAAGATCTTAAAATGAATACGATGTTTAATAGGGAGCCAGTGCAGTGTTGACAGAACCAGGCTAATGTGGTCATACTTCTTTGTTCTAGTAAGAACTCTAGCTGCTAAATCTTGAACCAGCAGGAGTTTGTTTATTAAATTATTAAATCTAGCCTCGAGGTCATGAACGCATGAATTAATGTTTCTGCATTTGACATTGAGAGCATAGGTCGTAATTTAGATATATTTTTAAGATGAAAAAATGCAGTTTTACAAATGCTAAAAACATTTTTTTTTAAGGAAAGATTGCTATAAAAAAGTATGCCTAGGTTCCTAACTGATGAAGAAGAATTTACAGAGCAGTCATCAAGTATTAGACAGTGATCTAGGTTATTACATGCAAAAGTTTTTGGTCCAATAATTAACACCTCTGCTTTTTCAGAATTTAGCAGTAAGAACTTGCTAGTCATTCAGTTTTTGATATCAACAATACATTCCGTTAGTTTTGCAAATTGATATGTTTTCATTGGGTCACGAAGAAATATAGAGCTGAGTGTCATCAGCATAACAGTGAAAGCTAACACCATGTTTCCTAATGATATCTCCCAAGGGTAACATGTAAAGTGTGAAAAGTAAGGGGCCTAGTACTGAGCCTTGAGGTACTCCATACTGCACTTGTGACTGGTATGATACCTCTTCATTCACTGCTACGAACTGATGGCGGTCAGATAAGTACGATTTGAACCATGCAAATATTTTTCATTATCAACATAGATATTAAAATCACCAACAATTAGGACTTTATCTGCAGCCAGCACTAACTCAGATAGAAAATCAGCAAATTCTTTAATAAAGTCTGTATGGTGCCCTGGTGGCCTGCATACAGTAGCCAGTACAAACATCACAGGTGATTTGTCATTAACACTTGTTTCTTTGGATAACGTTATATGAAGCATCATTACTTCAAACGAATTATACTTGAAACCCGACCTCTGAGAAATACTGAAAATTTTGCTATAAATTTTAGCAACACCTCCCCCTTTACTTTTTGGACGCGGCTCATGTTTGTAACAGCAATCTTGGGGGGTAGACTCGTTTAAATTAATGTAGTCATCTGGCTTTAGCCAGATTTCTGTCAAACAAAGCACATCTAGTTTATGGTCAGTGATCATATCATTTACAAAAAGTGCTTTTGTAGAAAGGGATCTAATATTCAATAAGCCAAACTTTATCATTTGTTTATCTGTATTTAATCTGTTTTTTATTTGTTGAACATCAGTTAAATTGTTATTCTTACTTTGGTTTGGACGTTTTCTGTATTTTCTAGTTCGTGGAACAGACACAGTCTCTATAGTGTGATATCTAGGTGAAAGAGTCTCTATGTGCTGAGAAAATGTACTTTAAGTATTGGTAAATGCTTGTTAGCAATTGAAAAAAACTGTAAGCTTTTCTTTACATTTTTCTTCATTATTTTCACTTTCTTAGTTATCTTCATTATTTGTTTTACATTTACATTTTTTTAACTTTAAAATCAAAACTTTTAATTAAAAATATTAACATATTATTAAAATTGCAATGTGCAAGAAATGCATTCAAGTCATTGTATGTATGAATGTAATATGTATGTGTTTTATATATATTTGACTAAATTAATAGATAATTTTGATACTATTTTTGATTGATATAATTTTAAGGAATAAACGTATTACAAATATAATGAAATATTGATTTATAAATATATTTAGGTTTTGTCACATTTGTCATTTGGTTGTCAAATTTGTCATTTTGGTGTCAAATTTGGTTTTGTCAAATTTGTCAAATTTGACATTTGTCAAATCTTCTAATGTTTCAGAAGGCGCAGTCATAAGGATTCTGCTTTCAGTTGGTTGCATCGGATTGCTTTGATCTGAAGTTTTTCAAAATATTTGCAACATTTATTTCATTTTATTATGATTTTAGGACAGTTTCACCACCCTGACATTTTTATGCTGTCTTTATGCTCTAAAAATATCAAAATGTTATTGTTAAATTCAGAAATTATTAAAATTAACATGTTTATCACAGATGATTTGCATTCAAATCATAGTATGAAAATATTTTTTTTATGTATTTAATTTAAATTTAAAATTAAATTAATACTATACTTAATACTACTATATCCAGACCTAATTTGGCATTCTACTTTATATAAAAACCTGAAATTTGACTGTAACTATGAAATCAAGAGCCTTTGTCTTAAGCTTCACTGTGATTAATATACTTTGTTCTGTATTCCAAGGACAAAGGAGACATCATCAATATTCCTTCATGTTTCATCAAAAATCATTGTTTTGTACTGGTTTTGCAAAAAAGAACCATATCATTATATGGAATTACCACTTTCTTTTATCTTGATGCTGTATCCATCTATTTCCAACATAACTGGCCCCATGTTCACACTCTGTGGAGGTGTTAATTAGTTCCTGCTCCGAGACACAAAGTTGGGGTCAATCCAGCACAATTTCGGCTGTCGCAGCTTTCCATTGCTAATTTCTTATTCAGTCAGTGGTTTTGTTCTCTATATAATTACTCTGTCGTTCCATACTCTGCATTTGATCTTGAGTACTGATTTTAACTTAAATATTAAAACAGTAAAGCAACAAAAAATGATTTTTCTGCACACCACACACATTGTTTGATCTGCTATTCTGCACACACTGGCATTCGCTGGCACTCTGACAGAAGTGGGTGGTGAAGCCACATTTTATGTGGCCGGTCCTGTTGTACAAGCCTTTAAATGCTTCTCCTGAGCAGACATTGTGGTTTTTCCTGGCAGAAACCTTTGAAGCGTTTTCAGAGCACATTTATACTGTATCACCTAGTACTGAATCCCTTTTTGATATGTTATTTTGATATTAAATGTAATCCGATTGCAGATTTGTAATCTGATAGTTACATCACCAATGAATATTTAATGTGTTTTCCTTATGATGGGGAAATTGTCTGTTTATCTTCTTTAACTCATTTTATTGGGTTGACAAAATCAACATGCTATTATTGCTCATACTTAGGGCTAGGTTTTCGTTAAACCTCTAATCTAAGACCAAAATTTCTAACTGCAGTTCCCTCAGTCTATCATTCTGTCTCTTGGTCTGTCTAGATAGCATCTAGCAATATTCTAATAGCAACCTAGCAACCATACATAACATCCTAGCAACAAACCAAAAAATTGTACTGTAACAACCATATTTCAGTGCGTAGAAAGATGTAGTAATCAGTTTAAAATGCTTAGCGACTATCTTGCAACACATAGAACACTCTAGCAACCAAAAAGAAACCACAGCAACCACCTTGGAACTACTCAGAAAGTGCTAAGCAACTACTCATCACAGCCCTAGAAAGTATATATAACACCCCAACAGGATTTCAACACCTTAACAATTGTCTAGTCACCACACAGAAAACACTAGCAACCAGCCTGCAACTGCCTGCCAACCATTCAGAAAAATGTGGCAACCATTTTGCAACACCTAGCAACGTACTAGAAACCACCTAGAAAACCTTAGCAAACATATTGAAACTGCCTACAATCATCTTGGAAAGCTTAGAAAATCTTAGCAACAACATAGAAAACCTTAGTGACAACCTAGCAACTAACAAGAATGTCCTAGCAACCACCTAGTAAGTGCCAATCAACTACTCATAACACCCTTGCAACCACCTAATAATGCCCTAAAACGTACACATAACACCAACTGGTTTGCAACTACCTAGCAACCAGCCAGAACACCCTCACAGTTGTCTAGTTACCACCCAGAAAACATTAGCAACCAGCTTGCAACTGGTTACAAATCATCTTGGAATACACAGAAGACCTTAGCAACAACACAGAAAACCGTAGTGAACACCTAGCAACTACCCAAAATGTCCTAGCAACCACCCAGTAAGTGCCAAGCAACTACTCATAACACCCTTGCAACCACCTAATCATGCACTAAAACGTACACATAACACCAACTGGTTTGCAGCTACCTAGGAACCAGCTTGCAACTGCCTGCCAACCAGCCATAAAAAAAACTAGCAACTACTTTGCAACACCTTGAACACCCTAGCAACTGACTAGAAACCACACAGAAACCCTAGCAACCACTACTCATAACACTGTACTCATAACACCCTTGCCAACAATCAGAACACCTTAGCAACCACTATTACAGTTTTTTTTTTCTATTGCTAACATCCCTTTGTCCAATCTGTAGTCACATTTTCAAAACTCTAAACACAATTAGCACAACATCCGTCTTTTGTGACCATACCATTAACAAAATCCATGTTGTTTTCACACAATATTCAGTCAATTAACATGTTTCTAAAATGCTTAAATTTTATTTTTACACAAGCTTACCCCATACCAAAATCATGGATCTTTCTTATCGTTTTTACAAATGCTTAAACACAGAATGACAGAAATGAAGACCTAATGTTCCAAACTTTAAATAAAGTGTAAAGCCTCTACTTCTGCAACAACAGCAGCTTAAAAGAGTTGAAAGAAAATGTTTGGATGAGGGAGAGAAGTAGTTGGACCAGAACTGTCTGACCTGGTTGAGCTACCAAATTGGACATCAAGAGACTACAGCGGACAGTCAGGACTGCTGAGAGGATTATTGGTACCCTCCTGCCCAACTTCCATGATCTTTACATCTCCAGAATGAGGAAAAAGTGCTAAGAAAATCACTTTGGACCCCACACACCCAGCACATTCTCTCTTCCAACTGTTGCTTTCTGGTTGGCGCTATATAGCACTGAGCACCAGAACAGCCAGACACAAGAACAGTTTTTTCCTGCAGGCTATATTCTCCCTGAACAATTAAAACATTCATACATTGTCCATCATAACTGACAAATTTATACATAGAATCCGAAAATTGTACATTTGTAAACTACACATTTGTAAATAACATATATGTACATTCATTAAAAAAAAAAAAAAAAAAAAAAGTTTTTTTTTTCCTCTATATTTCTACTTCTGTATATAGTGCATTATTTAATTTTCTGACTTATTATATTAAATTAGTGTTATAATTCCTATGTACTGTATGTCTGCACTTTCTTCTGCACTGGGAAGCTCCTGTTTCCAAATCAAACTCCTTGTGTGTGTAAACGTACTTGATAATAAAGCTCTTTCTGACTTTTTGACAACGGAGAAGGAGAGGTAGGGGGCAAAAGCCAAAGGGCTGTATGTTTTGTCACTTTACTTTTAGATTCCATAAAGTATTGATGACTCCTTCACTATGCAGTACACATACTATCTAAAATGAATCCACACATTCACACACAAAATATGACTGAATTATTATTATTATTATTATTATTATTATTATTATTATTATTGTTGTTGTTGTTGTTGTTGTTGTTGTTTAAATGGATCTCATATTGTTTGTTCTATACAAGTTGAACTGAAATATGACAAGTGATGCAGTTTTTGTTATGCCATTAATTGTTAGCATTTTGACGTTTTATGTGCTATGATTGACTATATGTTCCTTTTGGATAGAAAACTATTGCTGATGTTTTGACCGAATGACTCGATTTTGAATCGGGTTTGCTGTGTTTTGATAGAGTTAGTATATGTAGAAAAAGGTATTCAGCATTTTGAAATGTAGAGTTTGTTTTTATTTAACAAAATATGGTTTTGGCCAGAAAATTAACTATTTGGCTAATTGTGTGATGTTGGTGTGTTGCTGTGTTAAGAGCTTAGAAAAATTACTTTAAGTATTGGTAAACGCTTGTAAGCAATTGAAAAAAAAAAAACTGTAATGTACCCCAGCAATTACCTTAAAATGAGTAGAAACCCATAGCAACCTGCTGCAACACCCTCACAGTCTAGAAACCAACTAGAAAATCCCAGCAACCATTTTGCAACATCTAAAACACCCTAGCAACTGACTATAAACCACACAGAAACCCTAGCAACCGCTACTCATAACACTCTACTCATAACACCCTTGCCAACAATCAGAACTCCTTAGCAACCACCTACTGTATTAATGCCCTATACCTATAACGCCCTAGCAGCTACCTTAAAATGAGTAGAAACCCATAACAACCTGCAACAACACCCTCACAGTCTAGAAACCAACTATAAAAACCTAGCAACAACTGACTAGAACACATCCACAAAAGAAGCCTAGCAACCACCCAGAATGTCCTAGCAACCATTTAGTAAGTGCCAAGCAACTACTCATAAAACCATGGCAATCAAACAGAACACCTTAGCAACCATCTATTAATGCTTTAGAAAGGTCCAAGAAACACTCTATAACATAACAACTGCCTAGCAACCAGCCAGAACACCCACACAAGTGTCTAGTAACCACCCAGAAAACACTACCAACCAGCTTGCAACTGCCTGGCAACCACCCATAAAAACCTAGCAACTACTTTGCAACACCTTGAACACCCTGGCAACTGACTAGAAACTCTCAGAAACCTTAGGAAACTACCCAGAAAACCCTAACAGCAACCACCTACAAATTGCTATAGCAACCACCAAGAATACCCTTACAGCTGCCTAGCAACCACTTAGCAACACGGCTGTCTCATATTTCATGTTCCAGCTATTCAAGCTCCTGCTTCTTTGATTAAATATGTAATTTGTGGAATTAATTCTGGGTTAGTTGCACATGAAATTCTTGCTGAATAGGCTTATTATTGCAGACTGCGGCTCCCTGCTGTGAGTATTGATCCATTTTAAGTTGATATTTTTCATTCACAAATCTATTTGAAGATGGCTGCATACTGTGCCTGGCTCTTAATGAGCTTCTTTACTGTTTTGAGGCTAATTAACACACTGTTGGCATCGGGGAGACACGCAGGATATTGATCTAATTGTCCAAGAGTGTCGTTCTGGCCTCCAACTTTCCTTTCCAGTTATTTTTAATGAGAACTCAGCGGTGCCAATTTCATTGACTCTCTCATGCTTCGTATTTACAACGAGACTGTCACTAATTGCCAATTTTCTGTTTCACTGCTTTGTGATCAACAAAGGTATTGTTGTGGCATGTCACTGCGAATTTACTGTTTGCGTTTGAAGGCGTAACTTAATAAAACAGACTGTTGGGGGGCACAAGAATCAGGACATGATACTGGCTGGACTCGAACCTGCATTACTTAAGATAATCCAATGAGAATCCATATTCTGTGTATACAGTACTGTTCTTATATTTTATGGCTGGCTTACCATGTCAGGATGTGAGGAGGGGAAATCACACTTTAATCGCTTAGCCAAGCTGGCTCTGGACTATAGACAGCAACTTTTTTGGACTAAAGTTGAGACCAAATCACTGAAGTAGATCTGTGGAGAAAATAAATTTTAGGTTGGGAATGCAACTGCTTTAGGAAGAAGAAAATATTGTAGGCCTGCTGTTGTATACAGTATAGTATTTAAGGCTGATATGCATCAATTTGTGATTGTGTGTGGTGGTAATACACCATAACAGTTAGCATAGTGCTGCTAGCATTTCACTTCGAACAGATGTTGGACTCAAATGCCAAGTAAACTGAAGGATTGTTTGGCTATTGTCACCAGTATTTGTTGAGGAAAATTTGTGTTCAGCATTCAAAGTCATGCTAGTTTGTTTTCATTTTCTCTTGTTCTCTTTAGCGAACAATTTCACAATCTCTGTAATACTAGCCAGCTTGCAATCAAGAGACCTAGCTAGCTATTTTTCACCTTCAGTGCTGCTTTAAAAGTATTCTTTCTGGGCAATATATATAATTTAATTTACTGGTAGCTCATGCTTGTGTGCTTCACTGCACAAACTAACAATTTTGCATTTATTATTACAATTTTCTGTATGCAATTTTTTGACAAGTATATATAGGCTTGTTCACACCAAGGATGTAGTTTTTAAAATCTTTCTAAAATTTAAAGCATAGTTCACACCACAACCATAACAATAATGCCGAAGAGGAACAACATTATTGGAATCACTTTCAAAAAATTTTTTTTTTTCTAGCTGACGATAAAAACATTCACAGTCAATCAAAATCCAGTTGACTTTAAAGAAAGCATTTAAAGCAGCAGACAACATAACTGCAGTGTATACTTATAATAAATAGAATGTTATCATGCCTTATTATGGACGCTAATATATTAAAGTTATCTTTAAAATTATTGTTCTTAGTGTGAACGGACCTTAAGAATGAGAAATTAGGTTTATTGATCATGTAGTTCTATATCATCTGGGCTTGGTACTGAGGTGTGTTTTTGAAAGTATTTTATTAGCATGTTTGAAGACTAGGTCTATGCCAAATCTTTAACTTAAAATATTTATGTATAAACAGTATCTGCTGCTTGCAAAATGTTATTTACTAGTATTTTAATGGCTGCCAATGGGAAAAAAAAAAAAAAGCTTTTTAGAACAAGATGGTAGGTGTAGTTACAGCATCTACCAGCAGGGGGTAATTGGATCATGCTAACTAGCCAAACCTTGACACCTTGGTATAGTAACATAGCGCTGCACCACTTATTAAATTTTAGATTGTGTGTGATCATTGCTTAGTTGTTTGACAAAACTCTAAAGTGTGGTCACATGTACCATAGTGAAGTGAAGTGATAGTAAAATGATTCCGTATAGAAGCTTTTTTGAAGATACAGCACGCTAATTCGCTATGTTGACACCTCAACCTTTCGAGGAGTCATTAGCAAGTGTTTCCTGATGTCTGAAGGCTTTGTGAAATGCTTAATTACAGTAACAAGCCCTTGTGGTGATCAAGGCATCTCAAATGTTATCTCTACAGCTCCTTTATGTCTGAGACTTCCTTCTTACTGTAGTCATGTGTACAGTCATGCCAGCAGGGATTAATCAGCATCTCTGCACCCCTGTTTCTTCTTGGCCGCATCCATCTGTATTTCTACAAGCCTTCTTTATTTATCAATTTCTTCATGTTAAGCTCCCTGGGGACTGGAGACATCTGCTGCATACACTTTGAAGATGCCCCTCTTGGCTCAATTATTAACAGGGCTGTGGCCTCATTTGCATTTGGTGGCATGGAAAGTGCATCGCTAACAGGTGGTGGAGAGAATGCTTGCAAGCTGCACCATTTGATAAATAAAATATATTATGATAATGACGCTTACAGAAATGGAAGATCCGACTGGAGATAAGTTGTTGTTCTCTGTATCCACACCTGTAGAGAGAGGAAATCAGATGTTTGCTAACACATTCACACATACTGAAGCACGTAAAAAGATACACCCTTGAAACCTACCAACGCACGATGGGATCTGTATGTGCTTGTCTGGTCAGTGGCTCAGGAGTCAGCGGGAGTCTTGAGACAATGTGGCTCCTGCTCAGGAGGTGGAGGTTGAGGTCATCTATCAGGTTTTTGATCTTATTTCAACTCCGTTACTTTGGAGCGACGCCCTACGCTCTTCAAAATAGAAGTTCAACTTCAGCTTACCCTATTGAAGCTTGTTTCCAAAGTAATTCTTACTTTATATGTCAAATTGTAACTTTTAATCTAGTAATTACGATTTTTTTTTTTTGTATTTTTTTTCGTATTTTTTTTTTAAGTGGAATGATAGTTCTTAGTACCTTAGTACCGCAAGTCCTTTTTTCAGAGGGTTTCTACCAAAGTATCATAAATATTTTGGCACATTTACACGACAACAATGTTGAAAAGTTTTTACTTTGCATTTCTGAAAAGTTTTGCATACAGACGGCAACATTGACAAAACGATTCCTATTCACATGGATCTACGAGGACAACTGAAAGCACAGTATTATTCATGCCAGGCCAATAGTTTAAAATTTTCCATTGTTTATTGTCAATAGTTTTAAGATGTATGAAGCACAGCTCACAAGGAAGTCACTTTTAAGCCAAGCAACTTTGTTGGTCAACATGGCAAATATGTGTGACCAAATTTAATCTGTTGTGAAATCTTTGGGAAATCTTTCACACTCACACCAAATTCTCAATTGCATGGATTCCAGTTCAAATGACTGAATTTCGAGTTTACGCTGCACAATTTTTAACTAAAAAGAGAAAACGTTTTGCGTCTTGGACATACTTTTTCCTGAAAACGACATTTTGGGAGCCTATTGATGTTTCTTTGTAAAGAAACACAATGCGCATTGCATTCTTCAAGTAGTTGCGCATGCGTATAGACTGAGCACATAATATGCATGTGCATGACAAACGCGTTTTCACAAATTCACATTTTTGTAGTTTACGCAGAGACGATAATGGTATTGTTTTCAAAAAACTTGCACTTTTAAACCCCTTTTCAAAGTCTGCCTTTTTAGACTCCCAAAATGTCGTTTTCAGGAAAAGGTATGTCCAAGAAAAAAGTTTCTCTTTTTCGTTAAAAATTGTGCAGTGTAAACACGAAATTCAGTCATTTGAACTGGAATCCATGCAATTGAGAATTTGGTGTTAGTGTGAAAGATTTCCCAAAGATTTCACAACAGGTTAAATTTGGTCACACATATTTGGCATGTTGACCAACAGAAAGTTGCTTGGCTTAAAAGTGACTTCCGTGTGAGCTGTGCTTCATACATCTTAAAACTATTGACAATAAACAATAGAAAATTTTGGAAATTAGATGTCTGAACTCTGAATCTCTTGCATCTGGCATTTGCACAAAAATCTTAATTTACAGTAGCCTGAAACATAAAAACATAAAATAACAGCTTGAAAAAAACATTGGTGTATAGGCACCTCCTAGGGAAACTGATTTCAGACAGACTTCCAAAGCACCATAACGTCACATCTAATGATCTAGAACAAATTCAAGTGAGCTTTAGAGATAACCAAGCAAATATTTTGTGACTACAGCTTTTCCGTCTAGGTAGAAACGGAGTCTACTCCATTAAATGCCATTTTTGTTGTTTCCACCAAGGATACATCTACACAATCTTCAAAATCCGACCAGAAGACGACATCTTACTAGACATCTTAACAGCTAACATTAGATTCTGACATGCCAGCTGGCTTTCCTGCCTCCTTATAATTCTAGCAAAGCATGTTGGGAACTGGAACCCCACCCCCGCTCAGATTCAACAACGCAACGTTACACATTTTAAATTAACGGGGAACTAAATTAAACTACATAATTACATGGACTAATGATGCTGGATTAAAAAAAAAAACCTTCCATCAAGTACTTCCACAAGGTCATTTCTCTTCATGTACATTCAGTTATAGCCAATGAAAATGTCACATAGTCTCAACATAAGTTCTTTTTTTTTTTTTTTTTTTTACTAGTTTAAATTCATTGACATAGTAAATTAAGTTAAAGTTTCTTAAGGTGGCTATATGCTTTTTGTAACATTACTTGGAGTTTTCAGTTTGACATAATGCCTTTTGGTTCCTTTAATGCACCAGTACATGAACAGTTTTCTATAACTAGAAAATGAAATGTTATTTGTTATGACACAAACACTCTCATGCCAATTTGTAACTATTTTACATTTTGGCAAATTGGTGGTGAATTTGTACGATCTCATGCATTTTTGTACAATCTGCAGGGTTTAGGTTAAGTGTGAACCTTCATGCTTACTGTTTTCAAAAAAAGCCTAAATTTTTATATGAATCAAATTCTACAACTAGTAAAATAGTTACATTTTTTTTTTTATGAGACTGGCCCATAAAATAGTTCTCCAGTTGCTTTAGGTTGGAAAATCTCTAAGCTGGGACCTTTACCTGAGCAACGATTTAAGACTTTGCTTCACTTTACAGATACGTAATTGAACTGGTTCTGCTGGCCCCTGCGAGCGTCTCATCACAGAAGTCTTTGAGCTGTCAATCATTAGTGTAATGATGGGGCAAAAGGGTGAGGGTGGAGTCAGGTTAATGAAGGACTAACAAACAATCAGCCAGGAAGTCTTTCCTCCTCTGATACCTGGTGTTTCAGGAATCAAGCCCAGCTCTTTTGGGGGGAAAGGGTCTCGGGGAAGTGCTGACTCTTAAAGGTCACACACGGCCAGCATATTTACTCCTCATTGCGCACAGCTGTGGCTACGATCTACCTACTTTGACCTTTGAACCCTGACCTTGTTGTAGCCCTTTCTAAGAATGTGGGGCTATTGGTTACTTGGGGTCTTTTTCTCAAGTTTTGCTCCCAGGCCATCCAAATCATTGATGATAAATGGTACTAAATTAACCTATCTATCTATCTATCTATCTATCTATCTATCTAGAAAAAGTAGAGATTTTTTCAATGAATATTACAGGTTGCCTAATAACACTGAATAAAAACAGGATCTCAAAAGAGATAAACTGAGAGACAAATGAAACATGAGAGGTTTTAGTAAAAATGAACCTCTGGTTTAACCTATTTTAAACACTATCAGCCTCTAGTGCTGCAATATTAATCCACTGTAGCGCTCAATGTGAAATATTACTCACATTTAATAAGATGTGGAGGAAAGTAAGTGAACTATGTGAAACAGGAAACTCTATCCCACATGATAAATTTCTCTCTGTGAATGCCAGAAACAGAATGAGGAAGTCTGTATTAGTAATGCGTTGAAAGGTTGTTAGAAGTGTGCTTCATACTGGAGCCTGGAGTAAAAAGCATTGAAAGCTGGAATGAGAATGAATGTGAACCAGCCTATTTGCCCTGATCTGCATCCATCCAGTCTTGATCAAGTACAGAGACATTTTATCCTGGCAGTCGACTCTGATATGTTTCCCTGGAGAATACGTGAGAGATTCAGAAGAATAGTGGTATGATGGTCTGTCTGATCAGAAAAACAGCATACTTTCAACCAGCATGTATTTTTTTAATTAGATATAACTACACTGATAGGTTTTGTTGGTAAAGATTTATTAATTTATTCAAAAAATAAAATAAAGTAAAAAGTAACAAAAAAAAAAAAAAAGTCTAAGAGTATACATAGATGAAAGACTAAAAGATCAAGATTTTTTTTTTTTTTTGTCGTGGTGCAATCGGCAAAATCATGTGAAATACACAAACATATGCAGAAAAAGTCTTAAAATACTGGTAATTTAAGATTTTATTACAAGGCAAGGATAGTTTAGGTTTTAAAGTGTCAAGTGGTGTGACTCTAAAAATACTGATATTAATTAATTAATAATAATAAATAAATAATAAAAAAAAAACTTGACTAGAAAAGCATAAAGTCATACTGAACATAAAAAAAGAAGAAAATTCATAAAAAGAAAACATCAAGAAGTTTTGGCATAATGTTTTTTTTTTTTTTCACACACACACACACACACATATATATATATATATATATATATATATATATATGTATATATATATATATATATATATATATATATATATATATATATATGTATATGTATATATATATATATATATATATATATATATATATTTTTTTTTTTTTTTTTTTAACGAAATTGCCATTTTGTCATGTCATGCAAAATCATGTTGTGCAAACAAGATGTAGAAAAAAGTATCTTAAAATATCAGACATCTTTTGTCACTTTATGACAAAGTAAGGTTAATTTAGGTTTCAAAATGTCAAGTTGTGCGACTCTAAAAGTATTAATAGCAATTAATAATATAGCTGCTCTCTGACAAGAATGTTTTTAATTAAAATTAATTTGATATTTTTATGAGGAGCATAAAGTCAGAAATGTCTACAGGAATGAACTGATAAAAAAGGAAAAAAAAACTTTTATAATTACTTTAAAAAAGACATTTTGTCATGTGGTGCGACCAGCAAAGTCATGTCGTGTAACCAAGATAAGAAGAAAAAAGTCTCTTTAAATGTCAGATATCAGAAATTTTAACTCTTTATGACGAGGCAAGGTTAGTTGAAGTTGTAAAATGTCAAGTGGAGCGACTAAAAAAATAAAAATATAGTAATTAATAGTCCATGTTAATTGTAACCTTCTTACCTTGAAATAATCTTTTTGGAAAATAATGATGATTTGTACACTCACATGTATTCAAGGTGTATGTAAAATACTTGATGGTTACACCACATTACATTTTTAGAGTTATTACACTGAAACTTCATGAATACAAAGATAACTTGGCACATGTTTCTACATTACATAACAAAAAAAAAAAAAAAAAAAAAAAAAAAAATATATATATATATATATATATATATATATATATATATATATATATATATATATATATATATAATTGACTAAGTAGCACAAAACAGATATAACAACATTGGTTTAGTTAGTAGTTTATAGGTTTTTTAGGATGTTTTGTTAGTTGAGGGTGTTAAAAAATTGAACTAAATCTAGGCTGTGCTCATTATTTACGTTTAATAACAGTGTAGGAACTCTTGCTTTGCATACAGTAAAGTAACTGTACACCTCCTTTGAAAAAAAAAAAAAAATGTATTGTACTCACATTTTCCAAGTCTTTTATAGACATATGGTGACTGAATTTCATTGAGGAGGAATAGTTTAACAGAGCTGTTGAAGTCCAGATATTTGTGCTTTCTGCTCATGGTGTAATTTATCATGGCATGATCGCAGTTGCTACAAGTTAATAGCAAAATCTACAAAACCATATGTGATATTTGTCTGATTTTCTTCCTGACTCCCTATCTACTGGTAAACTGAATGTGTTGGTGTCTTCATATTCATGTGTTTAAAACCTAAAATGGATTCATTCTTATTTATGTTATTTGACTGAAAAATGTGAAGCTTTGCACGATTTCCAAGCAGGATGTTATAAACATTCACCCAAAAGACAATCATAACAGGCCTGTTTTACAGTGGAGGGAAAGTGTTTAATGGCCTCGTAACCTCATCTCTCTTCACTACGGCTCACCGAAAGAGTAAAGCATAATAAAACCACATGTCAGACGCTTTGACTGTGACAACTTCCTATTCTTGGAAAAGTCCAGTGTCATTCGGGGTCATCCTGACAGATTCCTACATTAACCTCGTCCATCCCGTCAGAATTGTGTCTCTTGAACCGTCACTGTCAAACCACAGCTGCCTCAAGAAACAGACAATGGATGAAACTCTGCTTTCTGGCAGGATTTGTCTTTGCTATCTTTGTTTATATTGGCTGATAAGAGTGTGAGGAGATTTTCTCATTATGAACACTGCAGTGATTAATGTGTACAGGGGTTTGTTTTGGTTCCAGTAGCTGAGGAAACATGTTATTAAACTACATTTTTCAGAAGTGTGATAGTAGCTCGGTTGTTTTCAAAATAGTGTCGATTTTCTGGTAATGAACGACTTTTCTGATAACACGTTTGTTTTTTGTTTTTTTATGTCACGCTGTGTTGCCAGCTTTATAGCTGAGACAAATGAAATAATATATAAAAGGTTATTTTCCAGCAAAATATGTACTTATAATTAGGATTTAACTGTTTTTTTTTTTATTATTATTTTGACATTTTTTGTTATTTAGTTATTGTTTAGTTTATATGTCATTTTTTCATATATATAGTTTTTGTAGATATTTTTTGTCATTTTATATTAATGTTGACAGCACTGAGATGTATATTTAAAGTAAATATAAAAACATCTCTAATCCTGAAATGAAAAAAGCTAAAAACAATAAATACAATTATTTACAAATGGTAACATTTTTTTTTATTACTTTTGTTTTTAGATATTTAGTGTGATTTTATATGCTCAAGTTTAATGCTCTCAGCATTAAAATGTATATTTAAGAAATATAAAAATATATATAAATAAAAAACTCTGAAATAAAAAATAAATAAATAAATAAATACAAATTAAAACAATTACATTACAATTATTTACATATAATAAAATTACATTATATAATTTAAACATTATAAATTAAAATGAAAAAAAGAATGAATATATACAAATGAATACAATTCCATTATAATACAATTATTTACATATATTGATAATCTTATTTTATTTAAAAAAAAAAAAATGTTTTTTATTCCCCCCCCATATTTAAGAAATATGAAAATATATAAATAAAAAACTGAAATGAAAATAAAAATGTGTATAAATAAATAAAAATTAATACAATTACATTACAATTATTTACATATAGTAAAAAAAAATCAATTCATTTTAATTTTTTAGATATATATTGTAATTGTATTTGCACAAATTTAATGCTGTCAATAGCGAGATGTATATTTAAGAACAAAAACCTTTATAAATTAAAATTTAAAAAAAGAGAATAAATACAAATTAATACAAATCCATTATAATTCTTTTTTTTTGTTCAGATATACGTCAACATATTTATGTCAACAGCAAGATGTATATTTAAGATATACAAAAAACTTTATAAATTACAATGAAAAAAGATACAATACAATTCCATTATAATACAATTATTTACTTGTATTAATAATTTAATTTTATTCATTGTATTTATTTTATTAAAACTTATTTTTTCCCTTTGAATATTTAGTGATATTATTAATTTTATATGCTCAAGTTGAATGCTGTCAGCATTAAAATGTATATTTAAGGGATATACAAACAAACAAACAAACAAATAAATAAACAAAGTTATTTGCATATATTAATAAACAAATAAAAAATTATATTTATTTGTTTTTTATAAAAAAAACTTTATAAATTTAGGCAAAAAAAACAAAACAAAAACAAAAACAAAAACGTTATTTATATAATTTACTTTTCATTTTATTTTAGGGTGAAGTATTCATTTAACATTCCTTTTTAAAGTAGCTTTCACAACAAAGACCAGAATTGATCTTTATGGACTCTTTACTCAAACAAACTCACACACTGATTAAAAAGTCATCCAAATGACTGGCCTGAATCATCCAACCCTGATTGGCCTCACTTTGCACAAGCAAACAAAGCGTCTAAACAGGGCCGTTCTGAGAATAGCGTGACCTGCTGAGCGCCGAGGGTCAGCCGGGTCACAGGCAGGAGTCCCTCAGTGCCCCGCGTGTGTCAATCAGGTCCTGTACGCCCACTTCCTCACTGATAGATCGCTCTTCTAATGGCCACTTGACGTGAGTAACTGTTTTAAGAGAACTGCTGACGTGCCGATTGAGCAACTGCCAGATGCAGAAGGCCTTTCAGCGCAACATCAGGAAAAAACACTGCCATTGAAAGAGCTGGCAGAACCAGTGAGCAAAGACAATGTGGCGATATGAACGCCAGCAGGGCTCACGCAGCTGCGGAGGCCTGGCATTCCTGCAGTCTGGTCTGAGCGGCTGAACTCTTGCCCTCTCAGATCCCCATCAGCTCTGGCCGCCGCACAGACTTCAGAGATCATGCTTAGATCCAGTTTAATGAGGAGTGCCAGGTAAATCACAGAGTTCTGCTCAGAGCGTTTCAACCATTGATAAGCTGTTTACAATGTTAAATGTAGCCTTTAATGGTCTTCAAGATGTTTCAGTCGTGTTGGTTTGAGCTATGAACTCTCAACATAATGAGGCGGCAATTACACCTACAACTCCCTGAAGATTCGTTTTAGGTTGTGTTGTAGCAAAATACTTGACTAATTATTGTTATGCAAGTTTTTTTTTTTTTAATTGTTTACATGCATGTAAAATGAATTTATTTATTTATTTATTTATTTATTGTTATTCATTCTCTCTCTCTGTCTCTCTCTCACACACACAGAATTTTTTAATACAAATTTAGTGTCAGTTTATATGCTTAATAACAGCAACACACACACACACACACAACACACACACACACACATGCACGCACGCACGCACGCACAATTATTATACCAGGGCCAAATGAAATAATAAATCAAAGGTTATTTTACAGCAAAATATGTACTTAATTAGGCTTTAAGACTGTTTTTGACATTTCTGTTATTCCATTTTTGTTTAGTTACTTATTGTTTAATTCATATATTGTAATTTTAATATATGTCATTTTTGTAGATATTTTTTGATTTTATATGTTCATGTTAATCTAATCCTGAATAAAAAAGATGAATAAATACTTTTTTATACAAATTGTAACATTTTTTATTTTATTTTATTACTCTTGTTTTAAATATTTAGTGTGATTTTATATGTTTCATGCTGTCAGCATTAAGATTTACATATAATAATAAAAAACTGAAATAAACATGAATAAATAAATACTATTATATACAATTATATACAGACATAACGTTCATTTATTTATTTATTTTTATATTTTATATTTAGTGTAATGTTACATGTGAAAATATAATGCTATCAGCATTACAATATATATTTAAGAAATTAAGATATAAAAACATAATTGTTTTAAATTATTTTATAAAAATGTTTTATACACTCGTGCTTAATGCTGTCAGCATTGAGATGTATTCTTAAGATATATAAACTTTTAATAAACGAAAATGCTGAAGTAAATATATTTAAAAAAAAACAATTCTTAACATATATTCATCATTTTATTTAATTAATAAAGCTGTTTTAATTTTTATTTAGTGACATTTAGTGTCGTTTTTAAACATAAAATGATTATTTATTTATTTATTTATTTGTTTGTTTGTTTATTTATTTATTTATAAGTTTTGTATTTAGTGTACTGTTATATGTCAGCATTACAATAAATATAAAAACAGAGATGTAAAAAGAAGCATTCAAGCCCTGAAAATAAATAAATAAATAAATAAATAAATAAATAAATAAATAAATAATTGTTTTATAAAAATGTTTAATATGCTTGCGCTTAATGCTGTCAGCATTCAGATAAGATTCTTAAGATGTATAAACTTTTAATAAATTAAAACACTGAAGTAAATAAGTAAATATATATAAAAAACTATTCTTCACATATATTAATCATTTTATTTTATTAATAAATCTGTTGTTATTTTTAATGTATGATATTTAGTGTAGTTTTTAAACAAACAATAACAATAAACAAACAAGCAAACTAATTTAAATATTTATTAATATGTTTGTAATAATAAATACATAATATTATCATCATACAGTTTTTCCAAATGCAATATTTTATGACATTCTTCTTTTTCGTCTTTTATTTGTTTTAACTTTATATTCTCAGGTTTAATGTTGTCTGCATGGAGATTTGCGAGCAGTTCTCATACCGGGAAACCCTGATAAGCTGTTTATGAAGTTAAATGTATCCTTTAATAGTCTTCAATATGTTTCAGTCGTGTTGGTTTGAGCTGCGAACTCTGAAAACAATGGAGAAGCAATTTTACCTACAACTCCCTGAAGATATCGCAGCGCTCCTCAGGCACCCAAAGCACATTCCCAGCTCCACCGGCTGCTTCTAACAGCCCATAAATGGATAAATGACAACAACGCAGCGTCCGGAGCTGTAAATAGGCCGCTTACTGAGGCTGATCTCCTCAACAAAAGAATCGCAGCAGGTTAATTCGGGAAAGGATTGCTGGGAAATATTCTGAAAGCGAATTAACTTCACCACAGACTAATGCTCGACTTCATTTGACTAGATTTTGGGCAGTTCTTCAACACTCTTGGCAAGACGAACGGCTTTATGCTGATTTTCTTTGGTTTTGTGGGATTGATTCAAGTCAAGGAGACTCGTTGTAAAAAAGAGAGTGTGTAATGAATGAAACAGGAGTGCAGTGAGTCTGTGGGGTTTTTGACAACACTGAGATTGAGTTTCATCAGATGAGTTTCACTACAGCCGGCGCTGGGCTCTTTCTCACATCAGTGGGGTGTTTTTTTTTGTTTTTTTTTTCTCCCTTTGAAACTAGAACAACTTTTGAACCTCACTGCAATCTGATCATCTGTCAGTATTTTTGCCAAATTTTGGCATTTAACAATGCTAAATAATGAAGGAAAATATTATAGCAGATATTTTTGTCCAAAGGCACTTAAAGGAAGAAAATTACATGCAATTTAATATAAATGTGTTCTCAAAAAAAAAAAAAAAAAAAAAAAAAAAAGCTGTTTTTCCCACTTACAAGTTTTGAGTTCAGTTTTTTCCCATAAAAGCTCACGGTATTTATTATCTTGACATTGTTAGTAATCATACAGAAAACCTTGACTTTTCATTTCATCTTTTATTTTAATGAAAATCTTTCAAACTAACATTAAACAAACTAACGCTTAAATTAACATGTTTAAATGAACCATTCAAATAAAACTTCATGTTGCTGTAATAATATATATATATATATATATATTTTTTTTTTTTTTAATTTTTTTTTTAAAATAATTATAAATGTTACAATTATTTTTACATTTAAATTTTAAATATTTTTTAAAATTATTTTAAAATATATTTTATAATTATAAATATTGATTTTATTTTTTGAATTACTTATATTTATTAATTAAGTTGAATTTAATTTTATTTTATTTCATAATTGAATTGCAATTTTTATAATTATAAATGTTATAATTATTATTTCAGGTTTTAAGTTATATTTTACTTTTTAAAATTAAAATTACATTATTTACAAATGTGTAAACTGAATGCATAAAATTAAAATGAATAAAGTAATAAAAAATGCGTAAAATTAATGTGTATAACTAAAATTAATAAGATATAAAATTATATTTAATTCTGTTTTAAAATTATACCATGTTTTAAATTGTTACATTATTTTATAATTCTATTACAGTTATGAATTAGGATTTTAAAATTGATTTATAATTTTATAATTCTAAATGTTATAATTATTTTATTTTTAAATTATATTTTACATTTTAAAATTATTATTACATTATTTACAAATGTGTAAAATAAATGTATATAATTAAAATTAATAAGGTAAAATAGAATTTAAAAATATATACTTAAAATATTTGTAAATATATTTCATAATGATAAATATTGCGTTCATTTTTTTTTTAAATTACATACATTTTTAATTATTATTAGATTTTTGAAAAATTTATAAAATGAATGTGTATAACTAAAATTAATAAGTTATACAATTATATTTAATTCTGTTCTAATTGTTTAGTTATTTTATAATTATTTTAGAGTTTTGAATTAGTTAATTGTTTTTGTAATTTTATTTTAATTTAATTCAATTCAATTTTTAGAACTGAATTATAATTTTTATAATTCTAATTATTCTAATTATTATTATTTTTAATTATATTTTACATTTTAAAATTATTATTACATTATATAAAAATCTATGTGTATAATTAAAATAAGGTAAAAAAAAAAAGTAACTAAAATGTTCTTTCAGTTTGCACTGTTTTGTTGAATAATGAAAAATTACGATCATGTCAGTTCAAACCTGTACAATTCTTTTTTTTTTTTTTTTCTTTTTAATGTAATCTGATTGTGACTGAAGCTGTCAAACTATCATAAAAGTATTCCAAACTGTATCTGTATTTCATGTCATCTGATATGAGAGCTGTGTGAGGAACAGACCAAAATTCAATATTTTACTCAATACTAAAAGTCAATACCCCATTACATTACAGAAGAAGTGTTTTAGAGAAGACATGAGTCGGATCCGCGGGTCACTGGAGCAGCTGCTGTATTTTGGGTCCTGACCGGGCCTCATGCAGACGGGTCACTCGGGGTGAGATGCTGCCAAATCAGAAAGTGAACAGGTGCTGTCTGTGGGCGATGCAGATCAAAGCTGCCTGCCTGTTGATTTCAATAAAAACTGCTGTCATACCAGCGCTCTGTACAAACACAGCAGAGCTTTGCACAGAAAATAAGGCTTGTTTTACATTTATAATCTATTAATGCCATTACACGACTGCGGCAGATCATGCGAAAACATTAAAAAGACAAAAAAGTGGCTTTAGAAGTCAATACATTTTATAATTCAGTTTATTTCAATGTTATTCTGCCAGTGTTTCATTCTAAATTATATGTTTGCTGATCTATAAGAGGCAGACTTTTTTTATTTTTAATATATTTTTTTCATTACTATTAATTATTATTAATTATTCTAAAATGGTTTTAGAATAATATTAATTTATGTTTATATGCTACTTGTAAATAAAACATTATCTAACTGAATTATTATATCACCTTATATATTTTTATTTTAATCTTCTAACTAATTTAATATGATTGAAAAATTAAGGGACTTGTTTTGAAGAATGTTCATGCTGCTCTTTTCCTAGACTATTTATTTATTTATTTATTTATTTATTTATTTAAACAAATTTAACATTACTGAAAAATTAAGGAACATGTTTTGAAGAATGTTCATGCTGCTCTTTTCCATAGACATTTGTTTATTTATTTATTTATTTATTTATTTACACACACATTTTTAACTAATTTAACATGACTGAAAAAATTAAGGAACATGTTTTGAAGAATGTTCATGCTGCTCTTTTCCATAAACTATTTATTTATTTATTTATTTAAATTATATTAGTTAATTAATAATAATAATAATAATAATAATAATAATAATAATAATAATAATAATAATAATAATAATAATTAATAATAATAATATTTATTATTATTATTATTATTTTTATTATTATTATTATTATAATGATGAATAACTTAAATTTCAAAATTAAATTGAAACCATCCTGACCACATTTGTTACTATTGATCTGATTTTATACCAGTTGCTTTTGAACAATATTTATTTTCCTCCAAACACTGGCAAACGTGTTGGTGATTGAAAGTAGTCCAACACCATAAATATTAGTATTTTCATGATGTGTCTTTGGGGAGCTTTATATAAAGGATCTCTGAAAAATGAAACAACAACAAACGATTTGCGTCGACGAAGTACTTTTAAAAAAATTGATTTCCAAAAAGAGCATTTCTCGCAGCTGTTCTGGACCACGTCCATACATGCTCTGATGCCTGCTTTAGTTCTCTTCACATTTGTGACCCGAGATCACACTGGAATAAGCGGTTTGATAATTTCTTGGACTGACGTTAAACCGATGGCGTCCTATCTCGTGGTCAGCTAATGAACTTTTATTTTGGCTAGCTAACGTGTAAACTGTGATAGCGGGGGAAGCGAGCAGCTGCATGGGAAATGAGGCCATAGTCGTGATCTCAAGCGCTGTACTTTATTACTTCCACAGTAATAAGCTCATGTTTTCCATTAATCGTTTAGAAAGTATCGAGAACAGCCATTTGTAGGCACCTCGCTTTCCTGGAATCAGCATTTCTGCTGTTTCTTTCAACTTTCCCCCAAAACATTTAACATGTTCCCAGACTGACGGATTATTTTCTTTATTATTTAGTCTGCTGTGTATAATAGAGCTGACGTGAATTTGTAGGCAGGACCCAGAAGGCTAATTCGCTATTGGTTCCCTCTGGATTTTCGAATGGGATTTTATAATGGTGGTTTTTGGGTAAACATGACTCAAAGTGACTTTTGTCTTTTGTTGTACAAAATAAATGTGATAAAATATGAATTTGTGTGCATTACAAACACAAATTGCAAACAAGTTGCTACAGAAGGACTACAACTACCAAAATGTGGTGTTTATGCAAATTGTTAGCTACTTAAAGGAATAGTTCACCCAAAAGTGAAAATTTTCTGAAAATGTACTATAGATGAGTTTGTTTCTTATTTAAAATGTCTTAATGATAGATTTGTTTTTTACAAACACACAGCTTTTGTCTTCTCAAGACATTAATTGATGGACTGGAGTGGTGTGGATTATTGTGATGTTTTTATCAGCTGTTTGGACTCTCATTCTGACGGCACCCATTCACTGCAGAGCATCCATTGCTGAGCAAGTGATGCAATGCTACATTTCTCCAAATCTGATGAAGAAACAAACTCATCTACATCTTTGATGGCCTGAGGGTGAGCACATTTTCAGAAAATGTTCATTTTTGGGTGAACTGTTCCTTTACGTTTTTAAAGTACATGGTTTTAGATTCATGAGCAAAATATGGTTTGTTGTTAATGATTCTCCAAGATACTTTTCAGATTTGTTCTACAACATAAATGATACAGTTAAATTTCAAATGTGAATTTTGAAACAATATTAATTTGAAACAATCTCGAAATAATATTAATAAAATTAAAGGCCACTTAGAGTGAGACACTTTCATGACTGTTTATTAACACACTTAAGTACACTTTTAATAAAAAGTGCATAAATATTATTTAATTATATTATTTAATTATATTTATTTTCTTTTTACATCTTTAAAATTATTATTAAATATTAAAATGTGTATGTGTTATTGTTATAAATGTGTAATGTGTTATTGTTATAAAAATGTGTTAGGTTATAAAATTATACCTTTTATATGGAATTTTTTAACCATTTAAAATCTTTTTCATGACTGAATAAAATGGACATTTTTCTTAACGTATTTTTCATTTACTTGCATTTTTTTTTCTCCACAAAATTAACATACTAAATTCATAGTGCTACTATCCTTTAAAAAAAATAAAAAAATAAAAAAACAAAACAAAACAAAACAAAAATGGTTCACAAAAGGACGTTTTGAAGAATGTTCACGCTGCCCTTTCCCATACGTTTTTTTTTTTTTTTACATTATATTAGTGAATTAATATTAATATTAATATTAATATTAATCTCAAATTTCATCCTGTCTACATTTGTTACTATCGATCTGATTTTATAATAGCTGCTTTTTAAAAATATTTATTTTTTTCCAAAAACTGTCAAAAATTTAATAATAAAACTTGCACTTTAAAGCACAACAAAGGATTATTAAAACATAATAATTTAAAATACTTTAAAGTACACTTATTTTGACATGTTGACTAACAAACTAAAACACATGTAAATTACTTAATTATAATTTTAACTGTAGTGTTATTCAATATTACACTTAAAGTTAATACATTTTAAATGTACCAAATTCAAATTCATTATTACAAATATATTTAAATACATGACATACAGTACAAGTTTCAGTAGAAATTACATTAAAGTGTATTTAGTTTGATCGTCAGTACATTCAGCAGTACGTTAACCATATTTCATAAGACTACAGAAATAATTATGTAAAGTTTGTCAAAAAGTGCACCAGTCCAGCACTTATTTTAATATAAATTTTAACCATAATATATTTTCATTTAATTATAAATACCATGCATTTAGCGTGTGAAAACATTATATTCATTTTGCAACTAAGTATATTCTTTATTTCTGTAATAAGTACTCTTTTTAAAAGTATACTAGTGTTTTTAAGTTTAATTCGTTCTGTCTTCCATATGGTGTCAGTGCTTTATTGGTAGAAAAAGCCCAACGAGTGATTGGTTCTAAAGGATTTCCTCCATTAATGAGTTTTTGATGAGCGTCCAGAGACAATTCATCTAAAAGGCGAAGTGGATGACGTGGCTGATGGATTGATGAATGTCCGACCCTTGTGTAAACAGCCTAAGGAGCACATATGCGTGGACGCGGCCCCCTGGGGCCCCCTCACATTGCCCAGGGGATATATCTGTGAGCCCTTGCTGATGGCTCTGAGGTAGGATGATAGATGAAGACATATGAGCGCAGATAGACCATCAGATTATCGGTAAGTCTATCTGACGCAATGCTGTAATCAATCCCGTTTCCCGTCGGCTCCTGAGTTACGAGTCGCGGCCTTAGTGCATGAAACGGCGTGCCTTCATTTCAAACCTGATTTCCCTTTCCCTTCGTGTCTGAACCGAAGTGAACTCACCACAGGCGAGGAACCCAAGCCAACGGCTTTAAAGAAGACTCGCTGGACATCTTTTGATAATTATGTTGTTTTGCTGTTTTTTCTTCCCATCTTCATGCGGATGTGATGTGCTCGAGCCGTGTATCAGCCATTCCCTCTCAACTCTTGCCAGCACGTCTTGTTGAGATGAGCTAATTGCTAACGGGACACCAGAAAGTAATGGCCGCCAGTCAATGTGGGAGACACATGTTGAGTGCGACCGGAGCCAGAGCCCAGGGGAAGCCAAGCCACCTTCGTGAAAACATCCAGTGTGACTCGAGACTCCTGAAAACAGCTATATTCGGGGGTGAACATCCAGATAAACGGGATAATAATTGAAGCCTTTGAAAGCCAAGACCTAGTCCTTGCTTCAACGTTAGCCAAAGGCCAAAGACTTAAACAATGACAACATCTGCAGGCTTTGAGAAATGGTTTCATTGTGTTCGCTTGATTTCACAATAAGTCATCATGTTGCCAGGCCTCCTAAATTTGGTGGGTTCATTTATGACTGATGGGTGTAAGTGATCACAATTATGATGTACGTTCCAATTAGTCCTCTTTATAACTGAACGGTTCTCTAGCAGGATTGATAGGGCTACCCGGTTGCATTGGTGGTCACTTGTGGAAAACAAGATTTAAACCACCCTTAGTTGGTTAGCTGGGTTTCCAGGCTGGCCAAGCTTGTTTAGGTTTGTGCACCTGCCAGCTAGTCAGAATGGCTAAACCACCTCAGACCAACTGGTTGTAGCCATTTCAAGAGGGATATGTTGTGTTTTAGACGCTGGTCCCCAGTATGTTTCCCATCAGACTCCGTAACTAGCTTATCCAGCAAAACTTAGCCAAAACAGTCTGATGAAAAATAAATAAAAAATGAATAAATAAAATAAAAATATCTATCTATCTATCTATCTATCTATCTATCTATCTATCTATCTATGTAGGTATACACAAGGTCTAACTTGCCAACTTCGTTTTAAACAAAATTTTTAACGGATTCTTGCTTTATTTAGTCTTGCTGGTATACGTTGGGCTTTTAAGTGGGTTAACTGGGTTTGAGTTCTAAACAAAATGCCAAATCCTACCTTGAATGTTGACCAACATTTTACATCGCAATCACTTTTTAGTAAACAACACATGTTCTTTGTCCAGAGGGGCTGTTTTAGTTTCCAAATAGTTACACAGGGAAGTACGGGATGATGAATGAATTGACGGCTTCATACAGCATTGGAGCTTTACCAATTACTAGGCAGTTTCAGGACACTTGGCAGGGTTGTATTCACCCTGTCAAACATGTTGCTGAACAGACCCAAAGCGAGCTCTCCGTTCATGCTGTGCAGTGGCATCCAACATCTGGCTGTTCTGACAGATAAAGAGGAATAAGGTGTTAGTGCAAGATCAGCACTAATGGATGTGCAGCAAAAGCCTTACCTGAGGCCCTCGACAGCTTTTTTTCTCGAAGAACCGCTTCCTCAGATCTGGTTAAAGCTCAGATTTTCAGGTTTGCATGTTTCCTCTACTGATACTTAAAAAAATTGTTGGTTATAGAAGGAAAAAAGAAGCCATTTTCTTTCTCCTACAGAAGAAGCGTATGCACAGTTCGCACTGAAACTCTGAAGATCCACACAGAACATGGCAACTTTATAGCATGATGGCAAAAAAAGAAGCTTCGGACACCAAATGGGTAAAATAAAATTAGCCCAAGTTTTGCAGCTAATTAGTTACACATGGGAGGCTGCTTGAAAAAGTAGGTTGTGGGAGAGAAACTTGAAAAGGTGATGACATTTCCAACATCTTGCAGCATTTTGTGGCGTGGGAAACTTACTGCAAACAATTCTGCCTGGGACGTGAATGTTGCGGTAGAAATTCCACGCAATTGCAAAAGAATAAAGGCAGGATGGGCTCTAGGCTAATAAGCGTTTCGTGATCGATTGCTCAGATCCTAATATTTAGATGGGGTAGAGGCTTACGATAATTAGGTTCAAAATCTGTGACAACGGTCCAGCCCTTCCTGCTATCCTTCTGAAATTACCTTCAGATTTATTTAGATGGCTTTTCTTTTAATGATGTAAATGTTTTATTAAGCGGCTTTATAGTGTTTATGTCTGCACTTCCAAAAAATGTGCAAACAGCAAGGATTTTGTGAGGAATCAAGACTCTAAAGCGGGTCTTATTTTATTTTGGTTGGACTGGTAGAGTAAATGAGTGTTAATGAATTTTTCATGTTCTAATATTTCAATACAAACAAACAAAAACGACTATTGAAGTTTGCGGCATCAGGGTTCTGCGATATTCCTGATTTCCTTTCGGTTCAGGAATTTGAATGACAGAAAGACAAATTTAGCGAACTACAATTCAACAGTCACACAACAGGAATGTTGTGTATCAATTCAATGAGAACTTTGCAACAAAACAAAAATGACTGTCATTAATTCTGACTAATTATGCATATTTATTCCCTAGTGTTGAAAAAAGTTTGCACCATTAAAAAAATTTACATTTGTCAAATGCACAACAAAATGTCCACCATATCTGTACTAAATAATACTGTCGTTATCTTCTGTATTAAGGACATAATTAAGAAATTAAGTGTTTTTCTACTATGGTCTATAAAATAAAATTTAATTTACAAAAAGCATATCCAATAGCTCAGAACAACTTGATGATGTAACAGAAACTATGGACTCTCTCTTTTCTAGCACTTTAGATATGGTTGCTCCTTTACGCTTAAGGAAGATTAAGGAAAAGAGTCCAACACCGTGGTATAATGAGCACACTCGGACCCTAAAGAGAGCATCCCGGAAAATGGAGTGCAGCTGGAGAAAAACAAAATTAGAGGTATTTCGTATAGCTTGGTGGGAAAATACTCTCTCCTACAGGAAAGCCTTAAAAACTGCTAGATCTGCTTACTTTACGTCTCTTTTAGAAGAAAACAAACGCAACCCCAAGTATTTATTCAATACAGTGGCTAAATTAACAAAAAAAAATATAGCATCAGCAGGTGCAGACATTACCCAGCAGCACAGTTGTAATGACTTTATGAACTACTTTTCTTCCAAGATCAAAACTATTAGAGATAAAATTGTAACCATGCAGCTGTCAGCCTCAGTATCGCATCAGATAGTACGCTATAGATCCCCTGAGGAACAATTCCACTCATTCTCTTCTACTGGAAATGAAGAATTGTATAAACTTGTTAAATCACCTAAACCTGTATGTTAGACCCTGTTCCATTTAAGCTCCTAAAAGTGGTGCTTCCAGAAGTAATAGATCCTCTTCTGAATATTATTAACTCATCATTGCCATAAGGATATGTCCCAAAAACCTTCAAACTGGCTGTTATTAAGCCTCTCATTAAAAAAAAAAAAAAAAAAAAAACACAGCTTGACCCCAAAGAATTAATTAATTACAGACCGATCTTGAATCTCCCTTTTATGTCAAAGATATTAGAAAAGGTAGTATCCTCACAACTATGTTCCTTCTTAGAGAAAACTGCTATATGTGAGGATTTCCAGTCAGGTTTTAGACCATATCATAGACTGAGACTGCTCTCATTAGAGTTACAAACGACCTGCTCTCATCATCTGATCGTGGTTATATCTCTCTATTAGTGCTAGTGGATCTCAGCGCCATGTTTGACTCTATCGACCACAACATTCTTTTAAATAGACTAGAAAATTTTGTTGGCATTAGAGGAAGTGCACTGGCATGGTTCAAATCGTACTTGTCTGACCGTCATCAATTCGTGACAGTAAATGAAGAGGTATCATACCAATCACAAGTGCAGTATGGAGTACCTCAAGGCTCAGTACTAGGCCCCTTACTTTTCACGCTTTACATGTTACCCTTGGGAGATATCATTAGGAAACATGGTGTTAGCTTTCACTATTATGCTGATGATACTCAGCTCTATATTTCTTTGCGACCCGATGAAACATACCAATTTGCAAAACTAACGGAATGTATAGCTGATATCAAAAACTGGATGACTAGCAATTTCTTACTGCTAAATCCTTAAAAAAAACAAAACAAAAAAAAAACAAAACAAAAAAAAAATACAGAGGTGTTAATTATTGTAATTACTGGACCAAAAACTTTTGCATGTAATAACCTAGATCACTGTCTAATACTTGATGGCTGCTCTGTAAATTGTTCGTAATCAGTTAGGAACCTAGGCATAGTTTTTGATAGCAATCTTTCCTTCAAAAAACATGTTTCTAGCATTTGTAAAACTGTATTTTTTCATCTTAAAAATATATCTAAATTATGACCTATGCTCTCAATGTCAAATGCAGAAACATCAATTCATGCGTTCATGACCTCAAGGCTAGAATATTGTAATGCTTTATTGGGTGGTTGCTCTGCTCGTTTAATAAACAAACTCCAGCTGGTTCAAAATGCAGCAACTAGAGTTCTTCCTAGAACCAAGAAGTATGACCATATTAGCCCGGTTCTGTCAACACTGCACTGGCTCCCTATTAAACATCGTATACATTTTAAGATCTTGCTTATTATCTATAAGGCCCTGAATGGTTTGGGACCTCAGTATTTGAGTGAGATCTTATCACATTATAGTCCTTCACATCTGCTGTGATCTCAAAACTCTAGCCATTTGATATTACCTTGAATATCAAAATCAACTGCGGGCGGGAGATTGTTTTCCTATTTAGTGCCCAAACTCTGGAACAATCTACCTAACGCTGTTCGGGAAGCAGACACACTCTGTCAGTTTAAATCTAGATTAAAGACCCATCTCTTTATCCTGGCTTACACATAATACACTATCGCATTTCTATAATTCAAATCCGTTAAAGGATTGTTAGGCTGCATTAATTAGGTCAACCGGAACCAGGAACACTTCCCAATACACCCGATGTACTTGTTACATCGTTAGAAGAATGGCATCTACGCTAATATTAGTCTGTTTCTTTCTTATTCCGAGGTCACCGTAGCCACCCAGATCCAGTCCGTATCCAGATCAGATGGTGGATCAGCACCTAGAGATGACCTCTACAGCCCTGTACGTCAGCGGAGACCACGACAACTAGATGAGCCCCAGAGACTGATCCCCAGTGAAGACCCTGTCTCCTAGACGGCCATCGGGACAAGACCACAGGAACCAGATGAGTCCTTTGCACAATCTGACTCTGCTTTAGCCTAGATTTAAACTGCTGATTTTGTCTGGCCAGAGGAGAATGACACTATTTCGACACACTATTTCCCCGTCTAAATACTGTAAAGCTGATGTAAAGCTGCTCTGACACAATTTGCATTGTTAAAAGCGCTATACAAATAATAATAGTAGTAGTTGTAGTATTAAAAAGTTATCTATCTATCTATCTATATACATGACAAAGTATACATTCTCCACCAGAATTTGCACATTTGTAGCCAACAAAAAATATATTTACAATAATTTGATGTATTTCAGAGTGAATCAGAATATTCATCAAGAAAGAATGGGCAGGCTTGATTGTATCCCTCAGGCGTTACCAGAATGTGACTTTCAGATGAACGACCAACTCCTGAAACATATTTGGCTACAATTATTTTCTCCTTTAATAGGGTTAGTTTTGATTTCCAGTTGAACTCTTCACTGAGTGCAAAGCAAAATTCTGAAACTGAATCAATCCATGTCAAACTATAACATTTCAGTGCACGAATCAGACTAAGAAATCCATCTTTCATGTTCCATGGAAGAAAGAAACTCATACTGGTTTTGAACAACATGCGAGTGAGAGTGAATAATGTTTTTGTTTTTGGGTGTTCATTTAAAGCAGATACAGAGCCCCGTTTAAACTTGTCAATGACACTGGAATAGCTTCCAAAATGTGTCCGCACTTCTGTTCCCTTGAGCGAAACCGTTAACCCCAGCTCGCTCTGGGCAGACTGTCCGTGTAACAAGTGTACTGAAATTCCCTTTGGATAAAACACCATCCGCTAACTAACAAATAACCAACAAATTTCGTTGACACCGAAACATCACTTGTTTTAACTGCATCTGGCTCTCCGGTGCCTGAATCGAGCTTGGGGCTCCAGTCAAATTTTCAGAGATATATTTCACCAGCATATTGAATTCTGCTCTACAACACGCAGAACTTCAGTTTAAAGTGGCCACTAGAGGATCGACGTCTGGAAACAAACAGACAGCGGCCTTGCCAGAAATCTCCAAACCAGAGCACAGCACTGTATTAATTTCATTAATCAGCTCCACATGTAAACGTGGAGCTGGAGCTAGTGATAGAGAGAGAAGATGAAGAAACCTGAGGTAGAAAGATGAGTGAGAGAAAGGGGGAGCTGGAGGACTGTGGGATATGGCAGGAACACAATGACACAGTGCCTTAAATAAGTAGTTCACCTAAAAATGGAAATGATGTATTTATTATGTTATTATTTACTCACCCTAATCATAGGAAAACTATCAGCTGTTGACAAAGGGTTTTCCTGGTCTTCTGAAATGCTCTTTATGTCCCCTTTGACAAAAATATAACGTCTCTTATAGTACGTTTACAGTGAAACTGATATCTTCTATAAAAATTCCTCATGGTTTTAGAACATCAAGGTTATTTATTACCATCCTTTGGTTCGGAAGGGAATTACTAGCTTTGGTAGATGAAATATACAAACCATAGACTTGAGTTAAAATACAGATGCCTTGATAAATTACTCCTGTAAGAGTACAAATTCCTTATAAAATTGTATTTAAAACATACAAAAGTATTTTATTTTCATGTACTTTGGCATCAAATGCAAAAGTACTGATCAAATTATTATTGCAATTTGATACGATGTATCCTATTACATACAATATTTTAGTTTAAGAAGAGGCTTCTGAAGATCTAACAGACAGAATAGAGTTCAAATAGGTCTGACCTTATTATGAATTATTATAAATCGCTAACTATATGTCAGCTTTCAAGCATTTTGTGTAATGAGTGTGAACAGTTGCACCTTTTGGATTAACTAGATTTAGACTAACAATTTACTATAGAAGCTTGTTTTCACCATGGAATAAAAAAGGTAGTTGTGAATTTTCTTTCAAAATTCTGACTTTTTTCTTGCAATTGAGAGGTTACATCTCAGAATTCTGAGCTTACATTTATGTCGCAACTGGGAGTTTACGTCTCGCAATTCTGAATTTTTCCTCAAAACTCTTTCTGGCTTTTTTTCTCAGAACTGCGAGTTTATAGTGCAATTGTGAGTTAACATCTCACAATTTGTACTTTTTTTCTCAGAATTCTGAGATCACATTTCACAATTTGGACCTTTTTTCAGAATTGCAATTTTATGTCACAATTGCAAGTTTACATCTTGCAATTCTGACTTTTTTCTTTAAATTGTGAGGTTTATGTTGCACTTGCAAGTTCACATTTTGCAATTCTGACTCTTTTTTTTTTTTTTCTCAAATTTCCAAGCTTACATTTCGCAATTTTTTTTTTTTTTTTTTTTTCTCAGAACTGCGAGTTTACAGTGCAATTGTAAGTTAACTCTCACAATTTGTATTTTTTATTTTTTTTTCTGAGAATCCTGAGCTTACATTTCACAATTTGGACCCTTTTTTGAGAATTGTGAGTTTATGCGTCACAATTGCGAGTTTACATTTTGCAATTCTGCCTTTCTTCCCCTTAGAAGTTAATGTCGTAATTGCAAGTTTACATTTCGCAATTCTGACTTTTTTCTTAGAATTGCGTTTATGTTGCACTTGCAAGTTCACATCTTGCAATTCTGACTCTTTTTTTTTTTTTCAAAATTCCAAGCTTACATTTTGCTATTTTTTTCCCCTCAGAATTCAGAGTTTATATCTCACAAGTCTGACTTTTTTTTTCTCAGAACTGCGAGTTTATATTGCAATTGTAAATGAACATCTCACAATTTTTACTTCTTTCTCAGAATTCTGAGCTTACATTTTGCAATTCTGCCTTTTTTTTCTTAGAATTGCAAGTTAGTGTCACAATAGCAAGTTTACATTTCGCAATTCTGCCTTTTTTTCTTAGAATTGTGAGTTTATGTTGCACGTTCAAGTTTACATCTTGCAATTCTGAGTCTTTTTTCAAAGTTATGAGTTTACATTTCACATTTTTTTCTCAGAATTCAGTTTACATCTCGCAATTCTGACTTTTTTTCCACAGAACTGTTTATATGTCGCAAATGCACATTTATGTACATTTTGCAATTCTGCCTTTTTTTCTAAGAATTTAATTTCATACAAGTTTATATCTTGAATTTCTGACTTTTCTCAAAATTCTGAGCTTACATTTCGCAGTTTGGATTTGGGAGTTTGTCGCAATTGTAAGTTTACATCTCCAAATTCTCACATTTTTCTCACATGTCAGCAATACTAACATTTTGTGTTTATAACTTTCTGACTGCAAATCCTCTACACATTAGGATCATATTACTCCCAGTTTGTAGCTCATTTTGAGTCAGATAAGATCGATTCAGCAAAGTGTTACCTGGAGACTCAAGTGGATCACTGAATCAAGGATATGACTCAGAAACAGCTGCAATACGATCAGTCCAGTTTGTGAACGAAGAGTTCAGTGTGTTCAGTGTGAACCCATTCAATTGGTACATCAAAAAGAATCATCCAAAAGAATGATTTGCATATGAGTAGGACATTGTTATCATGTCATGGTGCAGGTGATTTCTTCATTTCGAAATAACAATGAACATTTTATTTATTTATTTATTTATTTTTAATGAAATGTAGTCACATATAAAATCAATATATTATGTTCTGGAATGTAGTAAAGTAAGAGCAAAAACATTGGCTATTTAAATACATTAAAGAAAATAATTTGACCCTGATAATAAACAGACTGGCGCCGCCACATACAATTGAGATTGATATTTGTTTAGAGTTTAACAGGGGTTATCTCTTTTCACAGGACAGAACATTCCTGAACATTAGTAGACATCTAGTTGGAGATATCTTGGGAAGTAAGCACAGAGATAAAGAATCAAATGTAAGTAATAACAGAAAACAGCTGAACGCCATAATTTGTCAGAGAATGTACACCCTCCTAATTCAAAATGTCACTGATAATATTGTCCAGTAGGCTTTGGGTGTCTAATTATTTGTAACATATTCCCTACAGTCCAAGTCATATTTCAGCTGCTTAAAAGTATTTACAGATTCTTTCTTTAGACACTTTTGGCCCAGGACCTTCAGGAAAATTCAAAACATGACCTTCAAAAGTGCTCCATAATTTAACTCATAGCTTATTAGAGTAGTTGAATACCTCTCTGGAGGTCCTTCACTGGAAATGAATGGGTTTCGATATGGTGTTTTAGATTATTGGCTGTTCAGTACAGCTCAACCAGTACAACTCGTCTAGGATTTTGTAATAGTGTTCTTGGAACTCCATCTATCCATGTTCCACATTGTCTCTACAGAAGGAACTTGTTTCCATCATATTTGCTGAAGTCAAAGCTGTCTAAAACTATTTCAAGGCTATTTGAATTCATATGGACTCACATTCCCAGCAATTTCCCCTTGGCAGTGCTTTCCTTCCTTGACCAGTTCTTTAAGAGAAGGGTTGACCTGACCAGAAAATTGGTTATGAAGTAAAAAATAAATAAAAAAAACAAATAAATAATAATAATAATAATAATAATAATGTTTAACTGTATAATGATAAGATGTATGGTCATTATTTATCATATGAATTAGGTTGAGAATTTAAGTTAAGAATATATGCAATAAGTTGAGAATGTATTTGCATTTTTTCTGAAGTGGTGGGAAACATTGCCAATGGGGTAAAAAAAAAAAAAGTAAAGCAAGACAAAAAATACTGATAAAGACCAGATTACTTTACTTTACTTTACTTTACTTTACTTTACTTTACGCAGTGCAGCAATACAACTTTTGCACTACTTTTCATGCTGATAATGAGGAGCAATTCTCTGACTGGTAAATAAATCCCTCAGCTTTTCACAAAGAAGATTTAAGTGTTGAAAAATCATAAAGTAGTGTAATTGTGTGTTGATAAGATTTATTTTGAGAAAATAATTCTAAAAATAATTCTAAATATCTTACACTTAATTGTTATTTATTAATAAATTTATTTAATTTTAAGATTTTTCAAAACAAGACAGATATACATATTATTTTAGATTTTGATGTTTTGCAGTACAACAATTTTCACGCTGATGGAGCAATGGTCCAAAAAAAAAAAAAAAAAAAAAAAAAAGAGAGAAAAAGAAAAAGAAAAAGATAAAAGAAAATCTACAAAAATGAATACTTGGGAAAATAATTCCCTGAGCTTTTCTCACGGGAGATTTAGGTGTTGAAAAATCATCAGGAAGATAATTGAGTGGTAAGCATAGCTGAATCATTAGCAGAGGGCTCTTGGGTCTTAAATTAAGACCTGTTTTGACACTTCAGATTGACTTGTGCTCAAGTGTAAGACAAATTCCAGTCTAGGGCTCAGGCAGCTTGCAGGGATATCACTTGTGTTATTGAAACACGGCTCTCCGGCAGAGTGAAAGACCGAGACACGGGCGGCAGCACAACGTCTCCATTTAGACCACTGAAAAACAGCTGCATCCAAATGTTCCCTCTCAGTAACCCAGAGGGGTCCCAAGCCATTGCCTCCAAAGCCTTCAGAGGCCCCCTCCAACCCCCCTCGTCCACCGCTCTAGACTAGAAATGGATTCCAGCACCGGTAATGCTGAGCAGGAACAAATGGGCTGTAGACCACCCCTACAACCCCAGCGCTCCTCGAGCTCCAGCGCTTACACAAATAAACCGCCAAAGATTTAATGACATTGGGCTTTGGGATCTTTTTTTCGGCCCTGCTTGTTCATTGAAAGATCAAACGGCTCTCAAGTGCTGAACGATTCTGGGAGAGCGGTGATATATTCATCTCGTAGCTTCCCAGCATTCCCGGCAGCTGTATATTGTCTTTTCCGCGTTTAACTCTGAAGGCCGAAACGCACATGAATTAACTCTCGCCGTCTTGAAGACAAATGGTCGAGTTTTACTTTCCATTTTTAATGTTGACAAATGACACTAATGTTGTGTAACCCCCTCCGTAAGGACGTGGAAATTTTATTTCAACACATGGCTAGTGTGGATGTCAACAAGACACAAGTTTGTTTACACAAGTTAATCATGCAACACGTTAGTAACAAAAGGCATGTTGCAACACGTTAGCAACATATTTGCAACAAAATTTAATATCGCTAAATCATAGTTATCCATCAATGCTAGTTTGAAATGTTTTTCGCAGCTGAAGAAGACATGTATTTTCCGTCTTAACAGAGTCTACAAGTTGTGCAACATGTAAAGTTTGCTGTATTCCCGAAAGCTGTAAAGTTATTATCTTTTCTGGGTTTAACTCTTAAGGGCGAAATGTGCATTAACTCTCATCATCTCATCAAGGCAAGTGGTCAAGTTTTAGTTTCTAGTTTATGTTGACAAATGATGCTGATGCTAACATTGTTTAACCTCCCTCCCTAGTGAGGCCATGGAAACTTTATTTCAGCACACCGCTAATGTGCTAATGCATTATTGCGGATGTCAACAAGACACTACGGTTTGTTTACACACATTAGTTACAAGAGTGTCTCAAAAGCGCCTACAATTCATGCAACATGTAAAGTTTGCATTGCTGCATTTCCGGAAGATATATCATCTTTTCCGTGTTAAAATCTGAAGGATGAAAACACGCACAGATTAACTGTCGCCATATTGAAAAAACGGTCAGGATTTGCTTTGCATTTTTATGTCGACAAATGATGCTAATGCTAATGTTGTGTAATCCCCATTGTTGTGGAAATTTTATTTCAGCACATGGGTAGTGTGCTAGTGCAGATGTCAACGAGACACTCTGTTTACACATTTAAGACATCACGTTAGTCGTGCAACACGTAAAGTTAGCATTGCTAAGTCATAGCTAGTTTGCTAAATCTGTCAATGCTAGTTTGAGATGTTTTGATGGCTAAAGAAGACATACATGAAAAATTACATTTTATGGAAGCTGTATATTGCTTTTAACTTCGAAGGACGAATGTGCATGAATCAACTCTTGCTGTCTTGAATACAAAAAGTCAAGTTTTATTTACTAGTTTATGTCGACAAATGATGTTAATGCTAATGTTGTTTAACCCCCCCCCTTTATGCATTAAAGTCATCATGTTTGTCGTACAACACGTAAAGTTAGCATTGCTAATTTGTAGCTATCCGTCAACACTAGTTTGAGATGTTTTCATGGCTGAAGAAGACATGCATTGCAAAGTATTTCCCATCTCATGAGCGTCAACGAGTCATGCAAGATGTATAGTTTACATTGCCACATTCCCAGAACCTGTATAATGTTTTTTCCGCGTTTAACTCTAAAGGGTGAAACGTGAATAAATTAACTCTCGCCACCTTGAAGACAAATGGTCGAGTTTTACTTTCCATTTTTATGTCGACAAATGATGGTAATGCAAGTGCAGACGTCAACCAGATGCTGCAGTTTTTTGAGCATTTAAGTCATCATGTTTGTTGCGCAACATGTAAAGTTAGCATTGCTAAATCCGTCAATGCAAGTTTGAGATGTTTTGACGGCTGAAGAAGACATGCATTGAGAAGTATTTCCCACCTACGAGTCACGCAACATGTAAAGTTTGTATTGCTGCATTCCCAGAAGCTGTATATTGTCTTTTCCGCATTTCACTCTGAAGGGCGAGAAGCACATTTATTAACTCTTGCCGTCTTGACATAAAAATGGAAAGTAAAACTTTACCATTTGTCTTCAACAAATGACGCTAATTCTAATCTTGTGTAACCCCCTCTGTGAGGCTGAAGAAACTTTATTTCAGCACATTGCTGGTGTGCTAGTGTGTGGACGTCAACAAGACACTTGGGTTTGTTTACAAATTTAAGTCATCACGTTAGTCGCGCAACTCGTAAAGTTTGCATTACTAAATCGTAGCTATCCATCAACGCTAGTTTGAGATGTTTTCTCGGCTGAAGAAGACATGCATTGAAAAGTATTTCCCCCTCATGAATGTCTATAAGTTTCAAACATATTTTCACCTCAAAGAGAGCAGGGATCATGTTCAGGATAACATATTCTCTGGACTATGTCACATACCTTCCTTCCTTCCTTCCTTTTGATTCCTGTCTTTTACCCAGTTCCAGTTAAGCTAGTTTTTCTTCCAAGGAAAATTTGTGCGGTTCTAACCAAAAATAGGACTTTAAATAATATTTTACACTGACAACAAACATTAAAATGTGATCATTAAGAAATTTCACAGATTTGCCAGAAAAATTTCCTATCATTTCCGACTTTGACAGCATGCTAAAGACTTTAGCAGTGTGAATATATGCAACTGTGAGAACAGTTAGGATTTCTCAGCGGATAGCGACTGGGCTCAAACCGCATTTGCCAAGATAATGTGTTTTTCAAACACATTAAATATCACTTAGGCCATTTCCTCCAAAAATCCTTCTGGGTTTAAAAAAACTTATTGAGCAACTTATCTTAAGTTTAGGTGTGCTAGTGATTTTGCATAATTTAATGCAACTGCATATCAGTTTAAAAACTGCTTGTTTATGTCAGTTGCAATTAAGCTAAATTCAGTTTGGGAAGTCTGGTGGCAAATGAGAATTTTAAATAGATGCTTTAAAAGGATTAATTGTCCATGGCTACATGAGAGTTGAACAACCATGGTCTAAAACTGGCTATGGCTCTGTTCCAAACCCAATGAGCTGTTTTTACTGTCTATTGCCTACACAGAGAGCTACATTCTAAGCATGCAACCATCATGGAACTTCATAAGTCACTGTTTTGAAATTCTACATTGGCAACAACTCATTCAAATTCAGCACTTTCTTTGGTGTATGTGACTCGCTATTGATTTCAATAGAGTTTAATGTTGGTATGTTGCTAAGCTAACTCAATACTCAATACCAAATATTGGTAAAATATTATACTGAACTGATTTTTTTTATTTTATTTTTTTCCCAGTAAATGTCTAAATATCCTTCAAACAAGATACATTTACTATTGTTATACTACTGGCAAATAATTCTAGTTTTAAACAGAATTTGACGCTATCTATTTATCTTATTGTAAACAATTAATTAATTTTTTTTTTTTTTTTTTTTTAACTTGTAATTTTTAATCAAAATACTGTATAACAATGCAGATACCAACATATTGGGAAAGTAAACAGTGCAAGTTTAATTATATTTTCAATTGAAATTTTTGGTATAAAGTGTAAAAATTAGGCAAAACAGTGAAAATTATTTTTTGATTGTGAATGATGACAGAACTATTTTTTTTTTTTAAATAATTAAGTAGAGTTTTAAAGTCAGCACAAAATTGAAATTCACCCTGTCTATTATCTAAATGTAAGTTATTGAGACTTATTGAGAATCATATTGAGACTTTAAGCATAAATCTAACAAAATTTAGTAGGTCTTAAAAAATCACCAATTAGGTTTCCTCTGATTCAAGATATTTGAAATCATGTCTTTTAATATTGCTAAGTGCAGTTTTCTCAAATATCATTAGCTTGTTTTAAAGGAAAACAGAAAAAAAAAAAATATATACTGATTTAGCTTTTTTTTTTTTTGCCTTGGGATTGTACGCCTACAATGACTTGGTCTTTGTGTGTGTGTGATTCAGTGAGAGCGTGAGTGTGATAGGGTCTTCTGAACATGCAGAAGAATACTTTCCAAGTTCTGCTTTGCACGTTACAATCGCCAGGGGTAAAGATCTGGCTGGTGGGCTCTGGCCCACAACAACAAGTGTAGGAGAAAATGCTAATGTAATCAAATATATTAAATACATGTGCATGTGTTTAGAACAAGAGAAGAAAATGGCTTTGTTCTGAACCTCTCTGTTCTTTTTTTTTTTTTTTTCCTTCACGATTCCCCCAAATGTTTGATGTGTAATGTTTTTTTCTCTAAAAGCCAAAAGACTTCAACCTCAGGGAATTTTAGAGAATATTACCATGACATATACTTCAAATATGTAAAGAATATTTCAGCAAAAGTGAAAATTCTGTCATCATTTACTCACCTTCATGCCGTTCCAAACCCACATGACTTTGAAAGGTAAAATCAAAGAAAGTACTGTTAGCTTTTTTAATGCAATTACAATAAATGGGAATTTTATTCCCAAGCTTTATTTTTGTGAATGAAATCGTTCATAATTCTATCATGATGATGACGATGAAGAAATATTCCGGGATCAAAACAAATAAAGCTCAATTTGCAGCATTAGTGTAATAATGTTGATTACCAAAAATTGAAGTGTGGTTATAATGAAACAAGTGAATGGGACCCATTATCACTCAAAAATGCTTAAAAATACTTTCTGTTTCAATAGTAAAACTACAATATGTAAAAAAAAAAAAAAAAAGAAAGAAATAAAAAAAAAAGTGTTTTCCTTCACTCACTCACCTTCTACATCTAATTTTATAAAATTTTACAACTTCACTGCCATGACAACATGAACCACAAAACATAAATAAATAAATAAATAAATAAATAAATAAGCAAGCAAATAAATAATCTTAATCAGTATTTTGTCTTGGTTTCCAGCAGAATTATCTAAACATTCTTATATGAAGATGCATTTACTTGAGAAGCAAAAATACTTACATTTTCTGAGAACAAGACTTGATATCTTGTCTAAATTAAGAGTTCATGCTTATACCAATAGAACTAATACCAATATTACAATATTGCTATTTTTTTTTGATAGATATTGTTTCTTGTTTTGATCATAAATTTTTTTTTTTTTTTTTTTTTTCAGAAAACAAGCCATTTTGCTTGTGTGCAGTGTGTGAACAACTTTAAAGCCAAAACAATACTCAAATTTAAAAAAAAAAAAATAATGAATGTAGGTGCTTTTATAAACTTATAGCGTTAGATTTAAGTCCTCCAAAAATCAGCCCCATTCACCTCCATTGTAAGTGCCTCAATATAGCTTTTTTTTTTTTTTTATATATATATATATATATTTATCTACTTATTCAAACAATTTTTTGGGTGTTAATCAACATTTTGCCATAAATGTTGTCGGTTTGAGCTTAACTAGCATTACACCTAGAATAGTCCTTTAATGGTGGAGTTTTTATTACAGGTCTAACACAATAGCTATAATTGAAATGCATTAGTTTAATTCATAAACAACAACATCAGGAATGTGCTGAAAAAAAAATAGTAAAAGACAAATGTGAGGAATTTACAGCATGGCTGCTTGGTCAGAACTGATATGAATCTGTAGAGCTCTGCCTGGAGACCAGCTCCTGCTCGCAGTATCAAGTATGTCCAAGAATAGCTGGCTTGTCTGATCGCTGTAGTGCACAGGACGAGCAGTGTGTGTGGCCCACGTTTGCCTCTCTGCCACATGTTCACACGTACTCAAACACATTTCACTTCACTTACATGCCTGCGCTCACCCCTTCACTACAAAGTCACAGATGTCGCGCCACAGCTAGTAGGGTTTTTGTCGCAGTTGGCCGGGTCAGAGGAAGCCAAGCTAATTTTCTACAACACAATCACAATTGTAGAGACTTGTTGCAACTGATAAACCAATTAAAGCAACAACAAATTAAGTTAAAATTCTTAGCATATTAACCACTAACCACCTGCAAACAGCTTAACAAGGCACTATATTGCACTGCACTGTATTAATTCTCATTCTTTTGATTGCAAACATGCTCTTTTGTATGCAATTTAGGGTTATAACCTTCTTCATAACTTCAGATCACCATAGCAAAAGCCTAGTGATGCCCTAGTAACCACCCAAAACACCATAATTATCAATTAGTGATGACCAATTAACCAACCAAATCTCTTGGCAATTCGTACATATTTTACAAGTTGGCTAATTCGTACGACCTTACTTGTAAAAATTTGTGCGATTTTTGCAAATCGTACATATTTTACAGGTTCCCCAATTCGTATGAATTTGTATGAATGACCTATCCCTAACTCCACCCCTAAACCTACCCATCACTGGGGTCTAGACAAATCCTACAAAATCGTTTTATTTATATATCCTCCTGCTAAAAATACATGCTACTGATTATACTGATAATTTCTGATCATTCAGGTGTGCAAATGAATCATATAGTACAAATGAGGAAAAACAAAATGTGTGCTGCCAAATATAAATATACAATATAAAAAAGAGGTCAGATTGGGTGAAATTTGTTAGTATTTTAAGAAAAAAAAGTTATGCAATTCATACTATTTTTACATCATTTGAAAGTGCTATGGCAGTAGAGGCAGGCACATTAATTTGCGTTATTTTAACGTTATGTATAGTTTTTAAATAAAACCTACCCCGTTCAGATGGTAATACATGAATATGGACATGCTTACGTTCAAGCATTTGATACAGTGGGCTTAAACAGACCTTTTACTGCAGCTTTAGTTTGCAAACAATGGACACTCATGGCCTGAATATGATTTTCATTTATAATAATAAATGCTAAAATTCGGCATTAGTAACTTACTTTTTTGCGCCATCAGTCGCGTGCTCATTCACGTTCCGAGGATCTCCCACTCTTGGCTCATTTTGAGTCAGACTTTGAATTTTTTTAATTGTTAACGAGAGACTCGATCTGATCGGATCATTTGAATCAGTGAGTTGTTGACTTGAGAACTCAATAAAATTTGTGAATGAAGCGTTAAGTGCGATTTGCGAACCGATTTAACAGGCTCATTGAAAATAATCAGCTCATTCATCATGGAATGACATGTTTTTATGAAATGTAGTGGAGTAAAAAGTATGATAAAATAAAACTTTCCCAAAATAAAAATACTAAAACAGTTACTGTCCACCACTGTGACCTAGTGACCGCGAGGGTCACAAAGTGGTGGAAAATTTTAGGTAAATTTCTTAAAACTTTCCAAATATTCTCCAAAATTTCCAAAACTGTCCAAAAGTTTCAAAAAATTCTGGAAAGTTTCAACTTTTTTTTGGAAAGTTTCCAGAAATGTTCTGCCCTTTTGTAAACCTATTGACCACCCAGAACACCATAATAGTCACCTAGCGATGAACACCCAAGAAACCACCAGGAATATTTTAGCAATCATCTAGGGCCACCCTAAAAATCACTCAGAACAGCATAGTGCCTCTGACACTCAACAAACATGCTAGCAACCACCCAAAATACCATGGAGACCACTTAGTGATACCCTGGCAAACAACAAGAACACCCTAACAACCACCCAGAAAATTATAGCAGCCATATAATGCCACCCTAACCACCCCCAACAGAACACCATAGCAACCTATAAATTATATCCTAGATACCACTTGAAACAACACAACACAATGCGCTGACAATCAAAAAATGCTATCAACCACCTAAACCACCACGGCTACCGCTTAGCAACACCCTAGTGATCACCTGAAACACCACATCAACTGCCTAGCAAAAGCTTAGTCATTGTGTACCTAACAAACACTCAGAACATCCTGGTGACAACTTTGTGGCATCCTAGCAACCCCCCAGAACACTATAGCAACCACCTAGTGACACCCTAGAAACTGCCTAGTGACCATATTTCTTAATCTATATTTTTCCTGTTGAAATTACATTTGTAGCAACCATCCAAAACACTATAGCTACCACTTAGCAACACCCTAGCAACCACCTGAAACAACACATCAACTGGCTAGCAACAACTTAGTCATAGTTTAACTAACAAACACTCAGAATGGCCTGGTAACAACCTAGTGACATCCTAGCAACCACCTAGCAACCACCTAAACTTATTTTTCCTAATCTATATATTTTTTTTCCTATTGAAATTGTGCTTGTATTTTGTTATTTAGGGGTACTGTTTGTAGTTGCTCACATTTCATGGGGTAGATATGTAATTATTCTCTTCACATTTCTAGTAATGGACATTGGTTTACATGTGTTGAGTTTATGCAACAAACATAAGGCCATATTCGGAGGATGAGTTATAATGGATGACACAACAAAGTGTATCGTAGTGCCACTAAACATATATTCAAAAGTGTGTGTCCTGAATGCTCAAGGCATCTTGAATGTGTTTGTTTGCCTTCTGCAATACTCGTTACAGTCTAACATCAAAGTTAACACTCAAAGGAAAATTAAATTAGCATATTGCCTCAAGGTATATTTTTTAAAGTAAAAGAAAAGAAAAGAAAAAAAACTCAACTCAACTAGCTTGGACTTTCAATTTCTCCTCAAGCTCACATTAGCTTTGTGACTCACACATTCATAATATGAAGAATTTAGACAATGCAATGTTCATTTCTTGTTCGAACATGATATATTTTCACCATCGGCATAAGTTCAGTGCTTTGTAGTTTATCTTGTCTCCTGATTATATTCATCCTCCTTATTCATATCACTGTTTAAATGATCCTCAGCCAGTATTCCCATGCAAATATATGTCTCCTATATTCCAATGGTAATTTTGATTACAATTTTTTCACGGTCTTCTGATGTGACTTGTAGTCACATTTTGTTGAATATAATGTTTTGTTAAGTACGCTTGAATAACCACAGTTCATATTATTATTTCTGAAAACCACATCAAGTGACTTCCAGTTTGTTGCTGCATACTAATTTCTATATTTATGATGCACACTAAAATGTACTTTGTGGGTGATAGTGTCAAATCTTACCTTTTTGTCTTAATATGACAAACCCTCTATACACGCATTGTTTGCGTTTGCATATTAAGGTGATTACATTAGCGAAATCTGATGCACAAAAAAAAGGTAATTTGCCTATAGTCAAAAGTGTAGTGATGTATGAAGTCACTTTGAAACCAAGCAGATATTTGTTGGAGAAATTCACGCGATTAGCAGAAAAATTTGCATGATCAACTGAATTCAATGCAAAATCTGCAAGGAGAATTTTTTCAGCCTCACAGGAAATTTCCATTTGTGTGGATTCCTATTGAAATGATTGGATTTCGCCCGCAAAAATTAGCTGAACAACAGTAGATTTGACTTCACATGAAGTTTCAGCATTTAGCTAAATTCATCAGCTTTATATTTAAATTCACATTAACGAAATTTTGCGATTAAAAAGGTCCATTGACTATTGTCAATAGTGTAGTGATGTATGAAGCACACAGAAGTCTGTTTTCTGTTGGTCAAAGTGATTTCGCATGAGCAGCTGAACCAGATGAGAAATCTGCATGGAGAAATCTGTCGGCCTCACGTGAAATTTTCAGTTGCGTTGCTTCCTGCTGACTGTATTTTATCCGCAAGAATTCGCTGAACAACAATAAATTTGATTGTACCTTAAGTTTTAGCAATTAGCTAAATTTACTAGCTTCATTATTATTTAAAAATGCATTATTTTATGCACTTTTAGGTTCACATAAAATGGCCTTGCATTCTTTTTTTCAACTTGCTCTCACAAGAAAATATAGTTGCATGCAAGTATGCAGTTTCATATAAATTTGCAGTATCGATAAATTTATAGAATTCGTAACAAATCAAAATAGATACAATTTTTGGTTTTCTTCAGCTTGTGGATACTGGGTGAAAAATCCAATTGAAAAGAAAGAAATTCAAGTCTAATCCTTGACAGCAATGAATTACTATTTAAAGCAAATGGAACTTTTTGCTTGACGCAATCATTTACTGATAAAAATTGAAAAATCATGGCCAATTTGTTGTTCCAAAACTCAGCATCATGTTGTTTCAAACCTGTTTGACTTGCGTTCTTTCTGCTGTGGAACACAGAAGATATTTCGAAAAATGTCTGTTTTGTCCAACCAATGAAAATCCAATGTCTTGACGTTTTTAACCCCATTGACTTTCACTGTATGAACAAAAACAGTTTAAATATTCTCCAAAATATCCCAAATTCTAATCTTGAATTATCATGAATGCAAAGTATGAATTGGGCATTTGTTTCATTCTGCCTGATGTTTCTATGAACTGTGCATACAGTAGCTCTTTTGAGTTGTTGGAAAGTGCAGAGATGTGCCGAGGGTGTACAGTGCCATCTGTCAAGACAAATTAGCTGCTGCTCTTCACTGGCAAGCTGAGATGTGTCAAACAAGGGGAGAAACACTTGCTTTCAATGATTGACACGGAGTGATCCCACACTACCTCAGCGAAATCCACCACTTTTACCTTATTTCCAATGTCTGACAAGGCAAACTGCAAGATCTCAGCCACAGGCCAGTGCTCAAGCACAGAGCAACAGGTGCTGGCTTCTCGTCTTACAGACTTTCAGCCTCTGTTGTCAAGTCAGGGCTGCACAAAAATGGTCGAGGACACTATCAGAATTTAGTGTTTTATTAAGCGGCAATATTTTTTTCCACTTCTAGAATGCATTTTAAATAATTTTCAGTAATAATTTTAAAGTATATATATGTACATTTTTCTGTGCAGTATAGAGCCCCTCCATAATAAAATCTCAAAACAAATTTGGGTTAAATTGGTTTAACATTTGCATGATTATATGTTAAGTACTGTACGTGTTTCATTTCCTTCATGTTTTCCACATTTTGTTCAACACTCATTTGTCTTCTAGTTCATTTCAGTGGTTCTGTAGTGTGCAAATATTACATGTAATCACCTTAATTTATATTATAAAATGAATAGTTTATGATATGAATCACCTAAAAGGCCATAAAATGCATGCATAGAAAATACAAAACTAATTTAAAAATGTAAAAGTGTTAAAATGGGAGTAGATGGCATGTCACACTGCTAGCACTGCTTGACACCTCATATCAACTACCCATCTACAATTTATAACTAGACTCACAGAGAATCTGGAAACTTTCAAAACATTTTTTTTTTTTTTTTTTGTGCTGATCATGGAGGAAAATCTGTGCAACATGGTAAATTTTATTACTTATCATTTTATTACTCCATTAACAGAACACATGATTAAATTAACCAAAAAATATTCACATCTCATTTAAACAACATCAACTTAAAACCCTTTCAAAATGCAATTGCAATGATGAAATTTAAATGAATTTTTACACTAAATTTTAGTTTATTAAAGAAATTCATATGGAGGAATATTGTATACTTGTCTGTTAAAACATTTAAGCAGAAGCCTTTAAATCAAAAAGGTTTTAAAACCACTAGAAACATAATATCAGTAAAATATGAATTTGTTAATATATATATATATATATATATATATATATATATATATATATATATATATATATATATATTTTTTTTTTTTTTTTATGGAATTTTGATTCATTTGATATCAATTTTCCCACTCTGTTCTGATCATAGTTGAGCCAAACTCATCTGTCACAGAACAAGAATGTGCTCAAAAGAGTCGTAGCTTGAATTTGCAAAATAATAATAATAATAATAATAATAATAATAATAATAATAATAATAAACAGTTTTACAGATTTCTCCATATTATATGAAGTTAAAATTATGAGAAATAAAGTATAACCTATAAATATAATCTATCTCAATTTACTCAATTAATTAATTGGTGACTACATTTGGTTTTATCAAAAGGACACCTTTGCCTAATTTAATGATTTGAGAGATTTTTTTGGAGTTGTAAATAAAACAAAGATTATTGAAGTATGTTTACAACAAAATGCTATTTAAAATTTCCATGCTTAATTTAATAATTTACTTTCTGCTTTTAATTGTGAAATTTACTAATTTCTGACTGAGCATTGTTTCTACACCAACTTTTTTTCAGTGCAGCGATTCTGAAAATTCATTATAAACCATTTTACAATGATGAATCTTTGTTTTAACATTGCAGCTGAGAAGCCAAACACACAGGAAATTCAAAACACCTTGAGTCAAGCCGAAATGCATAATTTCTTCAAAGACTGGACCGTTTTTTCTTGTGAACTCTGGGGTTCAGATTTCAATCACTGACATTACAGAGATTGTGAAAAACAAAACATGATCTTCCCTCTCACGCTGCCTGTGGCGGGCAAAGGTTAAGCCCATTTCAAACAAGCTGGTCCGAGTTTACGCATACACACACACACACGGATCCTGAATGATAAATCTCAGGACTCCCCTCCACTTGCCCCCAGACAATCCCTACACTTGCCCTTAAAACACTAAAAAAGCTGCTTTGTGGGGAAGTGTGCAAAGTTTGCTCCGTTGGTGGTCACCGCAGTAATAAAGCAGAGAGAGGCTGCGTACTCCATAAAACCCACCGCCAGCCGAGCACAGCTTTTACATGATCGCAATTTAAGCAACGTACATGGATTCTTTTCTTGGCCAAAGCCCATCTTCTGAAAATCTGTAGGGTAATAATTTGTTAATAGCCGCACTGGTGTAAGTACACTTATGCCGAGTCAGACAATTTACAATTTTCCATTTGGTGTCTCATACAACACATTTTCTCCTCTAGAGTTTCTCTAGGTTCGGTATGTATGAGAACTAAATGAATACAAGGAAAAACAGGAACATAAGTTTTCCGCTTGTGAAATGTAAAGCCAAGTTTGGGACCGGAGTGAACCAGAATGCATTAGGCACTTTGAAATCGTGTAGAAAAAACATAAGACCTTCTCTTGCTGGAGCTTACTTAGACCAAACATCCTGTTATGGCTACATCACCTTGCATAATTCAGTTAACCTAAAGCAGATTTTTCTTGCACTAATTTTAAGCACTTGTTTGACCAAATCCCTGGCATCCTTTAAGGGGCTTAAAGACCCCATGAAATCAAAATGAAAGTTTTGAGGCATGTGTGTCATCTTTGAGGTCATAGCAGATACATACGCATTCAAAATATACAGTCTTTCTCTTAGGAAATACCAAATACACAAACAAAGGACAAGGCGCTTGTTAAAAAATTCAAAAAGCGTGAGTTAAAAAGTTGCAAGTATGAGAAGTAGTAGCAATTGTATATAAAGTGTATATAATTGTATGTAAATTGTTCGGAAATATGAGATATGAGGTCGCAATTGTGAGATGTAAAGTTGCTATTGTGAGATATAAAGTCAGAATCACAAAATATTAAGTTGCAATTATGCACATAAAAAGTCAGAATTTTGATTCGTTTTCAATACATATGGAGTCACATTTGTGAGATGTAAAGTTGAAATTGTGAGACGTGAAGTTGTAAATTTGAGATATTAAGTCTCAATTATGAGTAGTTGCAATTGTGAGATATTAAATTGCAATTATGAGTAGTCACAGTTGTGATGTAAAGTTATACTTACTAGATGTTAATTTGCAACTATGAGATATTTGGTCTTAGATATGAAAAGTAGTCACAATTGTAAGATTGTTGAGGTGTAAAGTTACAATTGCGAGATGTGAAACTAGCATTATGAAAAGTAGCAATTGTGAGATACAAAGTCGCACTTACCAGATATGAAGTCACAATGGTGAGATTTGAAATCGCTATTGTGAAATAAAGTCGCAATTGTGAGATAGAAACTCGGAATTAAGATATACAAAGTCGCAGTTGTGTTTTAAATAAAAAGTCATAATTACGAGATAAAATGTCACAACTGTAAGATTTAAATTGTGAGATGTAAAGTTGCAATTATGAGTAGTGGCAATTATGATATAAAGTCATAATTATGAGATGTGAAGTTACAATTGTGAGATGTAAAGCAATTATAACATTTAAAGTTGCAATAATGAAAAATAGTAGCATTTGTGGGATACAAAGTTTTAATTATTAGACAAGAACTCACAATAGTGAGATACACTATATTGCCAAAAGTATTGGGTCACCCCCTTCTAATGAACAGGTTTGACTACTTTAGTAATTTCCATGAGTACAAATCTTAATGTTTAAGCATATAATGATATTCTAGGGAATTGTGTGCTTTTAATTTTAAAGCAACAGTTTGGACAGGACTTTTTTCTATTCTAACATGACAATGCCTCTGTGTATAAGGCAAGGTTCAAAAAGAAATGATTGATTTAGTCAGTGTGGAAGAACTTGACTGGTCTGCAGAAAGCCAAGTCCTAATACAAGCTGAACAACTCCAAAACTGTTGCAACAGAGATGAAAATACAATTATTAAATACATGCATTATGTTTCCATCTTTGTTGCCACAGTTTTGGAAGTGCCTTTTTCTGTTCTAAAGAAGGGGGTGTCCCAATACGTTTGTCCATATAGTGTATGTACAAGTCACTGGTGTCTGGTAAAGAGTTTTTGGCTCAAGATCTGCATTTAAAGTCACACCAGAGGTGTTCAGCTTGGATTAGGACTTGGCTTTCTGCAGACCAGTCAAGTTCTTCCACACTGACTAAATTAATCATTTCTTTTTGAACCTTGCCTTATACACAGAGGCATTGTCATGTTAGAATAGAAAAGGGTCCTGTCCAAACTGTTGCTTTAAAATTAGAAGCACACAATTCCCTAGAATATCATTATATGCTTAAACATTAAGATTTGTACTCATGGAAATTACTAAAGTAGTCAAACCTGTTCATTAGAAGGGGGTGACCCAATACTTTTGGCAATATAGTGTATATCACAAATGTGAAATAAAGCTGCAGTTGTGAGCTATAAAGTAGAAATTACGAGATACAAAGCCGCATTTGTGAGATGTGAAGTTGCAATTGTGAGATATAAAGTCACTGTTATGAGAAGTAGTCCCAATTGTGAGATGTAAAGAAGCAATTACAACATTAGAAGGTGCAATAATGAAAAAAATAGTAGCAATTCTGAGATACAGTACAAACTCAATTTATGACGAGATAAGAAATCACAATAGTGAAATATATCACAAATGTGGAATAAAGCCACAATTGTGAGCTATGAAGTAGAAATGAGATACGAAGTTGTAATAGTGAGATGTAAATTTGAAATAGTGAGATATGAAACTGCAATTGTGAAATAAAGTAAAATTGTGAAATTACGAGATACAAAGTCACAGTTGTAAGATATAAGTTGAAATTTTGAGATGTGAAGTTGCAGTTGTGAGATATAAAGTCACAATTATGAGTATTCACAACTGTGTGATATAAAGTCAAAATTATGAGTTGTTAAGTCACAGTTGTGAGATGTTGCAATTATGAGATACAAGGTTGCAACTACAAGATACAAAGTAGCAATTATGAGATATGAAGTCGCAATTACGAGATACCATGTTGCAATTACAAGATACAAAATTGCAATTATGAGATATAAAGTTGCAATTGCGATATATCAATTTACAATTGTAAGAAATTAAGTTGTATTTATCCAAAATAAAGGCTAAATTGTGAGAAATGAAGTTGCAACTCTGAATTATATAGACACTGAATTATAAACACTGAATTATATAGTGATCAATGAACTTTTTATGTATTTTTACTCAGTGGAAACAGGCGTTTCTAGAAACTGAATAAAGTAGGTGTGTAAACTCATTGTATTCCATCTACAGTTTTTACAGACAATATTCACTTATAGTTGTCTCTGTACATAAAACTGAAAAAGGAAAAAAGTATTTTTCTAATTACACGCATTGCCTTGAAAGTTTGCAAATATAACAATGATTCACATACACCCACTGACTGCCTGTGTGTGGCTGAGATGAGAGATGGTTTCAATTATAGTGGCATAAAAATCCGTTTGACAGGAGTTGTTGGGTCAGGGTTGGCACGGGGGTTGCCCACTGCTGTCATTTCCCAAAAGGATTTCCCACCCAGTCCATAGACACACATTTAACCTGTCTTTAATTATAAACACATTTCTTTTTGAGTAAATCACTGCAAAAACTCTCATCCAAAAATGACTACATTTTACCTGATGAGGCCCTAATGAGTGAGATTTATCTCTGTTGATGATGACATCAATTGGAAAGTTGCAAACTGTAATGAAAAACTGTGGGGAAGCTTAGAAATCACACACTTCAAAATTACAAATAGACGTTTGGTTAATGATGTCCCATTTTGATTTTTTTTGTGCCAAACATATAGAAGCAAACTACTTTGAAACTATTGAAAGGCTATTTTTAATACACATTCTATTTAAAAACAATGTAATTAAATATGACACCGTATTTATTTTGCTACAAAAAGACAGTGTAAAATGGTACGCTAAGAGACAGATTAATGAATTAGGAAATAATTCACTCAAGATGGCAGACGTCAAGATGGCGGAAGTCAGAGAAATATCGAATATATTTATTATTAATTAAATTCTGAAAAGTATCAATAAACCTTGTTCAAATTATGTTGAAATTATGAAATTAACTGTTTACCCAATATTTGTGTGTGCTGCGTGTTTTAACGCTTCGGAAATAACACAGATAGCTTAGCTACATGCTAATGCCAGACCATGTGAAAAAGAAGTACGCTACATTAATATTATTAATATTATAATATCTGGAAGTATGTGTGGATTTTATACACACACACACACACACACACACAGTGCCCTCCACTAATATTGGCACCCTTGGTAAATCTGAGCAAAGGTGGCTGTAAAAAGAAAATAAATCTTCATTGTTTATCCTTTTGATCTTTCATTCAAAAAATCACTTTTTTTTTTTTTCACAGCCACCTTTGCTCAGATTTACCAAGGGTGCCAATATTAGTGGTATATATATATATATATATATATATATATATATATATATATATATAATTTGAAGTACACTATAAGTGCACATTCAGTACAATTAAGTACACTTTTTCAGAAGGGTCTCCTCAATTATCAATTGTTAGTCTCTTGTATGTTTATCTGAGGGCAGTTATTTTATATTAATAATATTGCCAATTCGATAGCATTGCTAACCGAGCTTAGTTGCTCTACAACACAGGTAAATTCTTTGGTAATGACACCTTAAACTAAATGTGGATAGGATAACAGCTTTTATGCCATACGTGACATTTTTTTGGTGTGACTAACAATAATCCCGTACCATATATTGGCATGATAGCAACAAATGAAAGCCAGGTATAATTACACTAAAGATTACAAGGCTAACAGATCTCATTTTAAATAAAACCACAGAGGTTCGAGTTGGCGCTAATGTAGAGAATAAAGCAGTTGTTATACTATAATGTACCAAGAGGGACCGAGCGCAATCAGAATTGTACAACTTTTATGAATAATCATTAAGCTGTAACCTACTTACACAAATACCTTTGTTTTCCACAAGGCCTCATGGGATACGAGAGTAGGCCTACTTTTGTGATTATGAGCTCTATTAATATGATGTCACAAAAAAAAAAAAAATCCTTTCAATATCTGCCACATCATGAAGTTGCTAATCTGTGCTACTTGGAAAAACAACTACTTGGTCTTAGCATTAAAATATTATCGTATTACAATAAATTAGATTAGATTTTTACATTTGTACAACTCATACTGAAGTTGCAGCCACAATGCTAACATGTTTTGGGAGGTGAACAGCACACTGCTATGTGGTTATGTTGGTGTTCTTATTTGTTTTTAGCGAGTAGCTGTAGCACAAAGCTGAATGGTAACAATAATTGTCTAAACAGAAGTACAGAGGAATTCTGCTTTTAAGAAACAAGCTTTCCATGAGTCAATTATGAGATGATTAAACATGACCTCACATTCTGTGAGCTCATATGAGATCATTACAACTATGTTTCTGCTTCAGGTAATATGGATCTCTTCTAAATGGGGGTGTGCGGGTGATATTTAAACATTACTTACTCTAATGTTGTTCGAAACTTATTTTTCCATGCCGCCGTGCCAGTGCTATCAAGCTACAAAAGGCCTAAAAAACACTATAAAACCCCTATAAAAGTAGTCCATATGACTGCAGAACTATATTCAAAATATTATAAAACCATTCAATAGATTTTTGAGTGAAACTGCAGTTATTCTTCATTGATAATGTTCATCTCTGTGGCAAATATCGTGCCCAAAAGTAGGGCATCAACATCAAATGTCATGGAAGTCAATGGCTACCAGCAACTGTTTGGTTACCAACATTCTTCAAAATATTTTCTTTTGTGTTCAGCAGAAAAAAGAAGCTCATACAGGTTTGGAACAATCTGACGGTGAGTAAATGATGGGTGAACTATTTTTATTGTGTTTTCCTGGTATATTACATATTCTAATTCTAGAACATATGTTCCCAGTCGTTATCGGTGAAACATCCTTCAGTTATATTGACAGTATGTTCTCAAAAAACAGACAACTTAATACCGAGGCAGATTATACTGTTTTCCTGACATTGTTCTGTAACGAAACACCATCATAGACATCACTGGTCTTCTTAATAAACCCAAGCATGATATCATATAGGGTCAACAAGGAGCCAAGGGAGCCTCAGTCTATATCCTGTACAGGAAATATGACAGCATGCGGGAAAGCAGGTTATGTCCCGCTTTGATCATGTTTACCGCTCACTGACATGATCCACGTGCAGGGAAAGTCTGCTTAGCAGTCCTACGCCTACATTGAAATGCATTAATTAGAAACAAATCTGGAGTTTCCATCAGTTTCCTTTGACATGTGTTGCATGCAGGATTATGGTCTACGTATGAATACTAATACTCCAAAAAATAAATAAATAAACATTATATATATATATATATATATATATTTATTAAGGCTACGTTAATGTTACTTCACATATACTCAACTGGTCTTTCTAGAAGTGTGACAAAAAATATTTTTGAAAACGTTGAGCACAAAGGACTAACCTAACAGATTCTTCCTCAAAAAGAAACAAGCACTTTACCAAAACACTTACCACCACACTTTAACAAAAATACTTGCTTTATGGTGCTCGAAGAGTTCTGGTTCCCTTTTAACATGACCTCAAAACTCACAGAGGAGAAATCACAGACTATATATAATTTGCGTAGAAATAAAAATATCCAACCGCAGAGCAACTGACTCATGATTTCCTTCTACCTGGGTTTCTATAATGATGGCAGTATCTGGCCAAAGTGGACTCATTGCGATTTAAAACAAATAATATATAGCGTGTGAGTGTTCATAATGTTTAAGAGCTGCTTTATAAGAATAAGAGCTGCGATATAAGAATATAAATTTAAAGACCATTAAAATGTTTTCAAATATAAGGTTACCTAATTAAGTATTGACTGAAAGTAACAATAGCCAGTTGTGAAATTGTCCTGGTTCTGTATCTTGGCAGCGTGCTGTAATAAGCGCCACAGGATCTGATTGAGCACTTCCAAATGCACAGCAGCGTGTGGTGTTAGAACAGGCTTATTTTCTTAACAGAAAATAAGCCTGGCCAGAAAATGTAAATTATTTAGATGAATGGCCATCTTCACTGTCAATAGACCTCACACAAATATAATCACCTCTTCTAATCATCTAAAATCAGCTGTCGGTAACTCAATACTAATCTGAGGTAAAAACCATATGTTCAGTCACTAAATGGTGAATCTTAAAAAAAAACAACAAAAAAAAAAAAACATGTCAGGTCATATCTCACCAAAAAAATAAAAAAAAATAATAATAATAATAATAATAATAATAATAATAAATAAAAATACCTTAGCAACTGACTATCCAACACCCTAGAAATACCCTAGCAACAACCAAACATCATAGGCAACCACTTAGATAAAATCCCAACACACAAAAACACTAGGAACCAACCAGCAAACATCCTAGCATTTCTCTGCAAACACTCAGAATCCTAGTAACTGCTTAGCAATCACCCAGAACGTCTTAGTAACCACCCAGCAAACACCTAACCCCCCGAACACACTAGTAACCAAGTAGCAACCACTCAGACATCCCAGTAACTGGTTAGAAACACCTGAACACCATAATAACTACTTAATAAACCCCCAAACATATATACTAGCAACCACACAAAACATCTCACTAACCACTTAGCAAACATTGAAACATCCTAGGAACTGCCTATCAACCACTACAAACATCTTAGTAACCAAGCAGCAAACAACTAAACACCCGAACACTCTAGTAACCAACTAGCAAACAATCAGACAACCTAGTTACTGCTTAGCAAACACCTGAGCATCCTAGTAACCACTTAACAAACCCCTAAACATATACACCACCTAGTAACCCCTCAAAACATCTTAGTAACCACCTATCAAACACCAGAACATCCTAGCAACTCTTGGCAACCTTGCAGGACATCTTAGTAACCACCTAGCAAAACACCCAAACACACTAATAACCAACTAGCAACCACTCAGACATTTTAGTAACTGCTTGGCAAACAGCTGATCAGCTAGTAACCAATTAACAAACACCCAAACAAACATACCACCAAGCAACCATCCAAAATATCTTATTAACCACTTAGTGAATTTATAAACATCCTAGCAACTACCTTTTAATCACTATGAACATCTTAGTAACCACCTAGACATCAACCAGAACATCCTAGTAACTGCTTAGCAAACACCTGAAGATCCTAGTAACCACTTAACGAACTCCCAAACATATTAATTACCAACCAGAACATCTTAGTAACCACCTAGACAACACCCAAACATCCCAGCATTTTAGCAACCCCCTAGAACTTCTTAGTAACCACCCAGCAAACACTTAAACTCCCTAGATTTTAAAATTCTTTTTTTTTTTTTTTTTTTTTTTTAAACATTGATATTAACAAACTTTTGTTTTTGGGTCTCAAATCTATTTGTCTGCATCTACCACATTGTTTGAATAGTTACACAAAATAAGTTTTTTTGCACCAAAGTTGTTGAGTTTACAGTGTTAATCTATTTCACAACGACTTTCAGTTTGCATTCATATAAGCCCTCCAACGACGTCATTTGCATTTTGATAGCACACTTTTCGCCTAAGCGCAAAATCCTATTGTGAGTTGATGGATTCAGTTTATGAAGCACTATATTATGCATACCATCCATTCAGTAATATTAAATCAGCTAAATTATGCGTTCCATTCAAGAGTTTTCAGACAAAAAGAGATACCAGGTTACTTTCAAAGGACTTTTCATAGATCATAAATAGCCATTTATGGAAAGATGATCCTTGGTAATTGTTTCTCATGCTTATATGAAGAAAATAGCGCAGTGTTGCAAAGTACAGTATAGCGCACAGGCACAAAAGCTCTTTTTGTTGCAGTGGTCCGGGAAGCACGGCCCCTCCGCTCCGCCTATTAAGCACTCCGATTTCGATTTCAAATTGGCCCTCGTTATTAATCCCAATCACCCAGAACAGAAAGACCACAGAGCTCTCAAAACACATGTGCAAACCCCCACTGCATGGGCTGATTCTAATTAATTAATTACATCCCAGGTGATTTCACTTTAAGATTGGAAAAAAAACCACACCAAAAAAAAAAAAAAAAAAAGGGATGGAAACACTTCCCACAGGCTATACCAAATTGGCAGCTCTAAGTCTTGGAAAATAAGCTCAATATACTGCCCCCAGGATTTTTGATGACTTTCTGAGTCCTCCTACGCTCCCCATGCTCTCCAAAGGAAGCCCAGGAACAGTCACCCTCTCATGCTCCTACAACATGTTCTTATGTTCGCAACAAAAGTATTTTTAAGCCGTTTGATCTGAAGTCAGCAGTGTAGGTGAGTCAAGTGCGAGTACGCTCATGAGCGGCTACTTCGAGAGAAAGTATTTTAGAAATCTGAACCGGAGAAAGCTTCTCCATCACCTTACATGGTATCCTTGAAGCTAAAGCAGAACATTCTGTAAGGAAAATGTCCTCTTTTGGTCTGTATGGCCGATTTTTACTGAGATGTTCTCTGGAATACATAAATGAGTATCTTACTCACCTTAGCAACACCCCAACATCTACCTAGAAACCACCCTGGCACAATACTAATTAGCAAACACCCTAGTAACCGCTCATTCATCCTAGTAACTGCTTAACAATCACTCAAACATCCTAGCAATTCCTTATCAACCTCCCAAAACATCTCAATGACCTCCAGCAAACACCCAAACATCCTAGCAACTGCCTATCACCCATCCAGAACATCTTAGTTACCATCTAGCAAACCCTAAAAACTTCATACTACCTAAACATCTTAGTAATTACCTATCAAACACCCAAACATCCTAGCAACTGCCTATCACCCATCCAGAACATCGTAGCAACCACCTAGCAAAAAAATCAGAAAATCCTATTAACTACCTAGACAACACTCAACCATCCTAGAAACTTCACAGCAACTACCCATCACATCTAAGTAACCACCTAACAAACACTTAGCAATGCACGAACATCCTAGTAACCATTTAAAATCAACTGGGTTAAATCCATTTGGCAACCCAAAACGATTGCCCCATTGACCAACTGAAACCTGTCTAAAGTCAACGGCACAGTATTTTTAATTAATTTATTTAAAGAGCGCGTTAGTAATATGTGGCTATAGCCAGGGTGCACAACGCGCATACACTCTGGTTATTACACACACAGAGATGCACAGCAGCACACAAACATGCCAAATATTAAACACAAAAGGATCACAATGTAAAAGATTATCGCACTCGTGCTTGAGCAGATCGTTTCCGGCAAACAAATATTGAATCCGCCATGGTGCAAGCGCAACTGGCTTTTAAAGGGAATGAGAGATGAGACTCTGATTGGTTTATTCCACGTTACGCCCAAAACACACCCATAACTCATTAAGAGAACAGGTACAACCCTAGTGCGATCGTTTTTTCCGACGTTAAGCAAAAGTGGATTCGGACATGCCCTAAGTGCACCTACCCCATGTGCTTCAGACCATGCGCTTAGATCGTTAAAATAAATATTTAAAAGTTTTAATTAATTAAAAAATATTTTACACTATTTTATTAGCATTATTATTTTTTACCCTTAGACAGTTCCTTTACTCAACAAGCCACATGATGGCACGGGGTGAACTTTAACACTTAATGTTGGTCTACATAGTGTCATTATTAAAGTAAAATTAATTACGTACACATTGTCTTTGGGATACTGGTAATACACAATGCAGTACGTGACTGAATGTACTTTGCATACATTACAGCATTATTATATATACAGTATATTTTTTATAGAGTTTGTTATAAAGTTATCTTGTTAACTTTGCACTGATGTGTTTTGCATCTGTTTTTCACACCCCAGTGTATGTTCGCAACACATTGAAAATGCAGCCAATTATCTGTAGGAGTTAATAAGGGCGCTTTGTCCCTGGGCGTTTTGCCCTCCAAGATTAAGTCACTGGAAAAGTTCAAAGTTTTCCAAAGTCATCACAATAAGTCTTAGTTATGTTAAAGTCTGACTGGCTAGTCTTGAATAATTACCCACCGAAGCTTTCAAACATTCAACGTGGAAACATAGAGACGTTGTGGGATTAGAGATGAGCTTGCTGGAAGCTCTGATATCATTTGGTTTTCTTCCCGTTGGCGGAACGGTAATTAAGTTGTTGCAGGTCCCTTATTCCTTGTTCAGCCTCTGGCTGCTGGTCTCCAACGCGTTTGAGTCCATTATAGGCATGTTTACTGGCTCTGTTAGCGTTACCCACTTCACTGGCCGGACTGGTAAACACGAGGGACTTGAGTGGGCTCCAGGGTTGGTGTTCTCACAACCGCAGCGAGACTCTAGCCTCACGAGCATCTGAGGACAGGATGTGTAGAAGATCATCTAAATAAAGACAATGAAACCCAAACTGAATGTGAGGTCAGGCTGCAAATTATATGATCACATTCAAGATATAAACAACTTTTTCCAAGGACTTCTGGGGCAGTTTTGTGGAAAAAGGTTTACTATGTGATGAGGGACTAAAGGGTTGGCTGGTTAGCATGGTAAGTTAGCATTTAGCAAGTTAGTCTGCTGTTAGATGTTGTAATTACAGCATTGGCAGTATTTAAAAATACTAATAAAATGTATTATTATTAATAACATTAAAATAATGTATAAAAATAATGTATAAATAATATAATATAATATAATATAATATAATATATATAATAACACATTTATTTATTTTTGGAGGACACGTAACAGCATGAAATAGACATTTATTTTATTATATTATATTATATTATATTATATATATTATATTATATTATATTATATTATATTATATTATATTATATTATATTATATTGTAACCCTAGTTTTGTTATGCATAATATGTTATTATTTTATTTAATTATATTACTAATTTTGTTAAAAATATATGAACAATAATACACACCCACAAACACACACACACACACATTAACTTAACTTAATATTATATTAACTAGATTTATATTATATATATGTATATATATATAATATATATATATATATATATATAGTAAAAAAAACAAACATAGCTATTAATATATATATATATATATATATATATATATAATAGCTGTTTGTTTTTTTTACTATATATATATATATATATATATATAGTATTGTATTATATTATATTAACATCGTTTTATGTAAACAGTAAACATCTTTTATTGTTTTTCTTAATATTTTTTATTATATTATATTATATTATATTATATTATAATTAACTAGTTTTACAGTACATTATATTATAATTTATTATATATTTATATAATAATTTGAATATATAGTGAATATCAGTAAGTTGAAGTCTTTTTTTGCTTATTTAATTATTTATTTATTTTATAAATAAATCCCACTATTTCCCACACATTCCTCGGTTATAAATTGTTGGTAAGACTCCAACGAACAGTCTGAAAATTCTCCACGGTCCATCACGTTGTCTGTTATGTTGAATATTGTATCAAAATTGTCAGCATGGTGACCTTTGACCTGTCATATGGTTCAGCATGTGCCTCATCAGAGGCCCTGCAGTCCCAGCGTGAGAGCCGCTCCAGTCCTGTGGAATGTGAAACGCAACGCCGCGCTCCAAGAAGTGATATGAGGACACATATTTATTTGCTCATTCATCACCGAGCGTGAACTCTGACCCATAACACTGGATCTTTTCCCGTTTGCCCAGACGCTTTGCCTTGGATACAACATGGTGCGTCTGCTCCTCATGTGGATCTCAGCAGGGTTCCTGCTCAACGCTCCATTCACTGAGCGCAACACCCATATGGGCCAAATAGCCAGATTTGTTCTGCATTGTATTTCAGCTAAAAGACGCCTTTGTTGCTTTTTCTGTTATTGTGCAGTTATCTCACAATGCTCATTCAAATTCTGTTAACCAAGAACCTCTATAAATCGTGAAGGGTGAAGAGGGCAAATGTAGAGTCGGACCTCAAATCTTGGTGTATTGGAATGCGGCATAAAGAATATAGTGCATTTAATGAGCATTACATGACTGGTAGTAAAACAAGCTCTTCCCTGTTCATGCGCTACATAGAAAAAAACTTTAAAACACTGCAGAACCCTTTAGACTTTACTAAAGGACCAAAGATCAGGGATGAGATATGACCTTGTGTGTGTAAATCAAAGAAAGAATCCACTATGCACAAGTTTAGTGAACAATTTATTTAAAACTGTATTAGCAATTAAAAATTTTGGATTATTTAATGTTTTTGAAAGAAATCTCTTATGGTTACCGAGTCAGTGGTATGTATGTATGTATGTATGTATGAATAAATAAATAAATCTTTCATTTGAAATATTAGTTTCTGTGCTGTCAATCGATTAAAATATTTAATCGCGATTAATTGCATGATTGTCATGAGTTAACTCATGATTAATCACAACTTAATCACACATTTTTATTTGTTCTAAATGTACCTTAAATTAATACTTTTCAGGTTTTTAATTCTCGAATCAACATGGGCATGGACAAATATGGATGCTTTATGCAAATGTATGTTTATTATTATTGAAACCATGCATAGTCAACAAAGCATGAAGACTAGACATGTTTCAAAGGTCATAGATGTTTTTCAAAGAACTTGTTCATGTCTATTAGACACATGAAAAAATAACATAGAAATACTAGGTTCCCATTACTTCTCTTTCTTTGCACTGAGCAATTTACTTACACAAACCTGTTTACATTTCCTCATGACAGAGCATCTCACTTCTTCTGAACATGCAAAATGTACATTTATTATTTATTATTACATTTGTTTGCCTCTCTGTGCCCACATACTGTATTTTGATGCAACTAAATTCTCAATAAAACTGTTTTCATTGATATATTTTACTGTTTCTGTTGTGAGACAATGGAATGAATATGAAATAGTGACTGAAACGCGACCCATTAAGACTACATAACCAGCTCTCCCTTCCAAGATGTTAATCTGCACAAAATCCTGATTATCGTGCCGTCATCTGATGAAATCAAATACACATACGATAAAGACAATAGCTATGCTGTAATTTCGGCTATACTTGCATGCAAAATTAGAGAAGCAACATAATATCTGTGTTTAACTGAAAGCGCTGTTCCTCTCTGCCGCTTGCTGAACAAAGTAGAAGCATAGGTGTTGTGTGCACGCTGGGACACCAAGACCTCGTGCGGCAGTACCGGAGAGTCTCAGAAACTAAATAAGGTTTGGGAAAACCCTAAAGATTTGTCACTAGGCGCTTTTTTTTTAATGGAAAAAAAGTCGCTAAAGAGGTCTGCAAAGTCGCTAAGTTGGCAACACTGTGCATCTCCATTTCTCCAACTACGGGTTAGGCCAAAGGTCAAACAGAAAATGCGTGCTGCGTTAATCGCACGTTAATAAAATTAGTGCCGCTAAAATGAATTTGCATTATTAACTTGTTAACTTTGACAGCCTTAATATATATATATATATATATATATATATATATATATATATATATAAAGAAAGCAAGTAGATAGAATAGAAAAAGAATGTATGTAATTACATACTATGTTAGTACTTACAATATATAGTATAATGGAAATCTTCTGTATTATAACTATAATATTGATTTCTTATTTTAATTACTTTATTTGTTAGATACTTATATTTTTAATGTTACAAAGATTTTGGATATATTCGAAAACTAAAAAACAACAACAACAACAACAACAACAAAGGTTTTTAAAACCAATGCTTACCAAGGCTGCATTTAAACAAGCAAACAAAAAACAAACCAACCATCCAACAGGCAAAAAAATAAAAATAAAAAAAATAAATAAATAAAATAAAATAAAAAAAATAAAAATAAAATAAATATCATTAAAAAAAAGAAAAAGAAAAAAAAGTAATATTGTGAAACATTTTGAAATGTAATTAAAAAAAAAAAAAAATCTAATATGCTGATTTAGTTCTCAAGAAATGCTTTTTAACACAATTTTTGTGGATGACATCTTTTTTTCCAGTATTCTTTAATATGCAGAATGTTTATTTAGAAGAGCATTTATTTCAGATGTTAATCTTTTGTACACTTATGAATATTTACTTTATGTATATAGGATATACTCTGTAGTTCTGGTGGTGTGATCCAGTGATAGCATTAAAACTAATATGCATGAAGCGGTTTCATCTGTCTCTGGGATACTGTGGGATTTATGTGAATTTACATTGATTTCATGGCTTGAGGCAGGCAATGGAGTTAAACCTACTTTGTCTTCACATGTGCCTCGACAGAGAAACATGACACCAGTGAAGAAGAGCTGCAGTCATGCTTTACTGAGAGTCCAGCTAAACATCTTCCATTAAAACCCAGGGCTGAAGCTCAGCACTCGCCAGAAGCGCTCTGGCCGATGTACAGAAAGACAATAAGCCACTCTAAATGTGTGAAATCACATTTTGACACCATTTTGGTAGAAAACAATCAACTTTGGCGGCGACCAAACATTTTGGGTGTTCACACATTTACGCCTGTAAGAAAACAGCTGCATGAACCACAGAACAATTTCAAGCAGATTTTTTTACTTTTATTGAAGGAAACATGAGTTGCCGCCACAATAATAACCAATATTTGGTTGTTATGGGGTTGCTGGAGTTGTGGATGGTTGCTAGGTTGTTGCTAAGGTGTTCTAAATAGTGTTGCTATGCAGTTGCTAGAGTGTTATTTTAGTTGTTTACTGGCCAAGTCAAAAGAGTGCACTTCAAAGTGTTTATGATATTCTGGAACCTAAATACAGCCTCGGTTGTGTTGCTATGGGATTGTTATGGGGTTGCTAGGTGGTTTCTAGGCAGTTCATGTGAGTTTGCACATCCTCCAAGTTTATATGATGATTTGTTTTGTTTGAGGTATCACATTATTTCGCATCATATCATATATTTTGAATTGTATCGTATTGTATCATATAATATCATATCATACTGTAGCGTATTGTAGCATATAATTTCATATCATCATATCATATATAGTATTGTATCATATCATATATCATATTGTATCACAACATATTGTATTTTATCGTATCATAATGCAACGTAACATCGTATCGTATTATATCATATAGCATTGCATTGCAACGTATATATTATATTGTATTGCATCATAAATATTGTATCATTGTATCGTATCATATTATATCATATTATATCATATGTTGTATTGAATCATAATTTATTTTGTCGTATATCAAATCATATTTTGTATTGTATCAAATCATATATCATATCAAGTCATATCATATCGTATTGCATCGTACCATAACACATCTTATCATATATCATATTGTATCATATATCGTATTGTATTGCATCATATCATATACTGTATCATCTTGTATAATTTCATATCATAGTGTATCGCATTGTATCATAACATATCATATCATTTATCATATTATATCGTATTGTATCATACAGCATTGCATCGTGTTGTATTATATATCATATTGTATTGTATCATAACGTATCATATCGTATCATACCACATCATATATATTGTATAATTTCATATCGTATTGTAGCGCAATGTATCGTAATATATCATATATCGTATCATATTGTATCATTTATCATTGCATCATGTCGTATCATATATAACGTATTGTATCGTATCATATATTGTATCATATCATATTGTATCATCGTATTGTCTTATATCATATCATATATCATATTGTGTCATGTCGTAACATATCATATTGTATTGCATTATATATTGAATCACATTTCGTATTATCATATCATATTATATATCATATATCATCATATCACGTTGTATCGCATCATATCGTATTGTATCATATCATAGCATTTATCATCGTACCATATTATATATCATGTCATATTGTATTGTATTCTTTCATGTCATATCATATTGTATTATATCATATTGTATATCACATCATATTGTATCGTATGATGTATCATCTCACATATTATTTATTTATTTATTTACTTATTATAATTGTAATAAGAATTATTTAAATTTTCACTTGAATTAGTTACTGCACAGAGGTGTCTCTTGTGTAAAATACATTTAATTGTTATTAAAGTATTGTAATTGTAATGAAATTGTTATTAAAGTATATTTTTTGTAATAAGTACTCATTTTAATTAAGAGTTTATATTAATTTAAAATATTTTTGATGACTTTTTAGCTGATAAACTCCATGCAGCAGCTGTTCTGTTAGTTGTGTCTGATTACATCAGTCAAACTCTGTTTTGAGTGACTAATATCCCCACAGTAGAGCTTTATCAGAAACGCTGCCGTTCTGTCAGATTTGTGCTGAGCTGAAAGGACGTTATTTGGCCATGATGAAAGTGACATGTGATTTTACATGTGTTGCCCTTGTTTCATGTCACTGACAAAATAAGCGAGCCAGATTTCACCTTTGACTCGACTGATATTAGCGCACGGGCTCCAGATGATGTAATACACCGCTTATTCGACATCCTCCCGGGTGTTATACGTGACCTGCCGACCCTCACTTTACCAATGTCTGTGGATTACTGTTCTCAAGAAGAAATGTGATTAAATTAGGTAATTAATTAAAATGTGACATGAAAAACAAATGTCCCACAAAGAAATACTGTCTCCAAAGAACTCAAGCTAGTTTGTAACAATTACCATTGGCCCTCAGTAGAGCCAAATGTAATGATTTTTCAACAAAAATTATGTTTAAAGCCCCGCTGACGGGGTGTATAATACAGCATAATTAGAAATTAAAACAGCCTCTGTGAATGTAAATAGAGACTGGGAGAATGGGACAATGTGGTTTTCATTGCTGGGAACAACATATTTTGGTGAAGGAAACTGGGGACTTCAAAAACAGAGAAAAACGGGCCGGGAATCCAACTGGCAAAGACAATATTTCATTAGTTGAATTTGAGGGACAGAGTTAAATATGAATGATTGTTTTAATTTAAAGAGGAATGCCTGACTGAATTGAATTAAGACCTTACTGTGATAATCTCTGGTTAAAATCAATCATAAAGTCAATATGTACTGCATCCCTCACATCAGTCTAAAATACCTAATAGTCGTTAAGCTTGAAATGATGTATTTATTCATTATGTAGTTAGTTACTCATATATAAATGTGTTTAACAGTCATAAAATATTCCATTAATAAATAAATAACTAAATAAAGAGATAGAGAATAAGCTTCATTCTCTTTACGGAGAAAAAAAAACCCAGAATATGTAGATAAAGAAAATTGGCATAAATGATGTTTATTAAAATATATTTCATTATTTTTAGTTGCACCACAGTATTTTTTTTTCCCCAGAAACTGATAATCGGTTTGATTTATTATTGGTTTGATTTATTTTGCACTATTATTTTACTTGATTTGTATTCAAACGTTTGCACTTATTAGTTTATTTATTTAATTATTTATTTTTAAATATATTTAATAAACTTCATTCCCTTTATGCAAAAAAAAAAAATATATATAATATATAATAATTACGGGGTTAACATAATCCAAACATTTCTTTACAGTTTCAGTGAAATGTCCATCATTCTTGCAAACGTGTCCCCATACAAACTGTTGTCATTTTCTCCATTTAAATCGAGTTAAAAACCAGACTAAACAGATACACACAAGAATCTATATAATCCAATGACAAATGCAATGATACCGCAGACATCTGCTTAGCGTTTTCCGCGCCTCAAAGATTTATTGCGCTCCGTCTCACGGTAAAAGAATGTTGTCCATAAATGTTGCCTGTCCAAATAAATCACCTCATTTGCAAACAATTTACCTTGTAAAACATATATAGGGACATCATTAGCATTTATATAGGGGTAAAAGGATTAAGAGCGCATTCGACTGGCTTCCATTGATTTTCCTTGCGCGTTATTAGCTTTAGGATTAAAGTAGGTTGGAGAACAGGTGCCTGTGTGAAATGTGGGACTGCTCCCTGTGTCACGGGATCTCTGGGAATAAGTATTTGCAAAAGAAGGCCATCTTCACAGTTAAAGCGAAGCTCAATAGTCTGGCTTGGCCTGGTAAAAGACTGCGAGCGGCACGCTTGTCACTTTGGGGGTGCTCCCTCGGGACAGAACATAATTATGAAATGACAGGCCCGAGGCCAGATTAAATCCGCTTTGAACCTCCCCCTAATCACAAATCACACGGCAGCCAGCGGCTGCGGCTTCCCTCGGAAACTGCACCAAAAACCTTCCACTGGAAAAGGGTCAGGTTTGAAGGTAACTTGAGGGTACGAGCCTCCCTCACCTAGTTTCTAGCGCTTAGCCTTCAGTGTGTCGACAGGTTGGAAAACTGGCCAATTAGCTTGCTTGTGCTATATTCTAAAATTTTGGCGGTGATGGGAAAGTACATATTTTGTTCTTACAAAGTGGAGTACTGAAGACAAAATCATCAGAAAATAGCATTTTGATGCCATAGAGCCCCTTTTGTATACTGTTTGTGGTAGTACGTTATCGTTAGCATGTAGCTAAATTTAGCTACCTTAAAATGAACTATTGACTAAACACAAGAATACCGATTAATAAAGAAATGTTTTTGTAGTAGGAACACAGGTTCCTTTGTGAAAAAGGAGTACACTTTAGCACACTTTTTAAAGCTTATTCATTATGGAACTAATATACTTATAAAGTACTGAAAGTAATGAGTCTAGACACTCGATTTTTTTAAAAAAAATAGTACAGTTTAAGGGCCATATTTACTAAACAAGGCAAATTAGCGTTAGAGCGCAATTTCATAAAAGCGGCGATGGGAGGGAAAATTCTCCGTGCGATTTATGGCAATGCGCACATTAAAGAACACAGACGCAGCCAGATCATTTCCATAATGACCAGTGCAATCTACCAAGAGCAGCGCAAATTAGCAGCGCAGCGCAAAATTTGGGGTGTTAAATAATAGTGCAAATACCAGTAATTTGACGAGCACAAATGTTAGTAAATCACGTTGCGCGATTCATTTTAATACTCTCCTCCCGTAAATTTTACATCTGAAAGGGAAGCTCCTACACATGCATATTCTATAAGGTCAGGCGCAAAAATATCTGTGTCTACGCCTTTTCAGCGCTAATTCTTCACTGCACATTTTTAGTAAATCCTGAAAATACTATTTTAACGCCAAAAGACAGTTTGCACTGGTGCAAGCTGTTAGTAAATCTGGTCCTATATCCATATTAAATGCAAATATTTGAACTTAAGAGTATTTTGCCCCACTTATGTAGGACTAACACATCTTTATATGTAATTTCATAATTCTGTTGTCTTTGAAACATGGTTAAAGTGTACTGCTGAATGTACTTACAAACATTTATGCCAAACTAAATAATGATGAGGTAGCAATTTTGTACATTTTAAATATTCTAACTTTAAAAATCATATCAAATAGCACTACAGTTAATATTATGAAGTATTTTGCATGTACTTTAGTATTTTATTTAACACAACAAAATAAGTGAATGTCTTTATCCTCTTAACTGAATTAAAACTGTCACTACATTTTATAATAAAAAAAATAAATAAAAACAATACTTTACAAAATATTTTATAATCTAAAATTGCTATAAAACCAAAGTTATACGTATATCTATGTTATGTTCCAAATTTGAATTTGGTATCACAAAAATTGAGGTTCCTGTGAAATTTTAAGCGCTATATCAAAAATAGCCAAAAACCACTTTTTTAAAGCATTTTCCTGCCAAAAATTTATAAATTTATCTCACAAAATTAGTTTTATCACAAAATATGTGTTTTGTCAAAATCATAAAAAAAAAAAAAAAAAAAAAAAAAAATATATATATATATATATATATATATATATATATATATATATATATAAAATTGTAGTAAATTTTGTAATATGACACTTGAATCCCGCTAAAAGAATTTAAAGTACCATTTAGATGGTAATGCAATGTCTGAATTTTGAGTTTTAAAGCTTTCAAATTATATCTATTTAATTATTTATATGATATATAATTTTTGATAACTTAAAATGTACTTTTAAAATAAAAATTTGTTATTATTACTAAGCGCATTTTTAAAAGTAGACTTAAGTGCACTTAAGTAGCCTATACATAACCATGAAAGTACACTTATTTATTTTTACTGTTATTTCAGTAATAATATATTAATATGGCAAGTGCCATTTACTTTCAATACTGACCTCTAGTACTTTAAATCTTAAAAGTAAGAGTTAAAAGAACAGATTAAACCAGTTTAAGCTAATTTGCTGGTTTAAGCTTTTATTTTGCAGCTTGGTTTGACTTGGGACTCACTGATTTTAGTCTTGCATCCCATTCAGAAGGTACAGTATGCAAATTGTGACACAGCCAAAGTTTTTTCACAGAAATTCTTACTGAAATATTACAACGCATCAACCTTTTAGAGCAATATTCCTCATGAAGTTGTGATTCAGTAAAATGAGGCAGAGTCTGAGCCTTTTGAAGAACATACAGCGTTTGATGTCATTATATATGAAGGCTGTTGGAAGGCTGTTTTGGTTTTGTCATATGTTGGATGCGGTCCTGTCACAGTGGTAATGGTGGGCTATTCATGGCTGCACGACGTGTGTTTCAACCATGTGCTACTTGCAAAACAGCACAGCTACACACCATATGCATAAAATGTCATGATATACTGCACGCTTACAAATGACTTATGACATAAAATGACATAAACACCAATTTTTTGTAGCTAATTTTGACATTAAAGACAAAAAATAAACTGGGTGAGGGCAAACGTGTATGCAATTTGAAAATATGTCAGTTATATATTTTAATTGGCACAGGAATTGACTTTACTGCCCAGTTGTGGTTAAATTAAAATTGCCTTGGCCTCCTGAACTTAGAAGAGCAGGACTTTTAATTTGGAGTTCACATGATTATCAGTGACAGCAAATTGCCAAAAGATAGTTGCAATTATGAATTAATTAGCTGCTTTGTCACTTCGACAGAATTAATTAACATTGAAAGGGAAGCTGATTTTTTTTTTTTTTTTCTCACAATACACAACCTGTCACGGTGCTTGTTGTTCAATCAGCCGTGAGAGTGATTATTGTCAAACTGCCACAGATATAAGACAAACAGGACAGTGACATACTTAATGGAAATTTCATTTATTTTGTACTGTATTTGATTGGACTCTCATTCTGACGGCACCCATTCATTGCAGAGGATCCACTGGTGAGCAAGTGATGTAATGCTAAATTCTGCATCACATTTTATGTTTCAAGAAAGAAAGTAGGTTTAACAAGGTTGGAACGACATAAGGTTGGGTAAATGACAGAATTTTAGTATTCATGATAAATCAACTAATCATTCAATAAAAAGTTTTGTGATGAAACCACAGTTCTGCCAGATAACAACTAGATGTCTTGCTGAAGTGGGAGTATGCTAAAGCAAAACGTGAAGAAAAAAACTAAAGATTAAAAGGCACTCAACTCTATCTTCTCCCTATTTCCTTTCAAACCACCAGGACCTTCAAGGTCTGGTCAGATCACGTCACTTTGTGTCCACATCTGGTTCCAATCCACTGCAATTAGCCAAGCTAGCTTGGGAATGTTGCTCTCTCTCACATTTTTAACCTTCTTTCTCTTTTTCTGTGTATCTCTGCCCATCTTTCTCTTTGTCTGTTTATGCATGTCTCTCAAACTTTACATATATCCGCAGTTTCCAATTATTGTAACTGTGGCTGTGGCTGTAGCGTAGCCTGAGGTTACAGTAACAAGGGGCCATGAGAAAATATTGTTTTATTCGACCGTAAAATTTAACCATAGAGGTCTCTGTTTTCTTTATTAAAATCTGGAAAATTCTATTTTTATCTCATTCAAAAAAATATATATATATATTAGCAGTTTATGCTAACTAATGCTATACTTTGAGTTTGAGATATGAATGAACTTCTAACTGCAAGTATTAAGCATTTGTGCTACTCACATAAATAATACTTACAGTTTGTGCAGATTATGGAGGAAAAGTGTGGTATTACTCCAAATGATCGAAAAAATGTTTTTCATGGTGGATGATAAAATGGGTAAAAAAAATAAAAAAATAAAAAAAAAATAAAATAAAATAAAATAAATGAATGAATGAATGAATGAATAAATAAATAAATACATAAATAAAATTAAAATAAAATTCTCATAGTCTTGAACATAACCTAGAAAACTGTAGACACTTAGGGGTGGGCTATTTTACCTTAGGCCAGTAAGCAACCAACCAGCAATGACCCACTTCCACAACAGCCTAGCATAGCAAAAATCTTAAAACCACAAAGAAAGCCCTGACATGCACCAGAACAACCTAGCTACTTCTAGCAACATGCTAAAAACACTTAGTATGAACGTTTGTGCTGCAAAGAAAGCCCTGGCATCCACCTAGAACAAGCTAGCGACTGCTAACAACAGTCAGATAACCTTACTGCCTCATAGGACAAGCTAACAACTAAGCTAACAAGCTAACGACTGCTAACAATATGCTAAAACACTCAAAACACCGTAGTACCACACCAAAACCCTGACAAAAATTAACCATGGTTTTACCACAAAAAAATAAATAAATAAATAAATAAAATAAATAAATGAATAAAAAGTTACTAGAGTTAAACCGTGGTAACCACAAATTAACCATAGTTTTGCTACACTAACCATAGTTTAACCATGGTATTTGTAGTAAAACTGGTTATAAAAATGGTAATCAATATTCCAAAAAAAAAAAGCATAGTTACTACACTTTTACTATAGTAAAACCATTGTTAATTTAAGCCTTGACAACCACCCAGAACAAAATCTAAATACTGCATAGAAATCCTTGACAACACCCTAGAACAAGCTAGCAACTGCTAACAACATGCTAAAAAACATTCAGAAAACCTTGCTTCACACAGAAAAGCCCTGACAACCATTTAGAACAAGCTAGCAACTGTTAGCAAACATGCAGAAAACCTAAATACTACATAGAAATCCCTGACAAAACCCTAGAACTAGCTAGCAACACACTAAAAACAGGGAGAAAACATTAACGACACATAGAAAGCCCTGACAAGCACCCAGGAGTGAGTTTCCCAAAAATAACTATGGTCGTAATTTACTTCATTACCAATGGAACTTATGACCCTAGTTAGCGAACCCTGTTTTTGGGAAACGCTATATACAAACAGATGCCATGGTCTACAATATTATTTAGATATGTACACTGATGCCAAATTCATGCTTGGTGGTTGGTATTTCAATGTTGTTTTGTGATTTTCTTGGTAACCATAGAATAATCATCCAAGAAACCATATTTTAGTTCCTCAATAAAACGGTTCCTTTTCCAACTGTTTCTCTGATGGGCCATAAATCCATAAAATGACTCTTTTGAACGCTCATACAAATGAACAGAAAATAAAACCAGGCCTGGAACGGATATTGAATATGTTCTTTGGGTTTTCTGTAAGCCACATCACAAGTTCAGCAAATCCGCAGCTAGCTTATCTTGTGAAATGAGAGGTCCAAGGTTTAGGGGTCTATCAACGACTTTCAAATCAAATACTAAAGCAAGCGTTTATTGCGTTCATATTGACAAAGGACCTTAGAAACCTGACCTGTGATGGATACATGTGCAAACGTTCTAGTCTATGGTTTCTAAATAAATAATAAATGTGTTAATCTTCATACTGTCACTTTCAATAGCAAAATACCTTTTGCCTTTGTAATCAGAGTAATCAGCTGGATGACCATTAAAAATCTAATCTATGATCTATTGGTTATTCGTCATCCAGCCGATGCTGTTTTGTCCAGAGCATCATATGGTTCTTTTACAATAAAGACAATCCCCTGGAGCAACGTGAGGTTAAGTGCCTTGCTCAAGGGCACAGTGGTAGTCAGGGAACTCGACAACTCTACAGTTCATGGGTCACCATCTCCAGGGGTTTGAACTCATGACCTTTAGTTTGCCAGTCCAGATATTTAACAGAATAGTTAGCATAAAATTTTAAATTCTACCATCATCGCTAATGTTGTTCTGTACATATGTATGAACTCCAAAAGCTTCTGAAGCCATGATAGCTTTCTGAGGGACCAAAAGGAAATATAGGTTGTGAGCTTTTTTCTACCTCACAGTAAGTGGTAAGTAAATCAATCAATAAATATATATTTGCAACTTCATATCTATCTATTCTCACAATTACAACTTAATTTGTCTTAATTGTAACTCAATTATCTCATAGTTGCATTTTTTTTTTTTTTTTTTTGTGAATGTAACTGCGACTCTCAGAGTTGTGACTTTATATCTCACAATTATAACTTTCTCATAACTAAGACTTTTTATGTTGCAATTGTGGAATTATATGTTAATGATTTAACAAAATTGTGAATACTTTTCATAATTGTTACTATCTCATTGCATGATCTCAGTTGCATTTTTTTCTTCTGATGGTGACAATCTTTATGACTCGCAGGTATAACTTTCTCATAATTGCGACTTCATATCTTACAACTTTTGGATTACATCTTTATGATTTATCAAAATTGTGACTTTATCTCACAATTGTAACTATTTCTTTTGACTGTGACTTCATATCCCACAATGTGACTATATCACACAGTTATGAGTACAGTATGTCTCATAGTTGTGACTTTATATCTTGCAATTACTTCACCAAAATAGCAACTCTTTCTCATAATTGTGAGTGTATTTCTTGTAATTGCTGCTTTATATCTTACAATTGTGACTTTATATTTTGCAATGTGATTTTATATCTCACAATTATTATGACTATTCCTCATAATTGTGACTTGATATCTCACATTTGGGGGTCATATATCATAATGTGACTTTATATCTTGCAATTATGACTAATCCTCATAATTACGACTTTATATATTACAATTGTGGGTTTATATATTGCAATGTGGATTTATATCTTATAGTTATGACTATCAAAATTGTGTCTCATAAATGCGTTGGTGCCGATGGCGCTGACATGTAGTCCCGAGTTTGATTCCTGACTCGCAAACCTTTCCCGATCCCATTTCCCTCTCTCTCACTCCCCTCGGTTCCTGTTGTCCTATCTAAATAAAGCCAAAAAATAAATCTTTAAAAAAAAAGTTTGTGACTATTTTGTGCGACTACAGCTTTATATCTCATTTTTTTATATCTGACTTTTCTCACAGTTATGACTATTTCTCATAATTGCATCTTGATATCTCACAATTTGTGGTTTATACATATCATAATGTGTATCATGTATATCATAATGTGACTATGTATATCTTCCAATTATGAGCATCAAAATTACGACGGTCTCATAATTGTGATTTTATTTCTTGTGACTACAACTTTATATGTCACAATTGTGACTTTATATATTGCAATTATAACTGCAACTTGATATCTCACAAATGGTGGTTTATATATGTGACCCTTGACAACAAAACCAGTAAATTTTTTTGAAATTGAGATTTATACATCATTTGAAATCTGAATAAATAAGCTCTCCATTGATGTATGTTTGTTGGGATATGACAATATTTGGCCGAGATAGAACTATTTGAAAATCTGGAATCTGAGGGTGCAAAAAAAATCAAAATACTGAGAAAATCGCCTTTAAAGTTGTTCAAATGAAGTTCTTAGCAATGCATATTACTAATCAAAAATTAAGTTTTGATATATTTACGGTAGAAGATTTACAAAATATCTTCATGGAACATGATCTTTATTTAATATCCTAATGATTTTTCATTTTCATTTTGACCCATACAATGTATTTTTGGTTATTGATACAAATATACCTGTGTTACTTATGACTGCTTTTGTTGTCCAGGGTCACATATTGCAATGTGACTTTATATCTCGCAATTATGCCTTTATCAAAATTGCAACTTTATCTCGTAATTGTGACTACGACTCTCACAATGTGTATTTCTCATAATTGTGACTTCATATCTCACAAATCATAATTTATATGTATCAAATGACTTATCTTAAAATTATGACTATTTCTCATAATTGCAACTTTATATTTTATTATATTATATATTACAATATGACTTTAGAAGTCTTAATTACGACTTTACCACAATTGCAAATTTATTTCACAAATTTTGTTTTTATTTCTTATGACTTTGACTTTATATCTTGCAGTTCTGATTTCATTTCTCACAGTTGCGACTTTATTTCTTGCAAAATGAATTGTATGAATTATATATTGCAAATGGAGGGTGAGTAAATCATTACGTTTTGGCTGAACAACTTCTTTAAAAACTACATCACCATTTTACAGTACAGTTTACATACATCCCTCCCTTTCCTCGCCAGGCCTTTGTGCACAGGAGAAAAACATTCACGTGAAACGTAATGATCCATCTACAGGCAAGGCTTGACTGTGTTTGTTTACTTTAGACTGACGGGACTGGAAAACACAAGAAAACAATTCTCTTTCAAAGCCAGCCAAAGGTGCACGCTCTCTTTCAAAGTGGTTCGTAATTTAGTATGGAATTTGTATATTTGTACAACACCAGTAGCCATGGGCTCAGAGCATAAATTATGCATAACCAATGTATTCGATCTAAAATTAATTAGCCAGGCTCATAAAAAGAGATCTGTTTGCCAAAGTAAATAGAGTAAGGGGCCATTGTGGCAGCTGTGACTTCTTAACACCTTTTTCCAAGGAAGATTAATTGTTAATGCGAAGCCTTTAGGCAATGGAACTGCCCACAGCGGCCCTCGACAGAGCTTCGAAACGCTCATTGTCAAGGTATCACTCAGGTTTGAAGGAAAAACACACAATGGCTCAAAAAGCCTCCATCCCTGACTGCCATTACTGAAGAAAAAGTAAAAAAAAGAAACATTGCTTACATTTGGTACCGGCTTATATTTGACAGCTCTGTGTGCGAGGCCTTCGGTTAAATTTGTATATACAATCCAGCACCAGATCCCTCCAATCTGTCACCCTTCACCCACATCTATGATCTTAAAATAGGAAAAAGTCTGGAACATTTTTCAAATGTACCATACTGTATAATCTCCTACAACACAAGTCAAATCATCTTAGCGATCAAACTGGGAACCACACAGGCGTGAAAATCACTTGCCCGCAGTGAGCAACTCCCATGACAATTAATCACCATCCTTAATTAAAAATGCTAATGTGGAGGTTCTTTACTGGTATATAGATATATATATATATATATATATATATATATATATATATACACACACACAGGTGCATCTCAATGAATTAGAATGTCGTGGAAAAGTTCATTTATTTCAGTAATTCAACTTAAATTGTGAAACTCGTGTATTAAATAAATTCAATGCACACAGACTGAAGTAGTTTAAGTCTTTGGTTGTTTTAATTGTGATGATTTTGGCTCACATTTAACAAAAACCCACCAATTCACTATCTCAACAAATTAGAATACTTCATAAGACCAATAAAAAAAATAAAAAAAAAACATTTTTAGTGAATCGTTAGCCTTCTGGAAAGTATGTTCATTTACTGTATATGTACTCAATACTTGATAGGGGCTCCTTTTGCTTTAATTACTGCCTCAATTCGGCGTGGCATGGAGGTGATCAGTTTGTGGCACTGCTGAGGTGGTATGGAAGCCCAGGTTTCTTTGACAGTGGCCTTCAGCTCATCTGCATTGTTGGGTCTGGTGTCTCTCATCTTCCTCTTGACAATACCCCGTAGATTCTCTATGAGGTTCAGGTCTGGTGAATTTGCTGGCCAGTCAAGCACACCAACACCATGGTCATTTAACCAAGTTTTGGTGTTTTTGGCAGTGTGGGCAGGTGCCAAGTCCTGCTGGAAAATGAAATCAGCATCTCCATAAAGCTTGTCAGCAGAAGGAAGCATGAAGTGCTCTAAAATGTCCTGGTAGATGGCTGCGTTGACTGTGGACTTCAGAAAACACAATGGACCAACACCAGCAGATGAAATGGCAGCCCAATTCATCACTGACTGTGGAAACTTCACACTGGGCTTCAAGCAGCTTGGATTCTGTGCCTCTCCAGTCTTCCTCCAGACTCTGGGACCTTGATTTCCAAATGAAATGCAAAATTTACTTTTATCTGAAAAGAGGACTTTGGACCACTGAGCAACAGTCCAGTTTTTTTCTCCTTAGCCCAGGTAAGATGTTTCTGACATTGTTTCTGTTTCAGAAGTGGCTTGGTAGCCCTTTTCCTGAAGACGTCTGAGCATGGTGACTCTTGATCACTGACTCCAGCTTCAGTCCAGTCCTTGTGAAGCTCTCCCAAGTGTTTGAATCAGCTTTGTTTGACCGTATTCTCAAGCTTGTGGTCATCCCTGTTGCTCGTGTGCCTTTTCCTACCCCATTTCTTCCTTCCAGTCAACTTTTCACTTAATATGCTTTGATACAGCACTCTGTGAACAGCCAACCATTCAGTAATGACCTTCTGTGACTTACCCTCTTTGTGGAGGGTGTCAATGATTGTCTTCTGGACAACTGTCAGATCAGCAGTCTTCCCCATGATTGTGTAGGCTATTGTGTAACCATTTTGAAGGTTCAGGAAACCTTTGCAGGTGTTTTGAGTTGATTAACTGATTGGCATGTCACCATATTCTAATTTGTTGAGATAGTGAATTGGTGGGTTTTGTTAAATGTGAGCCAAAATCATCACAATTAAAAGAACCAAAGACTTAAACTACTTCAGTCTGTGTGCATTGAATTTATTTAATACACAAGTTTCACAATTTGAGTTGAGTTAGTAAAATAAATGAACTTTTCCATGACATTCTAATTCATTGAGATGCACCTGTATATGATGTTATTTCTTCAGCTATGGCCACTTTTGACCTTTTTTTTATTTATTATTATTATTATTATTATTATTATTATTATTATTATTATTATTATTATTATTTTTTATTTTTATTTTTTTTTTCCACCACATCTCTGATTATGTATTGTGTTCAAAAATGGAAATGTTATTTTTAAATGTTAAAATTTTTGAAAATAAAATGTTTTTTGAAATAAACTGTCAAGCTCATTTGTCTTTCTAGGGATGATTTCAATGCTAATATTTAAGCAAGCAATCTTCACATTTAATCATTTAAATAATGAAATAAATTATTAAATATTATAACTATAATAATTTATTATTATTTAATGAAATTACAGACTAATAGGAAATGTTGACAATAAAATATTTCATTAAAAAGTGATATTTACAGATTTACATATTTTTTTCACATATTACAATATCTCATTGGAAGTTTTCTTCAGAAAACAAGTACACTTAAACACTAGTGCTGATTTTTTTTTTTTTTTAAATTTATGGTATTTTTACATTTAAATTATTTTTACACAATAAATATAGAAATTATGTGTTTATTTATTTAATGCGTTTATTTATTTAATGCATATTTTTATGATGGATACTTAATCTCACATTGACATTCTGGGTTTGGGATAAGGGTAAAATAATAAAGTTTATAAAAACAAAAACAAAACAACAACAAAAAAAAAAATGCAACTTTATATCTTACAATTGTGGGTTAGTTTTTAAAAGAAGAAGAAAGAAAAAAACCTTCCAACTCAATTCAATTCAAAGTTAAAATTTTAGGTATTTCTTAAATACATATATTAAAATCATATCTTCACACTTAATTTACATAATTTAATAAATTAAGATATTTGATACATTTAATAATTTACATTACAGATGAAATTACATAATTGGGAATGTTGCACAATAAAATATATTTGAAAAATACTGACTAATTGGAAATGTTAAATAAAAATATGATTTTTACAATAAAATATTTTGTTCACAAGTGACATTTTTATTTTTTATTTATTAGACAATTACTTATTAATAATTACACAGTCAACATTTTTTTTTCTTTTTTTTACCTGATCTCGGATCAGTTTCATCAGTTTGTAGAGATTTTTAATGTGACATTTGTGTAATTAAAAGGATGAGCAGCAGTTAATAGTCTCTTACATGTCTTTATATAGAAGCTGTCCATAAAACAAAGAAAGCAAGACATGCAAATTAACAAATTATTTTAAAAACCACATATTATATATATATACACACACTTCATATTTAATGGTATTTTATTATTTTTATTGCATTTTATGTATTATACTTTCAATAAAACTTTTGCAAGGTTTTTTTTTTTTTTTTTTTTTTTAACCTGTGCTTTAAATGGTGTTTATGAATAGGATTGCACAAGACTATTCATTTAGAGAGTGTGGATAGAGCAGAGTCATTTTAAAATAAGTGAATCTTCATCATTGTGAAGCACTGTTGCCATTGAAATCAATCAGATTGCACCATTCTCTCAAATACTAGAAACCCAAGTCCCAAGATCATAATTCAGCTACAGTATATTGGAAACTCGCTAAACAAACTGACATCCATATACTGGTTTTTCTTTCAACCACAACCTCCCAGACCACAAGCCTGTCAGTTACAACCATATTTCCATGTCATATAATAAATATAATGGTTCTTGATGGACATAAATATCTGTTAGTCAATGAGACAACAGCCTTGTGCTTTGATTTTGTAGTTACAATATTAATGGCACAGCAAAAACCTCCAAGTAGGAGAATATGAGTTATGATGACAGGAAATATATAACATATACTTTAAACTTACTAAAGAAACCTCTAATAGTGTGTTTGAATCATAGTGATGCATAAGATTTTGCATTTTCGCTCTTCATTTTTTTGTTACAAACACACTTCCAAGTTGTAAAATGAATTTAATGCTTGTTGATGGACATAAATATCTGTTAATCATTGAAACAAAGTCTTGCACAAACTCGGAATGTGTCATCGTTTTCATCAAGCCAGATCTGCCACAAGAAATTATACCCACATGAAGATGAATTACAACTGCTTTGAACACCAATACATGCGTGTTTGTATTTTTCAGCCCGTCAGTGAGACAAAGCTGTAAGTTATTTGATTGGAATTGATATTTTCCAGTGTTTAATCTCCAGGAGTTGTGTATCCTGGCATTCGGAAAGCTGTTTATCACGTACTGCTTTCTGTTCAGATCTTGTGAGTTTGGCCTCAGATTCCAGCAGTTATGAAAGTGCCAAACAAATGCAAAACCACAACTTGGACGGCTGAGATTTAATTGATCAAATTGTGAAATAACACATTCATGTAAACTTTTACAGATGTGGACAGTTGAGGTACCACAGGGTGTTTCTGGTTGTTATTATCAGCAAACTGAATTAATTAATTCAATTTCATCAATGGATTTTTCTACAATTTCCAAGAAATGTGCAAGGACAATTTAGCTTCTTTTCCTGAAGTACTATTTGAATGGTAAATCCATTTAGAACATTTACAGTGATTTATTCAGTGATAAAAATTGACAGGCTAATTTATACGACAAACATTGATTATTGGCACATTTCTCTCTTATGTAAGCTCATTTCCGCCACGTAATAATTTTTTTCTTGTCAACTCTGAGTTTATTTCTCGCAATTCTGTTTATTTCTTGTAATTCTTACTTTACATCTCGCAATTCTTAGTTTATTCCTCGCAGTTCTACACTTATTTCTCCCAATTCTGACTTTACATCTCACAATTATCAGTTTGTCTCTCTGCATTCATTTCCCGCAATTCTCAGTTTATAGTTTACATCTCGCAATTCTCAGTTTTCTCTCTGCATTTATTTCTTTGCAGTTTTAAGTTTACATCTCATAATTTTCCGTTTATATCTCACAATTCTGATTTATATCTTATACTTCTCAGTTTATTCCTTGCAAATATCAGTTTATTTTTTTTGCAATTCTGATTTCTAATTCCCAGTTTGTATTTCGCAAATCTCAGTTTAAACCTCACAATTATCAGTTTACATCTTACAGTTTTCAGTTTATAACTCACAATCCTGATTTATATCTCTCAGTTCTCATTTTACATCTCACAATTCTGTTTATTTCTCAAAATTTTGAGTTTACATCTCGCAATTCTCAATGTTTCACGATTTCACACTTACATATAATAAATAGAATAAGGATTATGCGTATTTGGCGTGCTGTCCGAGGGGAGGGCTCCAAGCTCGGAATTTTGGCCCGAACCCAGACTACCCCCAAAAAACAACATAGCAAATGACAGCCTCCTGACTAATAACCCCCCAAAATGAGCGCCGAAAATTTGGCGGGCTGGCGTTTCAGGAAGAAACTTAGTCTTTTGACCAGGAGGGCCCACACAAACTCCGACGGTAGCAGCTCACGGCGCTGAGTGAAAGGTCCCTACCGGCCGATGGACGAGGAACAGCGTGATTTGGGGTGCTTGATTGGGAGGACTCATACTGTTCCTTGACGGGAGCAGCTCGCGGCGTCAGATCGATGAGCCCTACCGACTGATAAAAGGAGGAGCAGCGTGTTTGGGGTGTCAGACCGGGGGCCCATACTGCCTCCAACGGGAGCAGCTCGCAGCGCTGGGAAGATGGGCCCCACTAGCCGATGGACGAGGAGCAACGTGATTTGGCAAACCTGATCAGGAGGGCTCACACCGCTTCTCTGACCGGAGCAGCTCTCAGCGTCAGACGGGTGAGCCCTACTGGTCGGTGACTGAGTGGACGGGCTTGAATCGACTGACCGGGAAGGTCCACGTAGCTTTGACGGGAGCAGCTCGCAGCATCTGATAGGTGAACCTCACCGGCCGAGGACAGTTGAACTAATTTTGAAGTGCCGGCCGCAAGAGCTTGGTGGCGTCTGATGGGAGTTCAATACTCGTTGCATCATACATGCAAGCCTCGTCGGTAGACAGACAGAAAAGCCAATGTTTTCCTGACCGGGAGACACTTGCAGCATCTGACGGGAGTTCAATACTCACTGTGTCAGACGGGTAAGCCTCGTTGGTAGACGGACGGAAAAGCCAATGTTTTCCTGACCGGGAGGCAGTTGCAGCATCTGACGGGAGTTCAATACTCACTGTGTCAGACGGGTAAGTCTCGTTGGTAGACGGACGGAAAAGCCAATGTTTTCCTGACCAGGAGGCAATTGCAGCATTTGACGGGAGTTCAATACTCACTGCGTCAGACGGGTAAGCCTCGTTGGTAGACAGACGGAAAAGCCAATGTTTTCCTGACCGGGAGGCAGTTGCAGCATCTGACGGGAGTTCAATACTCAGAACAGTCTAAAAGGGTAGATGCTATGAGGAGTACTTTGCGTAATTGTTTGACAAATCCAATAAGCTTTTTCTGATGACACGTCAGAAAATCTTGGTGCTGCTTTGCATCCGAAAGTTAAGCGCACGAAAAAATAGAATTTCCTGTGCCAGCGTACCTCGTATAAGTGCCATGAATCTGGATGGATAGGTATAGCTTTGAAAGCTGAGGTGATATCGACTTTTGCCAGCCAAGTGCATGATTTCATCATACTGACTGCATGATCAATGTCCTACTATTTAGAGAGAGTTCGTCAAGAGGAATCAAGGTGTTTTATGCTTGAAAACAGGGAGTTATGCGGAGCTGACAGATCAGTTAGAAGGCGTTTCTTACCCAAGAATTTTCCTAGTAGCCACTCCAATGGGCTAATGCGAAACTGAGAAGGCAGGGCATCGAAAGGGCTGATCATGAACCCTCATTTAATTCACACCGCCTATGGGGAAATCTGAACAGATTATTTCTGTGAAACGACTGAACTCAGAAAAATGGCAACTTTTGATGTCCACATTTAAGGACTTACAATTGCTGTAGCATTTCTGTCGTAAAGAAATGGCCATATATTAAAGATTAAGTGGACATTTGATTTGAATGTGGTTTAGCCAAAGGACGATTAAATCGCACAGTGACGTGTAAAAAAAAACGATCGTCGGGCCGTTGGTGCCCTCTGTAGGCTTTTGATACAATGTGTAATGTAAAAATTATATTATGATATATTAAGTTTTCTTCAACAGAACCATGTTGTTACTTGCTTTTGGTACTTTATTTAAACCAATTATTACATGGCCTCATTGCCATTATATGCATTTAAGGTAATTTTAAAGGCTATTGTTTGATTAGGCCTATTTTTACTACCATAATTAATTATAATTAACCGATTAATTATCAGAACAATCAACCGATAGCTCTGTTACCAAATTAATCATTGGTGATGGCCTTAGATAAGGGGTCTATGTCCGCACCTGCCACGATCTGTGTTCAGAAGTTGAGAGCCACTGGAGGTGGCTTTGAGGCAACAGCATTTGGTGGGACAGGCAGTGATGTTGCAATGAAAAGAGAACTTTAAATGAAGTAGAGGGCTGTGAGGGAAAGGAGCAGGGGTCGCAATTGTCAGCGGAGGGAGCCTCATGCTTAATATTGGCCTCTGGGGCTTGGGGTGGGAAACTGATACAATCCTAAGAGAAAAAACAATGGAGTAAAAGAAAGATGTGTGGGTCTGTGTTGCGAGCGGAGGCAGCCTCACGCTTGCTTTGCCTGCTGTAGCTGTAGGCCACAGGAAGGGAGTCCTGAAGAACTTGTGTAGCCTGATCTGCTAGCGGAGGCAGCCTCACGCTAGTGTCTGCTATGGGAGCTGGAGGCCACTGAAAAGGAAAAAGGGGTTATTAATAGCGGGAGGAAAAACTGAGATGTGTGGGCCTGTGTTGCAAGTGGAGGCAGCCTCACGCTTGCTTTGCCTGCTGTAGCTGTAGGCCACGGGATGGGAGTCCTGAAGAACCTGTGTAGCCTGCAATGCTAGCGGAGGCAGCCTCACGCTAGCGTCTGCTATGGGAGCTGGAAGCCACTGAAAAGGAAAAAGTTTAGAAGTAGCAGCAGGAAAGATTGAGATGTAAGGGCTTGTCTTGCAAGCGGAGGCAGCCTCACGCTTGCTTCAGCTGCTTTAAGGGGTGGTCACACTACACTTTTCGTTCCATTGACTTCCAATCCTATGCATGCCAATGCGTCAGACCGAAATGTCTGAAATGCCTGAGTAGCCTGCAGTGTTGTCCATTTAATTTATTTATTTATTTATTTTTGCCAGATTTAGCAACTTCTCGGATTACCTTAGCAATTTGTTTTCCAAAGCACATAGCAACAAATTTAGCCATTTTAAAAATTTAGCAACATTTAGCATGTTTTAAAAAGTGATAAGATGCTAAAAAGACATACATTTTCCTCTTAACCACACAAAGAAGAAAGTATTGAAAAGCTAGCAGAGCGGCACATCAGCTAGAGACTTTGCAATATGCACATCACATGTGAATTTGGTTGCTAGTTGCACTTGTTCAATAATAATGGTTTCTTTATGATACACCTTATTTGTTCGTTTGTGCCTATAATTGTAGGTAAATAGTTGAATTTATTTTCTCGAAAATCTATCTTTCATCCGTTTATCTGAGTGAAAAATGTAAATTTAATTAAAATGCTAGTGAAAATTTCGTTGTGTATTTTACACCATGGTTACAAAATGACATTAACATCCTTTTGTCACAACGTTGTTTAAAACTTTTAGCAACAAATGACCTGCCTTTGCGACTTTATCTAAAAATTAATTTGCAACAGCCTGCGCCGCTAGAGGAGGCAGCCTCGCGCTAGCGTCTGCTGCTACAAGAGCTGCATATGACACTGTGGCCGGTAGAGGCGCGGTGAAAAGTTGAGCCGAAGCGGGAAGTGAGTGAGGCTTTGCCGCGGTGAGATCTGGGGCATTGCCCAGGCTCGTTGAAGGCCTGCTGCTGCGACCCAGTGCTTAAGGAGAACCGGGTTTTGTGTGGGGCAATGGTGGTGTCGAGCGAGGCGAGTTCGGGGTCTTGCGAGCTTTGCTCGAGATATTGGCCGCCCTGCTGGAGTGGATTTAGGAGTGAGGTTGGCTGATTGCAGAGACGAATAACTTAGATCGTACAGATCCGCTTTGTTTACCCTCCGCGAGGACTGTGCGTCGGAATTAATCAGCGTTTGCCTCAGGCTTAAATACGATCCACTTTCCGATCGAATTAATTGTTGGCACGGCTGAATGATAAGAGGATGCCGGGGAAGAAGTTTTTAAGTGACGTCGGAGGAGGCGAGGTTAAGCCTTGGTGTCGTGGAGAGCGTGTGGCTGGTCGAGCAGAGCGCAGCGGCCGCGACGAAGCCTGGAGCTCGGCGGTCGTGTCTGGCGGAGAAGGAGCGATCCTTGGGCCGGCAGATTGGCAGGAGGATCCAAAAAAAAAAAAAAAAAAAAATCCCCAGTATAATTCTCGTTGTTTGGACGGGAAAAGTTAAGTCTGTGATATAATGGCAAAAAGTGCAAACCAAATGCTGGAAAACTGCCAATGAACAGAGGTAAGTCTGCTGTGTGTATATACACACTCACACACACGCCTCTTATCTTGTTAACTGGGTTGATTACTAATTGTTCTCCTCTCATGTTAATAAGGTTAATTATCTGAACGTGCTCCTCCCGAACTTTAATAAAACAATTTTTCTCTGCATTTATTTCTCGCAGTTTTGAGTTTACATCTCACAATTCTCTGTTTATTTCTCACTATTCTGAGTTTATATCTTGCAATTCTAAGTTTACATCTCACAATTCTGAGTTTATATCTTGCAATTCTAAGTTTACATCTCACAATTCTGTTTACATTTCACAATTCTCAGTGTACATCACAATTCTGTGTACATCTTGCAATTCTAAGTTTATATCTTGCAAATCTGATTTATATCTTGTAATCCTCAGTTCCCTATCAAAAGCTACTCTCGATGCTGCGTTTCAATAACGCTAATGAGAACATTCTTTGTTCGACCGGTTGTGAAGCACGTGTGTCAAACACGCCAAGAATTGGCTTAAATAACCTCGGTAGGTGACGTAACTGATTACACGCACCTGGAGGTTATAAATAGACGTGACACGGAAACATCCTCAGGTTTCTTTGTCTTCAAGGACCGCATTGTGTGTGTGTGTGTGTGTGAGAAGGAGCACGCTTAAAAAAAAAAAAAAAAAAAAGGCAAAGCAGGAAGCGAGTAGATAGATATATATATATATATATATATATATATACTATGGCAGATCAGGAGAGGAGATGTTTACCTCCTTGTCAGAGGCAGCTCTCTGACGAAGATCTCTATGCTTTCTGCTTTGAGTGTTTGGGGGAAGAACACGCGATCCTCGGGCTCGAGGGCGAGTGCGATCACTGCGATCTCCTCTCGATCAAAGTGCTTCGCGCGCGGCTCGCCTTCTTTAGAAGCTCATGGGGATCGCGTGTTGATCTGGCTGAGGCGCGTGAGACGGACCCGCCCCTTTCTCTTGCGCTCTCGCCGGATCATGAAGCCCTCGCGTCCGTTTCTCAAGCGCGCTTCGGCGCTTCTTCTGAACGGGCCGAGGAGACTTCATCTCTTGCTTCTGGGGAGGTGGAGAGTGCCACCTCAGAGCGCTCCTCTCGTGATGAAAAAGCTTATGAGGAGTTACTTGAGGTGGTTACTCGGGCAGTCGATTGATTACATCTAGACTGGCCGCAGGAGCAAGAGACCTCCAAACGCTCAAAGTTAGACGACAGATATCTGTCGGGTGGCCGGGGGGAGGGGCCTCATCGACGGTCTCTCCCCTTCTTCGGTGACCTCCATGACGAGGTAACTCGTTCATGGAATAATCCGTATTCGTCCCGTGTTTTTGTACCATCGACGTCGATCTACTCTACTATCGTTGATGCAAAGGCACGGGGCTATATGATGATGCCCCAGATTGAAGAGACGCTCGCGGGCTATCTCTCTCCTGGGAGCTCATCATCATTAAAGAAAGCAACTCTCCCCACCAAGCCATGCAGAGTAACATCTTCACTGGTGGGGAAAGCCTTTCAAGCAGCGGGTCAGGCTGGTGCTGCTTTGCACACTATGGCGGTTTTGCAAGCATACCAGGCTGACCTGCTGAAAGATTTGAGCACAGGCGGGTCGATTGACGAAGAGGCATTTTTAGAACTTCGCCGGGCCACAGATTTGTCTCTCCGTGCGACCAAGCAGACGGCCCGTGCCATCGGCCGTTCTATGGCTGCCATGGTTTCCACGGAGAGACATCTGTGGCTCAACCTCACGGGCATCAAGGACAAAGACCGCGCTTTCCTTCTTGATGCCCCCATCTCGCCTTCCGGCCTATTTGGCGACGCCGTTAATACCGTCGCCACTAGGTTTCGGGAGGCAAAACGCTATGAGGAGGCGTTTGTGAGGTTTCTTCCCCGCCGTGCTCAAGAGTCGGGACCGTCGGCCACCCAGTCCCGACCAGGTCCGGTTCCTTTGAGGCGTGAAGCACAAAAAGAGAGTGTGGCGAGCCGAGCACCCCCTCGTAGAGACTGGGGTGCGGCTCGCCGCGCTTCACAGTTCGCCTCAAAGAGACCGGACCTGAGGAGCATCATCTCCTCAAAGGAAAAGGTCCTGAGGCTTGCGCGCCCAGGACCGCGGGGGTGTGCCCCCCCCGAGAGGGGCGCGAAAAGTTCCAACAGAGAATAAAGACTCCTTCCTGGCACCCTCAGGAGGCCGTTGTACAATCTCCGCCGCCACTGGTGTTTCGGGGAGCAGCGGTTTCCAGTGTAATGTTAAGTGTTCGGTCGCCTCCTGCCACGTTTCAGGACGCCGAACATCTAACATCCCCCCAACAAAACGAAGTGTCAAAATTAGTGCCCCTTTCAGAGAAGCTGGCAGCGTGGAAGCTACTGCCAAATATCTCCCCTTGGGTTCAAAAGACCGTGGAGAGAGGCTACAGGATTCAGTTTGCGTATCGTCCTCCGCGTTTCAACGGCGTGGTCTCCACTTCCGTGAAACCGGAACGAGCGCATCTGTTGACACAGGAATTGCAAACTCTGCTGGACAAAGGGGCCATAGAACGTGTTCCCCTGCCAGACAGACAGTCAGGCTATTACAGCCGGTATTTTCTCGTTCCCAAGAAAGATGGGGGTTTGCGTCCAATTTTAGATCTTCGCGGGTTAAACCGCTACCTCAGAACATACAAGTTCAAAATGCTGACAATCAAGATGATTGTTTCTCACATCCAATCGGAGGATTGGTTTGTGACAATCGATCTAAAGGACGCTTATTTTCATATAGAAATATTGCCACAACACAGGAAGTTCCTGAGGTTCGCTTTCGGGGGCGAAGCTTACCAGTATCAGGTTCTTCCGTTTGGCCTAGCCTTGTCACCCCGCACATACACGAAATGCATGGATGCAGCTCTGGCTCCTCTACGACTCCAGGGCATCCGCATTTTGAACTACATAGACGACTGGCTGATTCTGGCTCAGTCTCAGGAACTAGCGCTTCGACATCGGGATGTCGTCCTAGCTCATCTCGAATCTCTGGGGTTGAGACTCAACGCCAAGAAAAGCGTTCTCTCTCCTGCTCAGAGGACAACGTATTTGGGGGTCGTATGGGATTCGATCGCGATGCGGGCACAGCTGTCTCCTGCACGCGTCGAATCCATTCTAAACACCCTAAAGAACATAAAGCTAGGCCAGAAAGTTACGGTTCATCACTTTCAGAGAGTGCTAGGTCTCATGGCAGCTGCATCCACGGTGATACCTTTGGGCCTCCTGCACATGAGATCGTTTCAGTTGTGGCTCAGAGCCAGGGGATTTCATCCAAGGGCCAATCCCCAGAGGCAAATAAGGGTTACGCGCCGGGGGCTTCGTACCCTATCTATGTGGTTCAGACCCCAGTTTCTGACTTTGGGTCCCACTCTAGGTCCGTGTTGTCGTCGCAAGATGCTAACGACAGACGCATTCCTCACGGGTTGGGGAGCGGTCTTAGATGGCCGTCCAGCCCAAGGGATCTGGAGAGGTCATCTTCTCGAATGGCACATCAATTGCCTCGAAATGAAGGCTGTATTTCTGGCCCTGAAATACTTCCTCCAGCAGTTAAGAGGTTACCATGTCCTAGTGCGGGTGGACAACACGGCGGTAGTCTCTTACATAAATCGTCAGGGCGGACTGCGGTCGCGCCGCTTGAACGAGCTTGCGCAGCAGATTCTGCTTTGGGCACAGAACAAGTTCCTGTCCCTCAGGGCGATTTACATTCCCGGGCATATGAATGTGGGAGCAGACTTGCTGTCCAGACAAGCTGTGATACACGGGGAATGGAAACTCCACCCCGAAGTAGTCAGTCAAATCTGGGAAAGATTTTACGAAGCAGAGGTGGACCTCTTTGCTTCACAGGAGACAGCACAATGTCCCCTCTACTTCTCTCTGACTCATCCAGCTCCCCTGGGTCTGGACGCGATGGCCCATGTGTGGCCCAGACTGCGTCTTTATGCATTTCCTCCGATTGCTCTGCTCCCGGGAGTCCTGGCCAAGGTCCGTCAACAGGGATCTCGCCTCTTACTGATAGCGCCCCGTTGGCCGACCAGAATATGGTTCTCAGATCTAATATCTCTCCTCGACGGCTCGCCGTGGGCGATTCCGGTGAGGAGGGACCTTCTCTCTCAGGCACAGGGGACAATATTTCATCCCCGGCCGGAGCTCTGGAACCTTCACGTCTGGCCCCTGAGGAGGACCAACTGAGACATGCTGGGCTTCCAGCCGACGTAGTAGAGACTATTCTAAGCGCTAGGGCTCCCTCCACTAGAAGTTGTTATGCCTTCAAATGGCACATCTTCGAAAATTGGTGTATAGCACACCATGTAGACCCAGTTCACTGCCAAGTTGTTTCAGTGCTGGAGTTCCTGCAAGAGAAATTGTCCTCAGGCACATGTCCTGGTACTCTCAGAGTCTATGTGGCCGCCATTTCGGCTTGCCATGTTCTGATTGATGGGGTTTCTGTGGGAAAGCACCCTCTAGTTGCCCGGTTCATTCGGGGGGCTAGGCGGTTAAGGCCGCCCACTAGGGCGACAGTCCCTTCATGGGACTTATCTATTGTGCTCGAGGGTCTGGTCACGACCCCTTTTGAACCAATGGAGTCAGCACCTATCAGGTTTCTGTCTCTAAAGATGGTTCTTTTAATGGCCATTACTTCTCTTAAGAGAATTGGGGATTTGCAGGCTCTGTCGATCTCGCCATCCTACCTAGACTTTGCCCCTGGGCTGGTCAAAGTTATTTTGCATCCTCACCCGAATTATCTTCCGAAAGTTCCATTCTCGACCATGAATCCGGTCGTTCTTGAAGCCTTCTGCCCTCCGCCGTTCACGACACCGGAGCAGGAAAGACTTCATTTACTGTGTCCAGTACGTGCTCTTCAGATCTACGTCCACCGCACTAGCCAGTGGCGTAAGTCGGAGCAACTTTTCATATGCTATGGGGGCAGTAACCGTGGGGCGGCTGCCACAAAGCATACTATATCACATTGGGTGAGGGATGCTATTGCCCTAGCCTATGAGGCGCGTGGTCAAGCTTCGCCTCTAGGAGTTAGGGCCCATTCAACCAGGGGGGTTGCATCTTCAACGGCTTTGGCAAGAGGTGTCCCCTTGCAGCAAGTGTGTGATGCGGCAGGTTGGTCCTCTCCGCACACATTTGTTAGATTCTATAGTTTGGATGTCCATGCTACTCCGGGCTCGCATGTCCTTGAGTCGACATCCCAGAGTCATGTCTGAGACCTCTTCTATGTTTGTGCACACACACTACACAATGTTGGGGGTCCAGACACTTCCAGTGCGGCGCCGTTGGTATTCTCGTTCCCATTAGCATTATTGAAACGCAGCATCGAGAGTAGCTTTTGATAGGGAACGTCTCGGGTTACTTGGCTGTAACCCTGTTCCCTGAAAAAGCGGGAACGAGATGCTGCGCCTCAATGCCGCACTGTAGGCGTGCCCGGATGTCCTTTCAGACAAAGGCGTAACCTGAGGATGTTTCCGTGTCACGTCTATTTATAACCTCCAGGTGCGTGTAATCAGTTACGTCACCTACCGAGGTTATTTAAGCCAATTCTTGGCGTGTTTGACACACGTGCTTCACAACCGGTCGAACAAAGAATGTTCTCATTAGCGTTATTGAAACGCAGCATCTCGTTCCCGCTTTTTCAGGGAACAGGGTTACAGCCAAGTAACCCGAGACGTTCCCCTTTCAGTCGGTCACTCCGAGTCACGTCGGATGACTGACGAAATTGGGGATCTCGCCAAGGAGACCAATCCACTTCAAGTGTAACTAAACAAGCCAATGGACATTTGCATGCAATTATTGCATCCAGCTGTCGCTGATCACAGCGTGAGCATAAGGGGCAGCTGGTGCACCGCATTAATTCATCCTTTCTCTTCGGAGCCGAGTGGTAGTGGTTGAAGCTACTGCTCTCCCTTTCTAAGAGAGTGTTCTGCGAGCGAGTGCGGGCGTTACGGCGCAGCAGCAGTGGTCACGGTGTCCGTGAGAGAAAGATCGTCTTCCTGCTGACAGCCACACTAGGAGTGTGCGGTGGCCAGCTCCCCTGCGTGCTTAAGCACTAAAAGAGCATTTCTCTGAAAGAGCAATTTCACTAAAAGAGTAACACGGGTGATCGCGTCTTTTTAAAAATGTCTTATCACCCGTGTGTTTCTGGGTGTGGTCGTTTCCTGGTGCCTCAGGACGGTCACGATCGCTGCCTCACGTGTCTGGGCATTCAGCACGCTGAGGAGGCTTTCGTGGATGGTTCATGTTCTTCTTGCGGTGACATGACAATCTCGGAGTTGCGTAATAGACTCCGCTATGTCAAACATGGCATTCCTCTGCCTCTGCCGTGATACGGCGTGCGCACCGCTGAATCCGGTGGAGTCAGAGGTGATTTGAGGATTACGGTGAGGGGTTCCCCAAGTGGAGCTCCTCACCCGTCAAGCACTCCGCAGCCGGTGGAGCTGCCGAAGGAGCGTGCTGGGCCCTCTGCTGGACGGGGTGCATCACACGTTTCCTTTGGTGCCCCCTCTGACGACCAGATGTCGATCACTGCATGGGAGGGCGGGCCCTCTCTCTCCGGGGATGACGACCCTGCTGCGTTGCCCCCTTCGGGTGTGGTAGCGTTGTCCGAGCCAGACCCAGAGATGATGGCTATGCTTTCCCAGGCCGCCGAGAATGTCGGGCTCGTGTGGAATCCTCCACCGAGTCCCGATCCTTCGAGGCTGGACTAGTGGTTTCTCGGTGGGGGTCGTGCTGCTTCCAGTGCCATTCTTTCCGGAAGTGCATAAGGAGCTTACAAGATCATGGAAGGCACCTTTCACTGCCCGAAACAAATCTTGTGGCTCCTCCGCTCTCAGCACCCTCGATGGTGGGGCCGCTTTGAGGTATGCGGGCATCCCCTCGGTGGAGCGGTCTGTGGCCATGCAACTGTGTCCAACAGCCGCTAACTGGCAGTGCTTATAGAGCCTGTGGGCAGGCTTGATGGCAAAGGACGCGATAGAGCCGGTCCCTCCAGCCGATATGAGGTCGGGGTTTTACAGCCCTTACTTCATTGTGCCCAAGAAAAGCGGTGGGTTACGACCGATCTTGGATCTGCAAGTTTTGAACCGTGCACTTCACAAGATGCTGTTCAAGATGTTGACGTAGAAACACATTTTTGGGTGCGTCCGTCCCCTAGATTGGTTTGCAGAGATCGACCTGAAGGACGCGTAATTTCATGTCTCAATTCTCCCACGACAGAGGCCTTTCCTGTGATTCGCGTTCGAGGGTCGGGCATATCAGTACAAGGTCCTGCCCTTCGGGCTGTCCCTTTCGCCTCGCGTCTTCACCAAGGTCGCAGAGGCGGCCCTTGTTCCCCTGAGAGAACGGGGCGTGCGCATCCTCAACTACCTCGACGACTGGCTCATACTCGCACAGTCTCGAGAGCAGTTGTGCGCACACAGGGACCTGGTGCTCAGGCACCTCAGCCAGTTGGGCCTTCGGGTCAATTGGGAAAAGAAGAAACTCATGCCAACGCAGAGGATCTCTTTTCTCGGCATGGAGTTCAGTCAACCAGACAACACACCTCACCCAGGAATGTGCTCAGTCGTTGTTAAACTGCCTCAAGACTTTATCAGGCAGGACAGCGTTTCCGCTGAAACTCTTTCAGAGGCTCCTGGGGCATATGGCTGCAGCTGCGGCCATAGTTCCGCTCGGTCTGCTCCATATGAGACCGATTCAGCGCTGGCTCCATGGCCGAATCCCGAGGTGGGCGTGGAAACGCGGGTACTCACCAGGTTCAGATTATACCGGCCTGCCGCAAAACCTTCAGCCCGTGGTCAGATCCTTCATTCCTTCGGGCAGGAGTGCCCCTGGAGCAGGTATCCAGGCATGCTGTGGTATTCACGAATGCCTCGGCCACCGGCTGGGGTGCCACGTACAATGGGCACGCAGTATCAGGGGTTTGGACGGGTCCTCTACTGCGTTGGCATATCAATTGCCTTGAGTTGCTGGCAGTATGCCTTGCTCTACGTCGCCTCAGAGGGTGCCTTCGGGGCAGGGACGTTCTGGTCCGTACGGACAACACTGCGACCATTGCGTATATCAACCAGCAAGGCGGTTTACGCTCCCAATACATGTCGCAACTCGCCCGCCACGACCTCCTCTGGAGTCAGAAGCATCTGAGGTCCCTTCGTGCCATCCACATCCCAGGAGTGTTCAATTGGGTGGCCGAAGAGCTGTCTCGAACGGCACTTCCTGGGGAGTGGAGACTCCATCCCCAGGTGGTTCAGCTGATTTGGAGTCAGTTTGGAGTTGCTCAGGTATACCTGTTTGCATCTCCGGAAACCACCCACTGCCAGTGGTTCTACTCCCTATCCGAGGCAATGCTCGGCACAGATGCACTGGCACACAGCTGGCCCCAGGGCCTGCGCAGATATGCGTTTCCCCCAGTGAGCCTGCTAGCACAGACACTGTGCAAGATCAGGGAGGACGAGTAGCAGGTCCTGCTAGTGGCTCCATATTGGCCCAACAGGACCTGGTTCCCGGAACTCATGCTCCTAGTGACAGCCCCTCCCTGGCCGATTCCTCTGAGGAAGGATCGACTGACTCCGGTGCGACACTAAGGCCCCGGCCCAGCTATGTCCCTAAGGTTCCTACCACTCCCTTCAGGGACCAGGTAGTGAACCTGCAAGCGCTGCTCCTGGAGGAGGCAGACCCAGCCCTAGCTTTGCTCTGTCCTGTACGCGCACTGCGTCAGTACGTGGATAGAACTCAGAGCTTCAGGACCTCAGAACAGCTCTTTGTCTGTTACGGAGGACAGCAGAAGGGGAAGGCTGTCTCCAAGCAGAGGATGGCCCACTGGATAGTGGATGCCATCACCTTGGCCTACGAAGCACAAGGTGTGCCCTGCCCGCTCAGGTTGCGTGCTCACTCCACTAGGGGTGTCGCATCATCCTGGGCGCTGGCTCGTGGTGCCTCACTAGCAGACATCTGTAGAGCTGCGGGTTGGGTGACTCCCAACACGTTCGCTAGGTTTTATAGCCTACATGTCGAACTGGTCTCCTCCTGTGTTCTCACCTCAAACGGGTAGTGTGCACTGAGAGGGCCGGCTCAGAGTCGGCTTGCGGCATCCTTACGCCTAATTCTCCAGAGAGTTCCTTAACCAGGCAAACCCTGTCGAGTCCTCCAGCACTCGAGCGTCCGGCACCAGACCTTTCAGCCAATGAATTCTTGAAATCTGGTGCGAGGCTAGTGCCCATATGAGAGACCCTGCCGGGATGCAATGTGCAATAGGGCCCTATGGGGTTACTTCAAATGTCTGAATGTCACTTAACCCCCTCTGGGAGGAGGTGACTCCGCAGTGTGCCTCTTCCAAGTGTAAGGGAATGCTTCCCAGTGTTATCCTAGTCCTACTGTTTGGGTTGCTCAAGGAACAACAGTACACCTTTTCTGTGTAGAGCCCGGTCCTATCCTCTGCCTTATAGGAAGGTTCAGGAGGCCTACACAGGGCACTGGAAGGGACAGCTCCTGTGGTGCTTTGGTCGGGATCCCAATTTCGTCGGTCATCCGACGTGACTCGGAGTGACCGACTGAAAGGGGAACGTTTTGGTTACATATGTAACCCTCGTTCCCTGAAGGAGGGAACGGAGACGTCACGTCCCGTCACCACAGTTGCTGTACCACCACTGAGCTGCCGGGTCACTGGCTCGGCTCCTCAGTGAAAGCATGAATTAATGCAGTGCACCAGCTGCCTCTTATGCTCACGCTGTGATCAGTGGCAGCTGGATGCAATAATCGCATGCCAATGTCCATTGGCTCGTTTAGTTACACTCAAAGTGGATTGGTATCTCTGGCGAGATCCCCAATTTCGTCGGTCATCCGACGTGATGTCTCCGTTCCCTCCTTCAGGGAACGAGGGTTACGTACGTAACCGAGACGTTTGCATCTCGCAATTCTGTTTATATCTCACAATTCTGTTTATTTCTCGCATTTCTGAGTTTACATCTTGTAATTCTCAGTTTGCATCTCGCAATTCTGAGTTTATATCTCAATTCTGTTTTATATCTCACAATTCTGATTTATATCTCACAATTCTCAGATTATTTCTCACAATTCTGAGTTTATATCTCGCAATTCTCAGTTTAAATGTCACAGTAATCACTTTACATCTCACAATACTGTTTATTTCTCACTATTCTGAGTTTATATCTTGCAATTCTAAGTTTACATCTCACAATTCTGTTTATTTCTCGCAATTATAAGTTTGCATCTTGTAATTCTCAGTTTGCATTTCACAATTCTGAGTTTATATCTCACAGTTCTGATTTATATCTGACTATTCTCAGATTATTTCTCACAATTCTGATTTATATCTTGCAATTCTCAGCTTGAATGTCAGTTATCACTTTACATCTCACAATTCTGAGAAAAAAAAAAAAACATTTTATTCATTTATTTATTTTAATCTTCTATTATAACAATTTATATATTATCCTGTTATGGAAACAATCTTCGATTCTCTCTTGGTAACATGAAACATTTATGTTCATATAATTTTTGAAATGAGTCAAAAGGTGTTTCTTTCTCTCAGGTACTGACCTTCACGTTCCCTAAACATTAGCCCCTTTTACCAATTTAGAGTCTAGTTGTCTGCCCTTTCTTGTCTTTCACGTGGTTTTTACACATTGTAAAGTTAAAAAAGAAAAGAGAATCAGAAGTGGAGAGCTGTACCCCCTGCTGATCGTACCAACAGCTGTTTCTTATTCCAATGAAAAGTGTGAAGTGACTAGGGTTTACATTGCTATCCACAGATATCACTGACACAAGCAGAAAAGCTCTAGAATGAAAGACTGTATAAAGCCCCTGACATTTAAAAAAAGAAAAAAAAAAAAAAAAAAAAAAACACCTTTTGAGAAAATCGCAGCAGAAATTTTAGACATAACAAAAAAATTATATGATGAGAGCCATCCATGTATCACAATTCAAGGCAGGGGACAGAGGATTAATGCAAACACAGGTGGGTTTATTGAATGAGTTGCAGAGTGAGACGGAGGTAACGGTGAGAAGAGGAGTAGAAACACTTTGGGCAGTTCTTGGGTTCTTATCTGAGATGGTTGATGCTGTCTTTTGCAGGGAGATTCAGGATCGTGCTGGAGTCGAGGAGATCAGGATCGGAGGCGTATCTGAGGGTAAGTACAAACAGGTAAACTGTAGGAGAGAGCCTGGTATGGTTTATGGTAATGAACGGTAGACCGGACGATCTGTGACTGAGTGGAGCGTGACTTTATATGTGGCTTGATTGCAGACGGCAAGTGTAGGTGATCAGAATACAGGTGAGTGTGATCTGGTGTGAGTGGTGGCTGATGACTGTGGTGACTGTGGTGACAGACCATGCGTCCCAATGTTCATATTATTATTACTCTAAGATGGCGCCGCAGATGGCAGCTACTGTGCTTTGCTCTTCAGTGTTTGTACTGTTTTTGTTCGTTTTTCCTGTTTTTTGTTTCTCAAACACCATCAGTTTTACTAGGGATGATCTGCTGAACATTCGGCAGAACACACCACAGAATCTTTTACCAGTTTTTGATTATTCGGACGTTTTGCTGGAAATTGTTGTTGGCGGAGCCGTAGCTCTGGTCAAATGCTTCAGAACGCGCAGACGGGGGAAGCGAGCTGGCGCGCTCGTGAAGCTCAGACAGCGAGGATTTAGAACGCCGTTGCCTAGCATCCATCTGGCGAATCTCCGCTCTCTACCCAATAAAACGGACAAACTCCTTCTGCTCTCCCGGACAAACAGGGACTTTTCAAACTCTGCTGCTCTGTGTTTCACGGAAACCTGGCTGAACGACGCCATTCCGGACAGCGCGTTACATCTTCCGAGCTTTCAGCTGTTTAGAGCGGATCGCGAGGCAGAATCAATGGGGAAATCACGCGGCGGCGGGACGTGCTTTTACATCAATGAGAGGTGGTGTACAGATGTAACTGTGTTAAAGAAGATGTGCTGTTCAGATCTAGAAACGCTCTTCATTAACTGCAAGCCTTTCTACTCGCCGCGGGAGTTTTGCGCGTTCATTCTCGTGAGTGTTTACATTCCTCCGCAAGCGTACGTGAGCTCCGCTTTACAGAAACTCGCTGATCAGATCACAGAGACTGAGCAACAACACCCGGACTCTGTTTTAATCATTCTCGGGGACTTTAATAAAGCAAATCTCTCCCGTGAACTGCCAAAATACAGACAGCATGTTACATGTCCCACCAGAGACAGTAATATATTGGATCACTGCTACACAGCGATAAAGGAGGCATATCACTCTGTTCCACGGGCAGCTTTAGGACTCTCTGATCACTGTTTGGTTCATCTTATACCAACCTACAGGCAGAAACTCAAATCTGGAAAACCTGTATTAAGAACTGTTAAAAGATGGACTAATGAAACAGAGTGGGTTTTACAAGCCTGTTTCGACCTTACTGATTGGACTGTTTTTGAAGCTGCCGCAAATGATCTGGATGAGCTCACAGAGACTGTAACATCTTACATCAGTTTCTGTGAGGATATGTGCATTCCTACCAAGACTCATCTAACTTACAACAACGACAAACCATGGTTCACTGCAAAACTCAGACAGCTCCGTCAGGCCAAAGAAGATGCTTACAGAAAGGGGGATAAAGTCTTGTATAAACAGGCCAAATACACACTGGAAAAGGAGATCAGAGTGGCAAAGAGGAATTATTCCGGCAAGCTAAGGGAAAAATTCTCTTCCAGTGATTCTGCTTCAGTGTGGAAAGGTATGAAAGAAATCACCAATTACAAGTCACCATCCCCCAGCACTCTGGAGAATCAACACCTAGCAGACGGTCTGAACGAGTTCTATTGCAGGTTTGAAAAAACACCCCACACCCGCCCTGAACACCTCTCCACACAACCGTTCACACCTCAAGCAACCCCCCTCTCCCCCACACCTGCAATTCAGATCAGCGAAGATGAGGTGCGCCAGGTCTTCAGGAAGAACAAAAGAAGGAAAGCACCAGGCCCAGACGGTGTGTCACCAGCCTGCCTAAAAATCTGTGCTGACCAGCTGGCCCCCATCTTCACACAGATCTTCAACAGATCTCTGGAGCTGTGCGAAGTCCCCTCATGCTTCAAACGCTCCACCATCATCCCCGTCCCAAAGAAACCCAAAATTACTGGACTTAATGACTACAGACCTGTGGCTCTAACATCTGTGGTCATGAAGTCATTTGAAAGACTGGTTTTGGCTTATCTGAAGTCCTCCACTGGACCCTTACTGGACCCCCTGCAGTTTGCCTACAGAGCAAACAGGTCTGTGGATGATGCAGTCAACATGGGACTGCACTTCATCCTGCAGCATCTGGACAGACCAGGGACTTATGTGAGGATCCTGTTCGTAGACTTCAGCTCCGCTTTTAACACCATCATCCCGGACACCCTTCAGAATAAACTAACTCAGCTCTCCGTCCCCACCTCCGTCTGTCAGTGGATCACCAGCTTCCTGACAGACAGGCAGCAGCTAGTGAGGCTGGGAAAATACACATCCAGCACTCGTACGATCAGCACTGGAGCTCCTCAGGGCTGTGTTCTCTCCCCACTGCTCTTCTCCCTGTACACTAACGACTGCACATCTAAAGACCCCTCTGTCAAGCTCCTGAAGTTTGCAGACGACACCACACTGATCGGCCTCATCCAGGACGGTGACGAGTCTGCCTACAGACAGGAGGTTAAGGAGCTGGCTGTCTGGTGCAGTCTTAACAACCTGGAGCTCAACACGCTCAAAACTGTGGAGATGATCGTGGACTTCAGGAGGAACCCCTCTGCACTCCCCCCACTCACCATCATGAACAGCACTGTGACTGCAGTGGAGTCATTCAGATTCCTGGGCACCACCATCTCCCAGGACCTGAAGTGGGACAATCACATAGACTCCATTGTGAAAAAGGCCCAGCAGAGGTTGTACTTCCTTCGCCAGCTGAGGAAGTTCAACCTGCCACAGGACTTGCTGAATCAGTTCTACTCCGCCATCATTGAATCCGTCCTCTGCACTTCAATAACTGTCTGGTTCAGCTCAGCTACCAAATCTGACCTCAGAAGACTACAGAGGGTAGTCCGGACTGCTGAGCGAATCATTGGTACAACCCTCCCCACTCTCCAAGACCTGTACTCATCCAGAGTGAGCAAAAGGGCTGGCAAAATCACTCTGGACCCCTCACATCCAGCACACTCCCTCTTTGAACTGTTACCGTCTGGTCGACGCTACAGAGCTCTGAGCACCAGAACGACCAGACACAGGAACAGTTTCTTCCCTCAGGCAATCCATCTCATGAACACTTGACATTAAAAGTGGAACACACAACACTATTATAAATTATTTATTCAACACACATACTTATTTTTTTCATTTCAGATTTGCACATATTAGACCTGTACACCATAATTGTCTATATATTGTGTTTTTGCTATTTGTACATTGCCTATTTGTAAATTATTCTTTTATTATCTGTGCCCTGTCCTGTTGCTGTCTTTCTGTTGCACTGTAGAGCTTCTGTCACAAAAACAAATTCCTCGTATGTGTAAGCATACCTGGCCAATAAAGCTCATTCTGATTCTGATTCTGATTCTGATTCTATCCATCCTAAATAGTATATGAGATTAGAATGAGTGTGTCCCAAAGCATAGTATGTTGAAAAGAGTATGACAAAAGTCCCCGGATGGTCTACTATTTCAGGTCGATTTTTGAAGTGTGGATCTGTGCACACTCTAATGGCTGATATTGCCCACAATCCACTGCGTTTTGGCGAAGGTTTCGGTCCAGAACTACAAACATGAATAAAACGCGATAAAAAACTACAAACATGGCGGACGTGTGCGACCGATGGTTAGGTAGAGAGGTTTAGAAAAAGGGGTTTGAGTTACTAATAATAAACATTTAACCTGGTAAAAAAAAAAAAAAAAAAAAAAAAATATATATATATATATATATATATACACTTTAATGGACCGCGACAGAGCGGTCCGTTAAAGACGCAATTGTGTGATGTGATAGTATGTCCCAAAGCATGCCTACTCTTCTACTACACACTCAAAAGTGTGTACTTTTTCTTCACCAAAAAAGTACATACTTTAAGGACGTAGTATAAATAGGCACATTGGTATGCAGCAAGAGACTCCCAGACACCATGAAAATATTTATTGTGCACTCACTATAACCATAAAGCCATGATTATGTTCACATATATATTGCATTAGTGCTCATTCACTTTTGTCGATGTAGTTACTGATAAAATGCCATTTAAGGCTTTAAACTTTTTTTTTTTTTTTTTTTTTGTGTTAAAATGTTTGGGGTTCATACGTTTTTTGTTTTTTTTTTAAGTCTCTTAACAAGGCTGCATTTATTTGAGCAAAAAAAAAAACAGTAAAAATAGCAATATTGTAAAATATTAAATAACTGTTTTCTATTTGAATACATCTTAAGATGTAATTTATTCCTGTGATCAAAGTTTAATTTTCAGAATCATTACTTCAGTCTTCAGTATCAACATGATCCTTCAGAAATCACTGTAATATGCTGATTTGCTGCTCAAGAAATATTTCTTAATGTCAATGTTGAAATTTTAATTTCATTATATATGAAAAGTTTAATATTTTAATATGTTCTGCTTAGTATTTTTGTGGAAATCATCAAGTCTTTTCCAGGATTCTTTGATATTTTATTTATTTATTTTTTTTTTAATTAAAATATTTAATTGTTATTTCTGTGTTGCTCCATACTGTATAAATATTAAATAATACAAAAAAAAAAATCATCATTATCATGCAGATATATTTTAAATACATTGTTATTTTATAAAAAAATATTCAACCTGATCTCATGACAAAAACGTACCTTTGAGAACTTTCTTTGCAAGACGTGAAATACATACCGCCATGTACATTTCGTGACAGATTTCTTGACACCACTGGGTGGCGCTAAAAGAGTGTTCAGTTATTTCCCCGGAGCAGATGAACATACATATGGTAGGTTTTATGTGACGTTGGTTTTGCACGTCTCACCACAGTTCTGACTTGAAATGTTGCTATAACTCTAATGCTCTGTGACGATTTAAAATAACGTACCATCTGCACTACACCTAAACCTACCCGATAGTATGAACAAAAGCGAATGTGACATAAAAATGCAAGCTCAAGCATGCCGTTTCAGCTTGCTTTCCGATCTCTCATCTTTCAGCTCTTTCATCGTGAGTCATGTTTTTGATGGGATTCGTATCCAAGGATTCCGCATCCTAAGTCCAATTATGTGCCAGCTGAGCTACTGAACAAGCTTATTACATTCGGAAGTGAAACATATGGAGCTGTAATCATAACTGTGTACAAAAATGATTACAAGTGCTTGCTGTTTTACTGCCTCTAGTGTTCATTTCTGGTGGAAACTGCAGTGATATATATATATACAGGTGCATCTCAATAAATTAGAACATCGTGGAAAAGTTCATTTATTTCAGTAATTCAACTCAAATTGTGAAACTCATGTATTAAATAAATTCAATGCACACAGACTGAAGCAGTTTAAGTCTTTGGTTCTTTTAATTGTGATGATTTTGGCTCACATTTAACAAAAACCCACCAGTTCACTATCTCAACAAATTAGAATACTTCATAAGACCAATAAAAAAAAAAAAAAAATAGTGAATTGTTGGCCTTCTGGAAAGTATGTTCATTTACTGTATATGTACTCAATACTTGGTAGGGGCTCCTTTTGCTTTAATTACTGCCTCAATTCGGCGTGGCATGGAGGTGATCAGTTTGTGGCACTGCTGAGGTGGTATGGAAGCCCAGGTTTCTTTGACAGTGGCCTTCAGCTCATCTGCATTTTTTGGTCTCTTGTTTCTCATTTTCCTCTTGACAATACCTCATAGATTCTCTATGGGCTTCAGGTCTAGTGAGTTTGCTGGCCAGTCAAGCACATCAACACCATGGTCATTTAACCAACTTTTGGTGCTTTTGGCAGTGTGGGCAGGTGCCAAATCCTGCTGGAAAATGAAATCAGCATCTTTAAAAAGCTGGTCAGCAGAAGGAAGCATGAAGTGCTCCAAAATTTCTTGGTAAACGGGTGCAGTGACTTTGGTTTTCAAAAAACACAATGGACCAACACCAGCAGATGACATTGCACCCCAAATCATCACAGACTGTGGAAACTTAACACTGGACTTCAAGCAACTTGGGCTATGAGCTTCTCCACCCTTCCTCCAGACTCTAGGACCTTGGTTTCCAAATGAAATACAAAACTTGCTCTCATCTGAAAAGAGGACTTTGGACCACTGGGCAACAGTCCAGTTCTTCTTCTCCTTAGCCCAGGTAAGACGCCTCTGATGTTGTCTGTGGTTCAGGAGTGGCTTAACAAGAGGAATACGACAACTGTAGCCAAATTCCTTGACACGTCTGTGTGTGGTGGCTCTTGATGCCTTGACCCCAGCCTCAGTCCATTTCTTGTGAAGTTCACCCAAATTCTTGAATCGATTTTGCTTGACAATCTTCATAAGGCTGCGGTTCTCTCGGTTGGTTGTGCATCTTTTTCTTCCACACTTTTTCCTTCCACTCAACTTTCTGTTAACATGCTTGGATACAGCACTCTGTGAACAGCCAGCTTCTTTGGCAATGAATGTTTGTGGCTTACCCTCCTTGTGAAGGGTGTCAATGATTGTCTTCTGGACAACTGTCAGATCAGCAGTCTTCCCCATGATTGTGTAGCCTAGTGAACCAAACTGAGAGACCATTTTGAAGGCTCAGGAAACCTTTGCAGGTGTTTTGAGTTGATTAGCTGATTGGCATGTCACCATATTCTAATTTGTTGAGATAGTGAATTGGTGGGATTTTGTTAAATGTGAGCCAAAATCATCACAATCAAAAGAACCAAAGACTTAAACTACTTCAGTCTGTATGCATTGAATTTATTTAATACACAAGTTTCACAATTCGAGTTGAATTACTGAAATAAATGAACTTTTCCACGACATTCTAATTTATTGAGATGCACCTGTACTTATTGGTATGTATTTTGCGTCTTGCGAAAAAGTTCCCAGAGGTACGTTTTCGTCATGAGACCAAAAATTGCAAAATTGTAACCAAACAGAAAAAAAAAAAAAACAAGACAGACCATTAAAATATGATAAAAGTAGTCCATTTGGTCTATTTAAGCTATATTCCATGTCATTTTAGTCAAGAATGTGCGAGAACAAGTGACATTTCAAATCATTTACATGAAACCAGACGTGAAGTAGCTACAGCAGAGGGCAAGATTTTCAGCGAATAACAACTTAAATTTCTGTTTGTTCCCCTTATTTTCTTGACGGCAGGCTGTGTATTAAGATCTACCCCAGAAGCTGCAGTTGAAAGTCCAGCAGCGCGACCACACACTAGTATTGTCATTCCAGGGATGCATATTTTGCAGCGCCGGTTTGCGAGGCTGCTGACTGTTCCCACATGTCTGGAAGATGGAGACGGGCGGCATATCACTGACCACGCGGGTTAATGGTTGCTTTGGAGTGGATCTGCCCGAGCAAGAGTCTCTAACTGCCTAATCGCCCCCATGTGCGGAGCATCAGGGCGTATGCCATCGAAAAAGAGCTGATGCTTTGGCAATCAGAGGCTGGAAACTACAGGAGAATAATCTCTTCCAGCTTTTGGGGCACGTCAGCGGTGCAGGGCGATGCTTCATTTGTGTAGGTCACAGGCAGTGGGGCGGTAGAGATGGAGTTTGTGGCCTTCCAGGACCTTTCAGTTCATATATCAGTGTGTTTCTTTAAATCGGCAACTTTTTAGAAAATAAACTCACACTTTTTATCTCAATAGCTGATAAAAATGTCCTACAGTGGATATCCATGCATTACAAGAGAATTACGTTTTTGCTTTACTATTGAACCATCAATGCCATTTCCAGCCAGTACATATCATATAATGTACCATTTAATTCTGTTACGGTGCGGAAATTATATTTTAAGCCTTTTAAGGCAAATTTCATGCTATTTTTGTATGCTATATACACACATGCAATTAAACAATAATATCAATAAATAAATAAAGTTTTAAAGTACTAAAATTAGCACTGAAACAAATTAATTAAAACCTGTAAGGGATATATATATATAAGGGATATATATATATATATATATATATATATATATATATATATATATATATATATATATATATAGATATGGTTTATGCTGATTTTGGTCTAGTTCAATATATATATATATATATATATATATATATATATATATATATATATATATATATATTTATGATGGATTATCATATTCTGACATTTACAGGACATATATCTGAATATATCTGAATATATAATCAAGGTTTAAGGAATATTCAGACACATAGCAATAACTGATAATAATAACAATAACAACAACAACAATAATAATAATAATAATAATAATAAATAAATAAATAAATAAATAAATAAATAAATAAGGAATATTCTGACAAAGCAATAACTGATAATAATAATAATAATAATAATAATAATAACAACAACAACAACAACAACAACAACAACAACAACAACAAATCAGTTATTATTATTCATACTATTATTACTGTCAGTACAAAAAAAAAAAAAAAAATTGGTCATGGTGGAGCATAAATCAACATTAGGAATGTAAATAATTTCCAAAATAAATATTGGTTTATTTTAGTGTTTATATTTTATATACATACATACACACACACACACACACACACACACACACACACACATATATATAAAGAGGATGAATTCTGGGAGTCTAGGTCTGGGACAACATCTGAAAACAGCTGAGGCTTTAAGGAGTTTTCTGACGCAAAGCAAAAACGTTATTTTGGCGATGTTTTAGTGGTGTGTGGGTAAACGCTGTTAGAGTGTGTTTGAAAACCATTTCCAGCAAAGATCTGCTTGGACGGATATTAGCATTGCACGACCATTTGAAGCCCAGTATGATGAATGATTAGAGTGAGTTCTGAATAAATGAGGTCAAGCAACATCAACATTTATCAACAATCTTAATTTTTGGAAGACCAGCACTTTCATTTGGTGTGAAATAAATCCAAATGCTTTCTGCAAACGCGTTTGGGGTCGCTGTCTGTTTGAAAAATCTGAAGTGTCTTCATTCCCAAATGGCCTCAACTCAATTTGACTTTTATTGTCAGAGTTTGAAACCTGGAGGGATTGTTAAAAGCCATAACTGATTAATGCTTTTACACAATTACAGAGCGCATTAGTTGTGACATCTGTAGTCACTCATCAGTTTAACAAAGCACATTTATATTTACACCAACGTCATGAGCATGGCAGAACTCTGTCGACCATGACATCTGCTCATGTGATGAGAGAGTGCAGATAAACAAAAGGACTGGGAATCGAGAACGGCTTCTTATAAAGTGTTTAAACTGTCTGTTTCAATATGTCCATTCATAACCCTGACTCAATGGCCAGTTATTTTTATGTATTTTAGAATTTATGTAGCAAAATATTGCTGATTTTACTATATGCAATGTTATATTGGTGCACATAAACTTAATTATTTATTTAGTATAAAAAAAAAAAAAAAAAAAACAGATAGAACTTTATTGTATTTTAAGATATGGTTACACGCAACAACACAAGGAGCAACCAGTCTGATTCACAAATAAATTACTTTTTGAATAACTGTTCAAACAGACTTGGTTTGAATCAATCTAATGACTAAATCGGTCAAGGTCATGTTTCCCTAGAGAATTTTAGGGTACATTTACACAACAACGATGTACTAAAAACTGAATTTTTTTCCTTTATTTTTTGAAGTTTCGTGTGCAGGTGACAATGTTGTCAAAACAATTACCGTTTACACTGAATCCATGAAAATGACTAAAAATGCTGTATTATTCATGCCAGGCCAGTAGTTGGCGATGTCACTTTGTAAAGAAAGACTACGCGCCTGTGCATGAAGTCACAGTTTTCACAAATTTACGTTTTTGTAGTTTACACAGAGATGATAACTGTATCATTTTAAAAAACTTACACTTTGAAACTCATATTCAAAAGTTTGCGCTTTCAGGCCCTCAAACGCTGTTCAATTGTAAATTAACAGTTAATTAGTTCCTAAGCGCCCATGCATTTTGAAAATAAAAAATACAAGATGTAAATTAGTTGAATGAAAAAAATGCAAGACGTGTTTTTTTAAAGTTGAACTTATTTTTTCTGACACTGCAAAATATGTGAGCACAATAGTCAAAGATGTCTGTCTAGCGTATAATTATAAACAATAGAAGTAGCCCACAAAGTAGCGAAAAACAATGTAAAAGTAGCGCAGTGGATGGACGTGTTTGACAGTTGTGCAGATGTCTTTTGCAGCATCTCGCGTGTGACACAACGTTAAAAAACTCAGTGTTCAAGTAAGAAGTAAGAAAGAAAATCACATCTCTAAATCTTGTGTTGTTTTTCATTCCACTGCCCTGCGACTTATTTTATTTTTTTTTTACCGCAAAATCACGTTCAGTGTGAACCAGCCCAAAGAGTGTTCTCTACGTTCAAAGTTATGAATGTTCGTAACTTTTCCCAAAAATGCACATGTACGTGTGAGGACAGCCTTTAAGTTACAAAGCTTTTGTGAAACAGTCTTTAATTCTAAGATGATTCATGCAATTTCTTCCCGGATCTACTCTGTCTTACAGTATGATGCTTTTGGGAAACTCAACCCAGAACGGTCCTTGACTTACTCACTAAACCGCAAGTCAAATACTTTTGTCAGGTCCGGGTGTGTAAAGTACTTAATGTTTACTGAAGGCCTGTGACACATCACATATGCAGAGTCTCCACACCTTTTAAGCAAATAATTTCCATGACTATTTCATTATATTTCCAGTTGTTTGTGATTACTGGATATAAGGATTGTTTTACAGAGACTGCAACAAACTCCCATAGCAGTTTATAACTATTTACATTTTATGGGAATTGGTGGTTAATTCGTACAATCTCAACTGTATGACCTGCAAAGGTTTAGGGCTGTACATAGGGTTGAACATTTTTTCTAAACATTTTATATTTATGTACTAATCACAAAATTCTTTCAACATCATAAAATACTTACATTTTCTCATGAGATCAGGTTGGAAATTGCAATTGCAAAGATCAATTTCTAACCTATGAAATCTTTTGGAACTTCCTAAATGTACAGATTCCCCAAGGCTATAGGAATTCAGTTATTTCATAGCACTGTATTTTTTTTTAACAAGTGCAGTACTGAAAAGGGGCAGGGCTACATAATGTCTATACATAAATTGAATAAAGTAATCAAATGCAAAAATAAAACAAATTATGGAACCAGAAGTGATAAAATGCTAATTGTTTTCAGCCTACAAAAATAAATCATCCCTGCAGCACTCTATAAATAAGTAAATAAAATATTATATCAATTCTATGTCTGCTAAATAATGACTGGTCAACTTTGTGTCCAAAATTACAGTCTTACAAGCTCACAGAAGATCAGTTTCCCTATTGGAAGTGTTTTAGTTCTTGTTTTCCTGGCCCTGAGCTACATGCCCCTCTTACAGTCACCCAATTTCTGTGGCAGCTGCTCTCAAGGCAAGCGAATCATTCGCCTTTGAGCTTCCAGATAGCGCATTACCACGCTATTACGAGTTGAAAGCAGACAGCATCAGAGCAAAGAAGTCTGCAAGTCTTGCAAAGAGTTTTCGGTCACCACATTTTCTAACAATACCTCCCATTTTTACAGATTTCCTCTGTGACTGTACATCATTTCAGGCACACCTCACCTGCTGCTTCGAAGGTTTTGACAGGTTCTCAAGATGCTGCTGCAAGCAAAAAGCCATGGATTTTTTAGCCCCATATTCAGTGTGTGTAAATCACATCTCTACTGAGTCAACAGCGGCATTTCTCTAACAATAAAGCAGGTAGTTCTCAGCCATCGCAGCAGAGCAGAGCATGCATTAATGAGCATCTGGATAGACGTTTGGCAGCAGATGCCATCAGTCAAAGAAACTCATTTTGGAGTCTGATGAATGCTTAGTTTTAGTTAACAGTCCTTGCATGAAATGTTTGACAAGAAACAAGAATTCAAACAAGAATTATTTTTTTATCAACACTTACTTTTGATTTTTCTCCCCAACTTCATTCATCATTAAAGAGACCTTCTGGGTCATTTTTAACATATATTACACGTGGAGCATATTTAAAATACCTCTGAAAGCCTCAGGGCAGTATGGCGTTGGCCGGCTCAGAGCGTAATACACGTGCCTGTTTGCAGAAGCCAGATATGGTCTGGTTTAATGCTACTGCCATTAGCTTTGGCAGTCTCTTGTGGGCCGCAGCCTGAGGGCAAAAGCCATTATATTTAACACACACTACTCTGGTGCCTGATTCCATTTCCCAAGAGCCCTCACTGTGTGGCTTTCCTAATAATGATGAAAATGCCAGAAAATATTCAGAGTGCCACATACCTTCCTAATTTGCTGTAGAATAAATAAACATATGCTCAGTCCACTGCTGGTGTAAAAAACAAATCAGAGGTGAGATATTATTACTTGATGATATCGCTTTGAGAACAGGGTCTGTCGGTCCATAAGTCTCAGACTTCACTGAAGAGTTGCAAAACCTTTTAATATAGATTTTAAATGCATTTAACCCCAAATTATTTAGAGTTCAATACAAGTTGCACATTTGTGTCATTTAAACACATATATAAAATAAATCATTTAAAAATAATTTCAACTTGTCCCTTGTTTTCTTTAAAAAAAAACAGCAAAAAATCTAAGTTCTAGTGAGGCACTTAAAATTTTTTTTTAAGGATTTACAAGCATTTTTATTAATTCTTCTGGCAAACATGCATATTATTTGAGCTGACGGTTGTTTTTTTTTTGTTTTTTTTTATCATTACCTTGCCATGGCAACAAAGTTGTAAAGACAACAAATTTTTACTTCTTGTGGTTATACAACGAATCAACCAGAGGTGTGTTTCTCATACAATGACGTAGTTGCTTAACTACCATAGAACGATGCATTGTTTGAGAAATTAACTTTTTAGTGATGTCTGTTTTGCGAAACCATAGTAACTTTGTCGCACATTCAACATCAAACCCCACTGGTTCAACAATCTCAAATCACCATTAATGACATCATGCAGATGATGGCATAATAACTTTTACTAATTTGTCTTCTACTAATATCGGTTCAATATTCTACTAACTTCTAAAATCGGTGAGAGATCTTTGGTAGTTAAGCAGTGAGTTATATTGTTGTGAATTTCAATAACTATACACAAAAAAAGCCTATTGTGATATTTTCACACTTAAATCATGTTAACATATATTTTTACAAGTTGTTATATATATATATATATATATATATATATATATATATATATATTAGTAAGACTCGACAAGTGGTGCATTTCCCGTACAATGACAAACACACTGCATAACTACAATAGTATGATGCATTGTTGGAGAAATTAACCAGTCACAGCTGATTCTCAAAATTGTAGTAACTTCACACATCCATTGTTCAAACCACATTATTTCAAGTTCACGCAGGTAACTTTTACCAATTTACTTTTTACTTTTACATCTACTAATATCTGCCCGATATTCTACCAACTTCTAATATCAATTTGTGATCTTTGGTAGATATTTGGTAGCAAATTATGTTGTTGCAAAATTGGAAATAACTTTACACAGATAAAAGGTTATAAATGCATTTATTTTTACATTAAAATGATGTTAACGTATATTGCTTACATATTATTGTTACACAATTTTTAAAAAAGTAAAAATCTACCAGCGGTGCATTTCTCATTCAATGACGTAACTTGTGGCTTCATTTCCAGAAATGAACTAGCTAGTCATGACTGCTTCCTGAAACTGTAGTAGCTTTGGCGCACATTAATGCACACAAAACCGCTGTTAATGACGTCATGCCGATGGTCCTATAAAAACCTTTACTAATTTGTCTTCTACTAATATCGGTTCAATATTCTAATGGCTTCTAATATCAGTTTGAGATCATGACAGTTTTGAGAAACCACAGTAAATTTGTTGCACATCCAATGTTCAGACCATGTTGGTTCAATAACATAAATCAACCGTTAATGACGTCATGCAGATGGGAGCACAATCATTTTACTAATTTGTCTAACTTCTTCTAATATCGGTTCAATATTCTACTTTCTGCTGATATTGACTCAAGATCAAAATAATATTCTATTATTGCTGTAAATAACAAGCTTGGCATCTAAGGACTATTTTGCTATTTTATTCACCATTGTTTAGCTTTATTTTCAGACGTTTGATTTAATTGTGGTTTCTAGAGAACATTTGCACATGCACGCTCCTCAAAAATAGCACTTTCATTCTCTTAAATTGCAGACGTACAATGTAATCATACTAACAAAAAACTATGCTTCTAACCACAGGTTGAGAACTGTAGTTCCAACCCAAATTTGCGATGCTGTTTACGAATGTTCGTTGAAACTACGGTAATGTTGAACTATGTTGCTACAGAATGACTGAACTTGCAACCATATTTGGTTAACAATACTACGCAACCCAGGATTATTAACAAGCCGAACTAGCAAGACTTCTTTGGTCAATCAGTTTCACCAAAAAACAAGTCATTCAAACTTCAAACTGTGCAATGCTGGTCCACCAGAAACACCAAACCAGCATTTGCCAGCGTAAGACAGCTTGGACCAGAACAGAAATTCTTGTTTAATCTGGTTAGCAGGGCTGCGAGTTTAGTTAACCATTTTATGACTGGAGCTTTAAAACATGTTTTAGACAACATTTATCACCAATAATAACCTTACTCACTCGCTCTCACTTAGCATTTTTGCAAATTTTCTGGATTTCTCTTTTTTTAAAAATGTTCAACTATTGATTTTGTAACTAGCATAAATAGGTGTTTCTAGGTTTAGTATTAATATAGTAGCATGCTAATTAAGTATTAGGAGACTTTGCTTAGATACATATTTATTCTCGTCATTTAAAGCCTAGCTTGTTCATGTTAGCTAATTAGCTAATATGTGGCACTGCCACTGTCTGGCCAAATTCAGTCTTGGCTCCATCTCTGCATTCGATTTCTGATCAAGATTCTAACGAAACTGCAATGTTGGCATGGCTCTTCACATCTGAATTCATTATGGTATTTCTAAATCACGTTCCCTGCTCTCATTAACCATGGACTTCTAGAGCCAAAGCGAAGCTCATCTGTATAGAGAAGACTCGATAAACAGCTAAATATGATTTACAAGATATTCAGAACCAGAACTACTCTTTCAAAAATGTGATGTAATTGGAGCTCAAAAAATACTTGTTTTGGTAATGCTTAAAATGTTTTGCTCTCATAGAGTCAATTTTGAGCCCATTTATTTTCTGAATAAACATTTCAGGTGTTATTGTACATGATGTATCTCATTATCTCAAGAAAAAGGTTGTTTTTGCAATTTCCATCAAATATAATACCTTACGCTTCAAATTGATTAAGTTTTTGTTTTGGTTTGTTTTGTTGGTTTTTTGTTGTTTTTAATTTTTAATTTTTTTTTTTTTTGAGTCATAAAATAGCATTTATTTCGGAAATTACAGAGCTTTGCAGCTTTGTCAGTATTTTTTTTTTTTTTTTTTTGGCTCTGCATGGTTTTAATTAATTTAATTGGGCACATTCTAGGATAAATAGGGATGTTTCTGTGAGATAACATAAGTATTGCCAAATTTTTTTTATCCAATATGTTTCTAACATCGCTAATTAGCGTTTCACATTAATGAATAACTGTTATTGAGGATATAATCAAAAAAGTATCTTTGTAGGACCTCAAAGCTTACATGTTCATGCACTCGCTGCGCTGTTTTTTTTTTTTTTTTTTTTTTTTTTTCTGACTTGTAACTGTTGAATAGCTTTAATTGATGTTACGCCATTCTGTGAACAGGCGAGAATCTCAGCAGCTGTAAATGGAGTTGACATGCAAGCCTTTGAGGCTTAATTGTTTGTTGATTAGATTAACATTAACTCCCAGGACCATCTGGGAGGCTTCGGTCGGACTGTCGAGGCTCCGAGGATTCTGGCTCTTTCTCGTCTGATGATTAGCGGTTTTGCTCCATGTTTTCCAAATGGTACCGTATCTTCTGAAGCGGAAATTAGCTGGATACATCCTCGCTGTGGCATATCTAACTAATGCCTGCTGATTAGGGGAAGATATGTTCATCTTTTGCTGGCAAATGCTTGAAAGCAAGAGCTGGGACTTGGAATGAAGAATCTAGTCAACTGAAGGGTAAACAGAAAATAATGTAGAAGAATATTAACAAAGTGCACATTTATTTAAAAGTGAAGTTGGATTATGATAGTTAACTTGTCATCCAACAACTGTTTTTAGGTTGTTGTGTTTTTTTTTTTTTGGTTTGTTTATTTTCTAGTTTATCAGTGAGGTTGACTAATTTATCTGTATTTTTCCTTTTTTTATTAAAATCAAAATATTTTGAGAATAAAGTCAAAATTACCAGGATTAAATCGTAGCGATTACGAGATTAAAGTTTTGAGAGTATAGCCTATATGGCGCATGCAAATGGCCCAGATTGTGAGCACCGGGAGAAATTCCAAAGTGTCAGCTTTCAAATTCTCTCAGTTTTATAGCGAAATACAGACAATATGTCTTATAATAATGTGTTCCCCTTTCAGTCGGTCACTCCGAGTCACGTCGGATGACCGACGAAATTGGGATCTCGCCAGAGAGACCAATCCACTTCGAGTGTAACTAAACGAGCCAATGGACATTGGCATGCGATTATTGCATCCAGCTGCCGCTGATCACAGTGTGAGCATAAGAGGCAGCTGATGCACCGCATCAATTATCCTTTCGCTTCGGAGCCGAGCGGTAGTAGTGAAGCTACTGCTCCCTTTCCCAAGAAGTGTTCCTGATCGAGTGCGGGCGTTACGGTGCAGCAGCGGTGGTCACGGTGTCCGGGAGAGCAGAATCGTCTTCCCGCTGGCAGCCACACTTGGAGTGTGCGGTGGCCAAGCTCCCCTGCGTGCTTCAGCACCTCAAAAAAGAGCATTTCTAAGAGCAAATTTCTCTAAGAGAGTACACGGGTGATCGCGTCTTTTTAAAGATGTCTTATCACCCGTGCGTTTCTGGCTGTGGTCGCTTCCTGGCGCCTCAGGACGGTCACGATTGCTGCCTCACGTGTCTGGGCATTCAGCACGCTGAGGAGGCTTTCGTGGATGGCTCATGTTCTTCTTGTGGGGACATGACCATCTCGGAGTTGCGTCTTAGACTCCGCTATGTCAAACATGGCGGAGTCCCTCTGCCTCTGCCGCGGTCCAGCGTGCGCGCCGCTGGGTCCGGTGGGTGCAGAGGTGATCTGAGGATTACGGTGAGGGCTTCCCCAAGTGGAGCTCCTCGCCCCTCAAGCACTCCGCAGCCGGTGGAGCTGCCGCAGGAGCGTGCTGGACCCTCTGCTCGGGGTGCACCAGGCGTCTCCTTCGGTGGTCCCCCTGACGACCAGATGTCGATCACTGCATCGGAGGGCGGGCCCTCTCTCTCTGGGGATGACGACTCGGCTGCGCTGCCCCCTTCGGGTGTGGTAGCGTTGTCCGAGCCAGACCCAGAGATGACGGCCATGCTTTCCCGGGCCGCCGAGAATGTCGGGCTCGTGTGGAATCCACCACCGCGTCCCGATCCTTCGAGGCTGGACGAGTGGTTTCTCGGTGGGGGTTGCGCTGGTTCTCAGTGCCCCCCTCCGGTGCCATTCTTCCCGGAAGTGCACGAGGAGCTGACAAGATCGTGGAGGGCACCTTTCACTGCCTGAAACAAATCTTGTAGTTCTTCCGCTCTCACCACCCTCGATGGTGGAGCCGCTTTGGGGTATGCGGGCATCCCCTCGGTGGAGCGGTCTGTGGCCATGCAACTATGTCCAACAGCCGCTTCCACCCTGCGGGGTGATCCGTGTCTCCCCTCACGGGCCTCTAAGTATTCGTCAGGTCTAACTGGCAGTGCTTATAGAGCCTGTGGGGAGGCGGCTTCCGCCCTCCACGCTATGGCGTTGCTGCAGGTCCACCAGGCCAAAGCACTGAAAGACCTGCACGAGGGTGGTCACGACCTGGCGGTTCTACATGAGCTGCGTGCTGCGACGGACCTCGCGCTACGAGCGACGAAGGTGACCGCACAGTCTCTGGGTCGTGCGATGTCCACGTTAGTGGTCCAGGAGCGCCATCTCTGGCTGTGTCTTGCTGACATGAGAGAGCTGGAAAAGGTACAGTTCCTGAATGCTCCCGTGTCACAGACCGGCCTTTTCGGCGACGCTGTCGAGAGCTTTGCCCAGCAGTTCTCGGCAGCCCAGAAGCAGACTGAGGCGATCAAACACATCATGCGCCGGAGGAAACCTGCTGCTTCCACTCCGGCTGCAGCCACTCAGCCTGCTCGTCGCCGTGGGCGCCCCCCTGCGGCCGCCCCCGCTCCCGCGCAGCCGCAGCAGCCTTCCACCAGGCCGCGTCGTGGAGCCGGTCGCAGGCAGGACGCCCAGCCCGTCCAGGCCCCCGCCAAACCTGGCGGCAAGCGCAAGTGCAAGAGGCCCTGAGACGGGCGACCCAGAGATGGAGGAGACTGCTCTTCGGGAGATGGTGACCGCACCACTCCCTCCCCCGGTGGAGGGCCGGGTGGAGAATCCTGTGTTTCAGTTTGTTTTTGTTCCGCCGCTGGCCCAGCAGCCAGCGGTACCCAAAACATCAGTAAAAGAGCGGTTTCCTCAATCTCTGGGTCTCAAGAGGAGGAGAGTGGTGATCCGTGCATCACAGGATCGCTTCCCTCCTCCTCTCTCGCCAGCAGGCAGCAGGTGGTTGCCCAAGAGCACCCCTCCTGCCCATTCGTGGAACCAGGTAAGGGCAGTAGCACTCCATTCCCCGCTTCAAGTCGTCAAACACCGGGCTGTCACAAGCCTCAAGCCGGGTTCCTGTGTCTCCTCCCACGCGAGGAGAAATCAGGTGAGTGCTACACTACACACCCAGACCCCGCCCCCTGCCGTCACAGGCCAGGCCGTCACAGGCCCTGGGGCCGGTCCCTGTGTTCCACCTCGCTGCCCCACCGCGGGCATGTCGGTGGGCCCGTTGGCCCCGCTGGTGCGGTCTCTCGGAGCCTGGTTAGCGCTCCCCAGCCCGTCCCGGTGGCTCCTGCGGACCATCAGACTCGGCTATGCGATTCAGTTCGCCCGGCGTCCCCCCAAGTTCAGGGGCATCCGGTTCACTTCAGTCAAAGCCGTCGATGCCCCTGTCTTGCTCGCGGAGATTGCAGTCCTACTGGTGAAGGATGCAATAGAGCCGGTCCCTCCAGCCGATATGAGGTCGGGGTTTTACAGCCCTTACTTCATTGTCCCCAAGAAAAGCGGTGGGTTACGACCGATCTTGGATCTGCGAGTTTTGAACCGTGCACTTCACAAGATGCCGTTCAAGATGTTGACGCAGAAACGCATTTTTGGATGCGTCCGTCCCCTAGATTGGTTTGCAGCGATCGACCTGAAGGACGCGTACTTTCATGTTTCGATTCTTCCGCGGCACAGGCCATTCCTGCGATTCGCGTTCGAAGGTCAGGCATATCAGTACAAGGTTCTGCCCTTCGGGCTGTCCCTCTCGCCTCGTGTCTTCACCAAAGTCGCAGAGGCGGCCCTTGTTCCCCTGAGAGAACAGGGTGTGCGCATTCTCAACTACCTCGACGACTGGCTCATAATTGCACAGTCTCGAGAGCTGTTGTGCGCACACAGGGACCTGGTGCTCAGGCACCTCAGCCAGTTGGGCCTTCGGGTCAATTGGGAAAAGAGCAAACTCGTGCCAACGCAGAGGATCTCTTTTCTCGGCATGGAGTTGGATTCGGTCAACCAGACAGCACGCCTCACCCAGGAACGTGCTCAGTCGGTGCTGAACTGCCTCAAGACTTTATCAGGCAGGACAGCGGTCCCACTGAAACTCTTTCAGAGGCTCCTGGGGCATATGGCTGCAGCTGCGGCCATAGTTCCGCTCGGTCTGCTCCATATGAGACCGCTTCAGCACTGGCTCCATGGCCGAATCCCGAGGTGGGCGTGGAAACGCGGTACTCACCGGGTTCAGATTACACCGGCCTGCCGCAAGACCTTCAGCCCGTGGTCAGATCCCTCGTTCCTTCGGGCAGGAGTGCCCCTGGAGCAGGTATCCAGGCATGCTGTGGTATTCACGGATGCCTCAGCCACCGGCTGGGGTGCCACGTACAACGGGCACGCAGTATCAGGGGTTTGGACGGGCCCCCTTTTGCGTTGGCATATCAATTGCCTCGAGTTGCTGGCAGTACGTCTTGCCCTGTGCTGCCTCAGAGGGCGCCTTCGGGGCAGGGACGTTCTGGTCCGTACGGACAACACTGCGACCGTTGCGTATATCAACCGGCAAGGCGGTTTGCGCTCCCGTCGCATGTCGCATCTCGCCCGCCACCTCCTCCTCTGGAGTCAGAAGCATCTGAGGTCCCTTCGTGCCATCCACATCCCCGGAGTGTTCAATCAGGCGGCCGACGAGCTGTCTCGAGCGGCACTTCCTGGGGAGTGGAGACTCCATCCCCAGGCGGTCCAGCTGATTTGGAGTCGGTTCGGAGTTGCTCAGGTAGACCTGTTTGCATCTCCAGAAACCACCCACTGCCAGTGGTTCTACTCCCTGTCCGAGGCAACGCTCGGCACGGATGCACTGGCACACAGCTGGCCCCAGGGCTTGCGCAAGTATGCGTTTCCCCCAGTGAGCCTGCTAGCACAGACGCTGTGCAAGATCAGGGAGGACGAGGAGCAGGTCCTGTTAGTGGCTCCATATTGGCCCAACAGGACCTGGTTCCCGGAACTCATGCTCCTCGCGACAGCCCCTCCCTGGCCGATTCCTCTGAGGAAGGATCTGCTTTCTCAGAGACGGGGCACCCTCTGGCACCCGCGTCCAGACTTGTGGAAACTTCATGTGTGGTCCCTGGACGGGACGCGGAGGTTCTAGGTGACCTGCCCCAGGAGGTAGCGCTCACTATCGCTTCAGCACGAGCACCGTCCACAAGACGGGCCTATGCGCTGAAGTGGAACCTGTTCGTCGAATGGTGTTCCTCTTACCAGGAGGACCCCCGGAGATGTTCGATCAGAGCCGTGCTTTCCTTTTTGCAACAAGGGTTGGAGCGTAGGCTGTCCCCCTCCACCCTTAAGGTATATGTTGCTGCTATTTCTGCCCACCACGACCCCATAGAGGGGAGGTCGGTGGGGAAGCACGATCTGGTCGTCAGGTTTCTTAGGGGGGCCAGGAGGTTAAATCCTCCGAGGCCTCCCTCCCTTCCCTCTTGGGATTTGGCTTTGGTGCTAAGAGCCCTACAAACTGCCCCCTTTGAGCCATTACAGTCAGTCGAGTTGAAGTTTCTTTCTATGAAAACCCTACTCCTGACTGCATTGGCCTCAATCAAGAGGGTGGGGGACCTGCAGGCATTTTCGGTCGACGAGTCGTGCCTTGAGTTTTGGCCGGCTGACTCCAGTGCAACACTGAGGCCCCGGCCCGGCTATGTGCCCAAGGTTCCTACCACGCCCTTCAGGGACCAGGTAGTGAGCCTGCAAGCGCTGCCCCTGGAGGAGGCAGACCCAGCCCTAGCTTTGCTCTGTCCTGTACGCGCACTGCGTCAGTACGTGGATAGAACTCAGAGCTTCAGGACCTCAGAACAGCTCTTTGTCTGTTACGGAGGACAGCAGAAGGGGAAGGCTGTCTCCAAGCAGAGGATGGCCCACTGGATAGTGGATGCCATCACCTTGGCCTATGAAGCACAAGGTGTGCCCTGCCCGCTCAGGTTGCGTGCTCACTCCACTAGGGGTGTCGCATCGTCCTGAGCGCTGGCTCGTGGTGCCTCGCTAGCAGACATCTGTAGAGCTGCGGGTTGGGCGACTCCCAACACGTTCGCTAGGTTTTATAGCCTACGTGTCGAACCGGTTTCCTCCTGTGTTCTCACCTCAAACGGGTAGTGGCACTGAGAGGGCCGGCTCAGAGTCGGCTTGCAGCGTCCTTACGCCTAATTCTCCAGAGAGTTCCTTAACCAGGCAAACCCTGTTGAGTCCTCCAGCACTCCGGCGTCCGGACGCGGCGGGGTGTCCGGCGCCAGGCCTTCAGCCAATGAATTCTTGAAATCTGGTGCGAGGCTAGTGCCCATATGAGAGACCCTGTCGGGATCCCATATGTGTATTCCACGGTATTCTTATTAGAGCCGTGTTTCCCCTGGCGGACCACGTTCTGCCATCTCTAAAGATGCAGCCTGAGCCATCTCAGAGACTTCCATGTGCAACAGGCCCTTCGGGGTTACTTCACATGTTTGAATGTCACTTAACCCCCTCTGGGAGGAGGTGACTCCGCAGTGTGCCTCTTCCAAGTGGAAGGGCACGCTTCCCAGTGTTATCCTAGTCCTACTGTTTGGGTTGCTCAAGGAACACCAGTAGTTGACCTTCTCTGTGTAGAGCCCGGTCCTATCGTCTGCCTTATAGGAAGGGTCAGGAGCCCTACACAGGGCACTGGAAGGGGCAGCTCCTGTGGCGCTTTGGTAGGGATCCCAATTTCGTCGGTCATCCGACGTGACTCGGAGTGACCGACTGAAAGGGGAACGTCTCGGTTACGTATGTAACCCTCGTTCCCTGAAGGAGGGAACGGAGACGTCACGTCCCGTCGCCACAGTTGCTGTACCACCGCTGAGCTGCCGGGTCGCCGGCTCGGCTCCGAAGCGAAAACATAATTGATGCGGTGCATCAGCTGCCTCTTATGCTCACACTGTGATCAGCGGCAGCTGGATGCAATAATCGCATGCCAATGTCCATTGGCTCGTTTAGTTACACTCGAAGTGGATTGGTCTCTCTGGCGAGATCCCAATTTCGTCGGTCATCCGACGTGACGTCTCCGTTCCCTCCTTCAGGGAACGAGGGTTACATACGTAACCGAGACGTTTTTCATGCTCTTTAATGCGGCATGACAGATCGCTGTATTCACCTCAGTTTAAGCGGCATGTGAATCAATCAACTTTCTGATTACAATGAGACATTCATTTCATTAAATTAGGCTATACTGTTTTTTTCATGCCTTCTGATGTTCCTTCACGTTTATATCATTCTATAAACTTGAAATAAAGAGGAAAAACACATTTATAATTTGTATTTTGTGATAAAACTGACAGAATTTGAAAGCTGAGCTGTGCTATTTTAAAAGCAACAATGCACAAAGTTTATTGCGATTACTGGGTGGCTGGCGCACTACACGTAATGAATGGAAGAAGTTAAATATTATTTCCTAAAATTTACTGCATTATAACGTGAAACAGCTTGTGAATGGTCACTTAACGATATATACCTCAGAAAAGACAACAGTTTAACTTATGTCAATGAGTTGGAGCCCACTTAAACCTAGAACGTTGCTTTGCGGAGTAGATGGTGGAATTTTCACAAAGATATAATTTAATGAAACGAATGTCTCGTTTTAATCGAAAAGATGATTGATTCATATGAATACAGCGATCTGTCAAGCCACATTAAAGAGCGTGAAAAACACATTATTGTTAGATACATTGTATTTCGCTATAAAACTGACATATTTTGAAAGCTGAGACTTTGTTTCATATTAAAAGTACCAAAAGCACAAAGCTTATTGGGTGGCTGGCAGACTACAAATAATGAATGCAATCTAAGATGTGAAATATTATTTCCAAGCATACTGTCCTTTCAAGTATGACACTTCAACTTTCGAGTATGATTTCTGCTAATAATCCTACATATATTCAAATCAATTTCAGTGGCCTGACAACGTCTAGCAGTGTTCCTGATCCAGGCCATTTGCATGTGCTATTCAGGCTATACTCTCAAAATATTATAACTTTAATTGCTACGATTTAATTCTCACATTTTTTACTTTATTCTCGAAACATTTCGACTTCAATCTCGTAATTGTCGATTTTTTTTTTATTTGTATTTTTTAATATGGCACTAAAACACTGTTGTACAATAGTGACTTTAAAAAAAGAAAAAACATAAAATAAATAAATAAATAAATAATTTTAATTTCATCTAGCACCTGATTAGATTAATAGTGAGGTCAAAATTTTTATTTTTATTTATTTATTTTTTATTTTTATTTTTTTTGCATTCAATAACTGACTAGTTTATTAGCAAAGACAACTAGTTTATTTTATTTTTTTATTATTTTTTTAATCTATATTATTTTTAAATACATCCAACAACTAATTTGTTTTTTTTTTTTCTTTTTAACAGCATCCAACAACTGTCTATTTTATTTATATACTGTATATATATATATATATATATATATATATATATATATACTAGTTTATTATATATTACTATTGCTAATCTTTTCTTTTTTATAATTTTTTGAGGGGGTTTCAACTGCGTTCATAGTGAGGTCACATGCCTATAATAAAAAAAAAATAAAAAAAAAATATATACATACACATGTGTGTATATATATGTATATATATATATATGTATGTATATATATATATATATATATATATATATATATATATATATATATATATATATATATATATATATATATATATATATATATATATATATATATATATATATATATATATCAACCTTATCTTGAAATAGTTTTGCACATCCCTATTAAAGACCAGCTTAATGGTTATGCCTTGTGCAAGCAGGTAGTTTAATTAAGGCGATTAATTAAATTGTATGTGTTTGTGTTTGAGATATCAAAAAAGATCATATCAAAAAGGATAATTAATTAGCCTGTTAAATTAAATAAACACTTCACCATGAATTTTCCTTAGTGATTGCTCATTATAGACTGTTAAACTGATTAACTATTATCACGAGTGTCCATTAATTTGAAAACTAATGAAGCTGAGGCACTGCTCATTAATTGTATTTTTGCCATTATATCAGATTTCACTGCATACAGTAAAGTGAAGACAAATCAGTGTGTTTGAAATTACCTCTTAATTGAGAAAAAGAAGAGATAAAAATAATTGACTTGTTACTTTTTGAGGTTCAGAAGTCTGAAACCACGAAATGATTTTAACTTAAAGAAATAATCAGAAATTATGTCTTTATTTGGCTTTAAAATCAAAAGAACATCTTGTTCTTCAATAGAAACAAGAATATTTTACCTATTTTTGACCTTCCATGTTGTCAATTTTACATTTCAGGGTAGAAAAAGTGTTTTTTTTTTAAACTGTAAAAATAATTAAACTTTACATTTATTTTCATCCTAAAATTAAAAAATCCTATTTTGAAAATCACGAGTTTTTCATTTAGTCTGACAGTCATTCAGAGATTTTCAGCCGTAAGCAAAAGTGTTCAGTTGAACCACTGTTTGTTTTTACATTCCCAGCAGCTGATCCGAATCTTTCTTAGTAATAACACTCAACTATGGTTTCCTTAGAAATGTATACATGCACAAGACTTAGTATATAGTCAGCTGCGGTTTATTACCCTAGAAAACCTTTAAGCTTGATACCTCGTTGGAATTACATGAAACCTTAAAGTGGGTAGAGTAACAACATGGGCCAGAAGTAGACCTAGCAAAAGTGTTATAACATGACTTTTCCATAATCTTGTACACTGGGATTAATACTTTGTGTATTTGGGGGTTATACATTTATGCACTGTATATGTATGCATATGATTTCAAATAGCAGGTAATTATCTATGTAGAACATAAAATCCAATGCTAATGTAAATGAACAAAACCACCTGAATGTTGGACTACAAATGTCTCCCTCCCTTCCATTATAAACAACACGAATCAGAGCTTGTCGCTCACTATTTCGGTAAATGCCATTCTGTTCGTCAGATTGGCTACAATGTATATTTGTACGCATTTAGTAGACAGTGCTGGGTAGATTACTTATAAATTTTACTCCATTTCTGGTTCCAAATTACATGACAAAAAAATTTAGTTAGTAACGTAATACATTACATTACATATTTTAGGTAATATAATCTGATTACTTTTAGATTACTTTTCACCTAACTTTTTTATCACATTGATTTAAATGGGATAATCTTGTATCATATTGATATAAAAATACAAAGAGAAAGAAATAAATTGCATTTGTTGTTATTAACATCATGAAGTGCATTAAACTTTCCATCAAGGTTTCGCAAAATGGTGTTTGTGAATAAACTAAAGGGGGTTTGAGAGTTTAATGAAAAGCTGATAAATTTAATCATTTTCAATTGTATAATTTTTGAAAATACTACTTTATCTATTATTATTACTAATCTATTTCATTGTATTTATTTATTTTATTTTTAATGCATCTAACAGCTGACGGGTTTTGTCTGTATTTTTCTTCTTTTTAATTTTTAATTCATCAAGTAAATATATTAGGTCAAAGAGGTTAGGCTGACAAAAGTTTGTGAATCCCTGCATTACATGTAAAAAAATACTAAAATAAAATCAAATCAAATAAAATGAATTTGTGCATTTTGATGAGTTTGAAAGACAAAAGCCTTCCAAAGACATATTGATACATTGTTAAATAACCCACTGAGTGATAATTCAAATAAACATTAATATGTTCAGCAGCAGTTGATGCAATGTTTAAATATTGAGAAAACACTTCTTAAAACTGAAATAATTTCTGTAAATCCAGTGGTGAAATGCTGTGTAGGCTATTTTTGAAATAGAAGAATGAATAATTTACTGTTGTGCGAATAATATGTAAAAAAGTAACTAGTCTTATTTTGATCATTTTAAAACCTAATCTAATCTAATTAAAAGTACTTAAATTTGATTATGTAATCCAGATTACATAGATTTTGTGACAAAGCTGTTCCAGTAGGGTTTTGGTATTGCAAAATGAGGCAATCAGGCTTGGACTGACTTTCCCAGTGGCTAATTGTGCATACTGGCTTTAATCATTGTTAAATTGTTGAGGGGGACAATAGTCTAATCTGCCTGGGCTCAATGCCGTGTCCACATCCTCACCAAATATAAATAAAGCGGACATGAAGATGCATTTGTGTTAACAACAGATGGGTTCTGTGAACAATGTTAGCATTAACTAGAATTAACAGCGAACAATGACTGTGTTTACAGGCCCAGATTGTTGTTAATCCGAGTTCAATTCAATCCGATCACAGACCATACTGTTTATATGTAACTTAAACACCGCGATCCGATGGAAATCTTTGTTTACATGTGTGTCAGATGTATTCTGAGCAAAGAATGGAATGGAGTGTCAATGTTACCACATTTTCAAACATATTAGCCTGAAATCTGGATGAGAGTATGGAGCAAAGACTGCTCATCCTTGGGTTTACATGACAGTTCTCTTCATTTAACACATTTGTACCACTTGTTTGAATTGGATTGAGCTCATTTGGGTATTTTTTTCCTGTATGAAGCGTTTATATGAAGGGTTTTCTTTCCAGTTGTGCTATTAGTCAGATTATTAGGATGTAAACATAGTAATTGAGAAATAAACCCAAATTGGTAAGTGTTAGTGTGTATAGGATTTTTTTTATTCATTTAAAATACACTTTTATCCAAACTGTGCTATTTTATTCAAGATAACAGACGATTAAAAGACTTTTGGGAAAGGTCACTTAAAATACACTTTTTAACCTCCATAGTTTATTTAATTTCAGATGTAGGCCTAAAATCGACTTATACAATCGTTCTTTAAACAAGATACGAAAACTGGCCAATGGGTTTGGTATTTCTTATCAGCCAATAAAAATAACTAAGTGTAAATGTATTTTTCTCTATATTAACTTCTTCAACTTGGCCTTCGATTAAAGTAAATTCCTATTGCAAAGCAGTATTCAGAATGGTACGGTTATCTAAGGTCAAGAGTTTTTAGACCCAAAAGTCTCTCAGCGGTGAGAATGTTTCCAGGATTGCCTCAGCTCTGAGGTAAACAAGCCTCGAGAACGACTTACTTTCACAGCAGGACGTGCGAACCACAAAAAAGGCTTTAGCATTTGAATCCATTTTATTCTTTTTCATCAGTCAATTCTTCACTCCCTCTCAGAGTCCTGCCTATAAAATCCCCAAACATAGCTGCCGTAATACCTCAGATGTGAATCCAAATGTTATATTGGTATAAACTCATTTATAGTCAGTTTATTTGTAGTCATTTCTGTTGTTTATGCACGGGCGATGCGGATGTAATGCTAATGAGCTTTGTTTAAGCTTGGGTAAAGAGAAAAGATGCAATCTGGCGTATGATGTAAAGTTACCGGACAGGTTACAGAGTATCCGTCTGCAGTTTGGACAGTTACTTTTGTTTCGGGTCCAAGAAACTTATGATGTATGCCAGACATCTTTGTTTTAACTTGGAAACAGGGCTGTAAAGAATACAGGGCTCTTTGACCATGAAGGCCTTGTATCTTCTTTTAAGTTTAGGACCATGCCCTGTGGACAGTAATTTTTTTGATGTGTTTATAGGCATTTTAAATCTTGTTCAAGCTGTTTTTCAATATCTTCACTTCATATATATCCACATTTCTTATTTCTATTATTTTTATTTTGGTATTATTTAAGGTTTGGTCACATGAGTAAAATTTCAGATAGACTTTGTGTGAAGTTTGTGTGGGGAAATATTTTGCTCCCCCACACAAAATTTGCAATCATGTGGTTTCCTATTAAAATGATTGGATTTTGTCTGTAGAAATTATCTAAAGATATGTAAATAAGGTACCATCACATTTGCGTGTGATAAATTTGGTATTATTTTGTATTATTTAAGGTATAGTCACATTTTGGCTAAATCATGCGAAATTCACCACAATTTGCAATCATGTGGTTTCCTATTAAAATGACTGGATTTTGTGTAAAATGTTTGTATAAAAAATATCTAAATAACTGTAGATAAGGTGCGGGCACATGTGCAAAAATCTTGGTATTATTTTATATTATTTAAGATGTGGTCACGTTAGCAAAATTTTGGCTGAAGTTTTGCGAAATTCATCTTAATGTGGATTCCTATTAAAATGATTGGATTTTGCCAAAAAAAAAAAAAAAATCTAAAAAACTGTAGATAAGATGCGGCCAAATTAGCTAAAAATGTTGGTATTATTTTATATTATTTAAGGGGAAATTAGCATGTAAATTACATTAGCAAAATTTGGGCTAAATTTCGTGATGATGTGGATTCCTATCGAAATGACTAGATTTTGTTTGGAAAAAAATCTAACGAACTCTAGATAAGGTGCGGTCACAAGCAAAAATCTTGGTATTATTTGATATTATTTAAAGTGTGGCCACATTAGTAAAATTGTGGCTAAATTTCACAAAATCCGCGATCATGTGGATTCCTATTAAAATTACTGAATTTTGTCTGCCAAAAATATCTAAAGAACCGTACAAAAGATGCGGTCACATAAGCTAAAATCTTGGTATTATTTTATATTATTTAAGATGTGGTCAAATTAGCTAAATTTAGGCTAAATTTCACCAAAATTCACAATCATGTGGATTCATATTGAAATGACTGGATTTCCTCTGCAAAAAAAATAAAAAAAATGCTAAACAACAGTAAATGAGGTGCAGATTTGTTCACGACATTTCATGAAAAAAAGGTCCATTGTCTATTGTCATTAGTGTAGTGATGAATGATGCCCAGGAGTCATTTTCAAACCAACGTGGTGATTCTATGTGACCAACCATTTGCTAAATCGGCACAATTTCAGCTACATTTTGTGAGCAAATAAGGCCCATTGTCTTTAACAAATTGTGAAATCTGTGTGGAAACTTTTCGCTCTAATGTGAAAAGACGATTTCGTTAGTGAAAACTTGCCAAGCAAAGGTAAATGTGACCCCACAAAATTATATATTTTATTGATTGTTTGTTAAAATCATTAGATAGTTTTTAAGGAACAACACCCATTAACAAACCTTTCTCCATATAATTTTTGATGATTTAAGAAATAAACTGTACCTTTAAAAACACCAATCATATTGGAGCATACATTTAGTTTCTTAATTGATGGCATTTTTACAACAAACATTATACAACAGTTTATTTCAGTCCTCTAATTTGATAAGCTCTACTTTGTTCCAAGATTGCTGATACTTTCAGTATGCGAGTGGTGTTTATACAGTCTATATTTATTTATATAGTCTTTTTTCTTTATAGTATCTATAAGAAATGGATGTGTTATCACTTTGACTGTAAAAACCCTCAAAGCGTGCATGATAAACAGGAGTGAGCACATATCCGCCGACCTAGGGTGACTTTGGAGAAAGTCTGGAAGACATCAGTGTTTGCACGGCCCTTGAAAGACATCTGAAAACCCCTTTGTTTATGGGAAACAAAATCTGGCTTGGTTTTAACATCACCATATCAGCTTACCTCCCCAGCCTCTTGAGTTCAGATTTCTCAAGTAAAGCACACACACACTCACACACAGGCCATTAGTATTACATCTGACTCACACTTCGCTCTTACCTGTTTATGTGGAGTTTCTGGGGTATATCTACATAAACAGCTGCCGTGGGTTTCACTGGCGTCCATGCAAAGCACAACATGCCGTTCCTGGCTAATGTCAGTGTGGCATCGTAAAATAAGACAGACGGAGAGAAAACAAAGGTACATTGGACAGTAAAGGCTTGATCTGAGAAACTAATGGAATAGTGAACTAAAAAGACTCTATAATTGTTGGACCTACATTGTTAAAATCGTTGTTGTCTTGACTTAACTTCACCAAGACACATGTAGAACATTTACCTTTCATATCATATAGTTTGACTCGATCAGTCACAGTGCGTTTGTAAAGAAATGCAATTATTAGGCTAATTAGTACGCGTTGACGGTTTTGCTATTTTTAACAAACTTAGTCTTAAATGTTTTTTTTTTTACACAATTCAAACGATAAATGCCATTTTTGTGCTATTAAATGTGGTCTGGCAGTTACAGTAGCAGCTGTCTCAGTTTTAACGGCAGTTAAAAATCATGAATGAGCATCAGGCGGTACAGTATAAATTACCAAAATGTCTTACCTCTCACCCAAATGAGTGTTTCAACCACGTAAAAGGTGTCAATAGAAGAGCTGAACATCATGTACCTCAGGTAACTTTTTCTGTGTCCATAGCTTGTTTGCTGGTTTTTCATTCATTAAATATATACAACTTATAACCCCTTCTTAACTGAAGATGTTGATTTAAACTGTGGTTTCCTGTTATTTTATCTTATTTTTGTATCTTCTTTAACTTGTAATGATTACCTTTTACCTCAAGACTAATGTTTGAGCAAAGAAAACAATCAAAATCTCATGCAAGCTTAAACATCTCGGAGGAGAACCTAAAATAAAATCTGGACCAGTATAAACTGTCAGAGATGAGCTGAAGAGAAAAGTCCCTAGACAGTTTAACATATTTACCACCATCAAACGCAGTCTGTTCAGCTTCATCTGGCCTGTTCTCACAAGCTGAAAATTGAGACTTCATGACGCTGCACATTGTCCTGTATAACTGAATAGACAGGGGATAACGTCATCTCACAATAAACAGAATTTCAGGAAATTAGGTTTACGTGGCATTCTGGCAAAATGCAGAAAGAGCTTTTTCAGCATCAAATCTTTAATAGATTCTTCAATAGTGTGAATATTGTCAAATATGCATCCGGTTTCTTCAGTAGTAGCATGTGACTTGGAGAAATCAGCAAGGTGTCTAAAGACTGAGGAGTTGCACGGCAGGAAAATGATGGAATAAAGACAAGAAAACAGTAGAACCAACCTAAAGCCTTTTCTTTACTCCTTTTGTACACTTTTCACTGTATTCCACTGACCAAAATACATAAAGGAGTTCATGTAAACATGAAATCATTTAAATCCTGACTTTTACCTGTAGACAAAAAAGAAAAGAAGTAATTAATGCTTGCGCTGCTCTTTTACATATACATAAAAACACTGTCCGCACAACTTTTGAATTATATTCACACAGAAAGCTATTGTACTACTTTAGAAGAGTATTATTTGGCCTCTGTTATGATTTTTTTATGGAAATCTCTTTTTGTGTTCCACTGAAGAAAACAAAGCCATATAGGTTCGAAACAAGTGAAGTGTTGAAGAAAATGATGACAGAATTCTACTTTTTGGAGTAACCCAACTCTTTAAAGAGTAGAAGCTGTCACTAGATCAAGCACAAAAGATGTTGACTTTCCATTCAGACACCTTTAAAGTGAGCGCACAACATATTGTGTCATAAAAAACATCTATTAGCTCTATACGGACGGGGTTGTGTTACAGTTAATGCATTTTTTATGTGCATGTGTGCATCTGTGTTGTGCTTATAACCTCATTTTATTACCTATAGATGGTAAGAGTGATGTCAGTGGTTAAACTTTACCGGCTATCACTCAAAGTACCTAAATTCAAACCAGCCCTGTGAATATATTTTGTGTCATGTGATGGTACATGTACGTCTTGACTATTCCTAGTGGTATAAAGTGCTCTAACAAAGAGAGCATCGAAAATGTAGGACACTGAATAAACAGATTAAAATGAAATCCAGAAATACAATTTCCACCAAATAAACAATGGAAAATCACAATAACTTATTTTATTGCTGTGGTTCTTGTGTTATTCTTTCTCATTTCAGTGGACAAGGTTTGTGAACATGTCAAAAGTTAGTGACTCACGGCCATTTATTCATGGTCATTACAAATCATACTAATGATACAGCTAACATGCTTGTGTTGCATTCAACTTCTGGGTTAAAATGCAATTTGTGCACAACCAAAATATGGATTAGTATGATTTCAGTCAAACTAAAGCACTTACTTAAACATACTGATTGTAATTTTTGGTAATTAAAAAATTAAAATTAAAAAATTAAAAATTAAAAAATTAATTAAAAAATTAAAAAACTTGTGAGGGTATGGACAGGCTTCTGACGGACGGACAGATATGGATATCTGAATGGATGGACGGACAGATATGGATATCTGAATGGATGGATGGATAGATATGGATATCTGAATGGATGGACGGACAGATATGGCTATCTGAATGGATGGATGGATGGATGGAGAGAAGGAAGGAGGGAGGGAGGGATGGGTATGGATATTTGGATGGATGGATGGATGGATGTGGATATTTGTATTGATGGATGAGGATATTTGGATGAATGGATGGAGGGATGGATGTGGATATTTGGATGGATGGAAAGATAGATGTGGGTATTTGGATGGATGGATGGATATTGATATTTGGATGGATGAAGGAATGTAAATGAATATTTGGATGGATGGATGGATGGATGGATGGATGGATGGGTAGATGGAAGGATCAAGGGTGGATGGATGGAGGGAGGAATGAATATGGATATTTGGATGGATGGATGAAGGAATGGATGGATGGGTGTGGACATTTGGTCAGATGGATGGATATGAATATTTGGATGAATGGATGGATAGATAGATGGATGGATGGATGGAGAGAGGGAGGGAGGGAGGGGTATGGATATTTGGATGGATGATGGATGAATGGATAGAGGAATGAATGGGTAAGTGAATATGGATATTTGTATGGATGGATGGATGTGGATATTTGTATGGATGGATGAGGATATTTGGATGAATGGATGGAGGGATGGATGTGGATATTTGGATGGATGGATGGATGAATGGATGGATAGATGGATGGATGGATGGAGAGAGGGAGGGAGGGAAAGGGTATGGATATTTGGATGGATGATGGATGGATGGATGGATAGAGGAATGAATGGGTAAGTGAATATGGATATTTGTATGGATGGATGGATGTGGATATTTGTATGGATGGATGAGGATATTTGGATGAATGGATGGAGGGATGGATGTGGATATTTGGATGGATGGAGAGATGGATGTGGGTATTTGGATGGATGGATATGGATATTTGGATGGATGGAGGAATGTAAATGAATATTTGGATGGATGGAAGGAACAAGGGTGGATGGATGGATGGAGGGAGGAATGAATATGGATATTTGGATGGATGGATGAAGGAATGGATGGATGGGTGTGGACATTTGGACAGATGGAATGGATATGAATATTTGGATGAATGGATGGATGGATAGATAAGGTATACATTTTAAGATATATCAATTAGAAAATAGAGAGAGATTTCATAGATAGATTTCAATATATTTAATATATCAATACATTAATTTGACAAGCTAACTTCTACAAAACTCCAACACAAAATTTGACACTGTCAGTAATTCATTAGAGATTAATATTTATTGCAAAGGCAATTAATCACCCACCACAAAGCAGCCAAAGTCTGATGATTTTGCATTAGAGCATAAGAAATCATTTACTACTCCTGAAATTTGTCTCAGATGGAAAATTCATGGCCAAAATCGCGCAGTGTGCACTCTGCTTAAGTGTTCAGGACGGTGTGTGCTTGGGGGCCATTTACAGGTAGCAGCCACTTTTCTTGCTCTAGAGTCTCACTAATATTGGAAAAATTGCCCACAAAGGGCTCGCTTCCTGTGTGCTTGATGTGGAAGTGATTAGAAAGGGATTTGAGGTAGAAGAGGGTTGTTATCACTCGCTTTGATTTATCACTCTCCGCTGGCAAAGGCTGGCCAAATCTATAAACTCCAGGTGTTTCTGTTGAACCTCTTTAGTACAGAAACATTCAGTCTCTGTTCTATCAGAGTGTTTCTGTGTTTTATTTCATGCTATAAAAAGACACACATTTAAAAAACTCATTGCATTGTCTACCTCACTGAGACTGAGTGGCTTTTGTTATTATGTGAATCAGGCTTTTTAGAGCTACGCTACTTGGAGAGTTCATTGCTATATGTCACTTTAAAAAGTCCAGGACTGAGTGCTTTTCACTGGATGACCTGTTGCCATGGCTCAGCTTTATTTTTCTACAGTCATTTAGAGGTTTCAAAGGACAACACATCAATATGTTAACCGTGACGTGTATAGCTGTGCCTCATAAAGGTTTGATGGTTGTTTTGAGTGGTTTGCAAAGTTCACCGGAGTCAATGGTAATGCTGTCACTGTGTTTTTAGTGGTGGCATTATATTTCTTTTGAGTGGTTGGGAAAAAAAAAAAAAAAAAAAACACTTATAACACTCTCAAGTAAGTTTTTTTAAAAATGTTTAAACTGACTGATTCTCTCGTGGACTACACATGCATTAACCACCAAAAAAAAAAAAAGAAAAAAAAAAAAGAAAAAAAGCAAATCTGTGCATGTTTTATTATTAAATATCCATGTTGTGACAAATGGTGTCCATTATTATTATTATTATTATTATTGTTGTTGTTGTTGTTGTTGTTGTTGTTATTTTATTTTTTTATTATTATTATTTTATTTATTTATTTATTTTTGTGCAGGATCAACCCAAGGAAACCTTCATTTATCCATCTGAGTCATATCCTGAGAAATCGAGAGTTTTAGAAGAAAAACAGCTGGAATTAGTGGGAATTTGCAACAAAATATGTGCAGAGTGGAATGATACTTCCTTAGCATGCCAACCTCAACTTTAAAAAAAAAAAGGCTCCAACCTCAACTGGTATTTAACAAGACATGCACACACGCCAGTTATATCTAAAATGGGTCAAGAAATGGATCATTTTCTATGATAACAATATCTTGGTCCACCACAAGCCACAGAAAAGCCAAACACATGGAGACATCTGAATCTCCACACAAGATTTATGCAATTTGTTAAAGAATTTTGGAAAAAGCCCACTATTGTTTTAAAACTTGCTGTAATACAGATAATTCTCATGTTGAATTAGTCTTAGTCAAGACAGCTATATTAGGGGGCAGCAGGAGCTAAGTTTAAAATGACAAAAGCTATAACTGAATGATGACTGTGTCAGTTGGCTGTCAGTTATATGGTTGGAAAATAGGCAGAAATTATAGTCATCACATCGTTTTTATTAAACACAACATAGATCTTTCCCATGTCAGCTTAAATGTGCTCCCTCACTATTGGGGTACCACAGGGTTCAGTCCTTGGACCCCTAGACTTCTCTATTTACACCATTAAGTCACTCACAAGAGTCATACAATCATACAGCTTCTTTTACAACTACTGTGCGGAGGACGCTCAACGTTATATCTTCTGTTCCCCGTCTGTCATATGTCCACAATATCACGAGGGATTTCTGTATGCCTCTTAGACATATTTAATTGATATTTCATTACCACAAGTTCCTGAGCTTCCAATACCTCCCCTTCTCATCTCATTTTAGTCAAAGGTCACAAAGTCAATGTTTTGAAGTGAGTTAAAACACTTGATGTCACTTCTCTTTTGTAGACCACATTATGAAAACTTCCAGATACTTTGCTTCATGCCCCTTCACATGAAGGAAAATAAGACCTTTTCTTCACAACTCCTCAGTAAGGTCTAGTAATTTCATGGCTAAACTACAGAGACTTCCTCCTTGCCATTTTACCATCATTTACGATGTCCCCTTTGATCACAGGTAATAGATGAAATGCAAAACCCGATCTTATTTGTAAAAAACTCATTTTCATTGGTATAACCTAATTTATTGAGATGTATTCAGATAGACTGAGTTTAATAAAATGCTTGCCTTATTATATAGTAGGCCTACCAGTACTAAATGTAATTTTAAATGTAAAAACAAATCGCAGCACAGTCACACTGCGTGACTACTAGGAACCAAAAGCACATATACAAATCTCTAGAGCATTTAGTGTATGACCAATGTTTTTCTACAGGTAAGTTGTACCTTTGAGCAATTTTAAATGTGATACAACACACCTTTTCACTGAAGTTTTGATTCTGTCTCCTTGAGGTATGATGGAGCTAGAGGGATTTTATAGTCTTTTTTCCCCCTTCATTTTATGGGGTATCCTGTTTTTCAACTAAACCTCCAATGATTTAGGTGACACACTTGAAGTAAAAGTTCCCCGGGCAAGAAATCAGCTTGTTTTTTTTGTTTTTTTTTTTTTGTTTTTTTATAGTGCCAGCACTTATAAAGCAATAATATAAAGAAATAAATGAAGTAGAGAGTTAAACATGTTCGGAGGACCTGTTGATACCCTTTAGGCATTTTGAACTGCACATTTTTCATGCATGGCTACACAGTTGGTCAAAAAGTCACATTTCCTCACCAAGGGCCTCATCCAGAGTAATTTGGAAAATGAATAAGGATTGCTATGGAAGAAAGAGGCGAAAAGGGTGAGAATTTATTGTAGGTGAGGTGACCTGGTTCCAAAATGTTCCTGGAGTGGTTTCTAAGTGGCATACGTCATACGAATATACTATTTCAAGCTGAGCGAGACATAAAGTCCAAAGATATCAACATCATATCCATTCAACATGACCAGTACTTATTTGACTAGCTGTAACCAGCTTTCACCAATGGTAATCCAAATACTTTCAGCTTTTTTTGAAGTGCACTTAGGCTCTTTTGAGAACATTATGAGTGGCTCAACTGATTTCAACAACTGAGTTTGTTGTTAGCATACTGGTAAGCTAAAAAACTAAAAAAAAAAAAAAAAAAAAATACATAACCTGGTACACAAATATTGAGTAAAATACTCAACTTCCAATTAGGCTGTTTTTATATATATATATATATATATATATATATATATATATATATATATATTGTTTTTTTTTTTTTTTTTTTTTTTTTATTAGTACTCATCCACCATCTCAGACAATTTCTATTTTCACTGGGCTTGGTGCCATGCATGCTGGGAATGGTTTAATTTTCCACTGAGGAAACAGGTAATAGAATCGGGCCAGAAGATACCTTAGCATTAGCAAGCTATCTGCGTTTTGGAACATTTTTCTCATTGGGAATGTATCTATCATGCCTTAAAATGCTGCCTACGTAGGCAGCTCCCTAGGTATTTTTTTTTTAACTTTTAGTGTCGAAAATGAAGAAAAGAACATGATGTCTATCGAATTTCAGCATTGCATCGTGCTGAGTGTGTTGTACATGTTTTACAAGATTTATGTTATCTTCTTTAACAAATTGGACATCCAGTAGAGTAATTTGTAGTAGGAACACAAGAGCAGCTGGAAGAATTAAATAGGTTCTCTGGCTTGTCTCCAAGCCATTTTTTACTGCTTGCTTTTCATTCGTAGTGTGCTTTGTATAATGTTTAATGACGCTTTGGATTTTTACTGATCTCTCATTTTCCTCTACAGGCTAACGAGGTTGAGAGAGAGTGAAATGGGGGCGATACAAGTGTTTTGCGGTCAAATTACATGTGTGGTTAAAAAGTGAGATGTGTTTATCTGTGTGACTACATGCAAGTCATTTTATAAGAACAGAAGTAAGCAATGGATATCCTTGGAAAAAGAGGTTAGGTGAATGTTTACCACTGTTTTGTGGAAGCTAATTTGAAATTGTGGCTCTTAACAAGCTACAAATAAAGCAGTTAAACTATAGTCAGAGTACTCTAAAAAAAAAAAAAAAACACTAGAGAAAAGAAGCCAATTAGTTTACTTAGAGGCAAAACCTAAATAATTATATAAGTATCCAATGATGCAAATATTTCTTTTGAATAAATGTACTTCTTTTTTATTGTAATAACCCCTGGTGGTGTAATACATTAAATAACAAAGATGAATGATTGGTTGCACAGAAGTTCTCAGACAACATTTATTTTGAATTTATTTTGGATTTACTGGGTGTTGGTGCAAGTTTCCTGCTGCTATGAGTGTCTTTAAAAACAGTTCAGTTTTCTCAAACAAGCTCCATTTAGGAAAAGAATATGAAAGAAAACAGCCGAACATGACAAATCAAGTGTTTTCAATGACAAATCAGCTGATGGGGTTTTGTGCTGTAATTTCCTCCTAAAGTCTGACAATATAATGAACATGAGAAATTTATGTGGCGAGATGAAAATGGAAAGAATTTGCCCACTTTTGCAAAAATGAGCACTGAACAAATAATGCAATGCCCTGCTGCGGTATTAGTTGAAAGATGGATATATTGCCATCACCGGCCATACTGTGTTTTTATGTAATCAATTTAACTGAAATAAGGCCATTACCTGAACACCTCTAACGTCTAGAGCAGAAGAAAGATTAAATGCCATTTAAAAGAGTCATTTCAACACATTCTCATGGCAATTCATAACTATTACGTTTTAACAAAATGGTGTCTAATTTGTATGAATACGTACAATCTCAGTGCTGTTTACGCTCCATTGATAGTTATGTTCAGGGGTGAGGTTAGTGGTGTACCTCATGCTTAATTTTTTCCCTCCTAAAAATTGTATGTTTTACATCATACGTTTTCATAAGACACTTTCGCACTGGAGGAACCTTTTAATGGTTCCTAGAACTATTGGTGGAAGTTCTTGCTTTTTGGCGTGTTCACACTGCAGGAACTAGGAACGTATTTAGTTCTAGAAACTCCGTTTGGGGGAGCAAATTTAGCTCCTACTTCAGAGTAGGGTCTAAAATGGTTCTATAGGAACTATCAGTGACGTAAGTGTACGCTGATTGGCCAAACGCATGCAAAACGTCTCGGTTACGTATGTAACCCTCGTTCCCTGAAGGAGGGAACGGAGACGTCACGTCGGATGACCGACGAAATTGGGATCTCGCCAGAGAGACCAATCCACTTCGAGTGTAACTAAACGAGCCAATGGACATTGGCATGCGATTATTGCATCCAGCTGCCGCTGATCACAGTGTGAGCATAAGAGGCAGCTGATGCACCGCATCAATTATGTTTTCGCTGAGGAGCCGAGCCGGCGACCCGGCAGCTCAGCGGTGGTACAGCGACTGTGGCGACGGGACGTGACGTCTCCGTTCCCTCCTTCAGGGAACGAGGGTTACATACGTAACCGAGACGTTCCCCTTTCAGTCGGTCACTCCGAGTCACGTCGGATGACCGACGAAATTGGGATCCCTACCAAAGCGCCACAGGAGCTGCCCCTTCCAGTGCCCTGTGTAGGGCTCTTGACCCTTCCTATAAGGCAGACGATAGGACCGGGCTCTACACAGAGAAGGTCAACTACTGGTGTTCCTTGAGCAACCCAAACAGTAGGACTAGGATAACACTGGGAAGCCTGCCCTTCCACTTGGAAGAGGCACACTGCGGAGTCACCTCCTCCCAGAGGGGGTTAAGTGACATTCAAACATGTGAAGTAACCCCGAAGGGCCTATTGCACATGGAAGTCTCTGAGATGGCTCAGGCTGCATCTTTAGAGATGGCAGAACGTGGTCCGCCAGGGGAAACACGGCTCTAATAAGAATACCGTGGAATACACATATGGGATCCCGACAGGGTCTCTCATATGGGCACTAGCCTCGCACCAGATTTCAAGAATTCATTGGCTGAAGGCCTGGCGCCGGACGCCCCGCCGCGTCCGGACGCCGGAGTGCTGGAGGACTCAACAGGGTTTGCCTGGTTAAGGAACTCTCTGGAGAATTAGGCTTAAGGACGCCGCAAGCCGACTCTGAGCCGGCCCTCTCAGTGCCACTACCCGTTTGAGGTGAGAACACAGGAGGAAACCGGTTCGACACGTAGGCTATAAAACCTAGCGAACGTGTTGGGAGTCGCCCAACCCGCAGCTCTACAGATGTCTGCTAGCGAGGCACCACGAGCCAGCGCCCAGGACGATGCGACACCCCTAGTGGAGTGAGCACGCAACCTGAGCGGGCAGGGCACACCTTGTGCTTCATAGGCCAAGGTGATGGCATCCACTATCCAGTGGGCCATCCTCTGCTTGGAGACAGCCTTCCCCTTCTGCTGTCCTCCGTAACAGACAAAGAGCTGTTCTGAGGTCCTGAAGCTCTGAGTTCTATCCACGTACTGACGCAGTGCGCGTACAGGACAGAGCAAAGCTAGGGCTGGGTCTGCCTCCTCCAGGGGCAGCGCTTGCAGGCTCACTACCTGGTCCCTGAAGGGCGTGGTAGGAACCTTGGGCACATAGCCGGGCCGGGGCCTCAGTGTTGCACTGGAGTCAGCCGGCCCAAACTCAAGGCACGACTCGTCGACCGAAAATGCCTGCAGGTCCCCCACCCTCTTGATTGAGGCCAATGCAGTCAGGAGTAGGGTTTTCATAGAAAGAAACTTCAACTCGACTGACTGCAATGGCTCAAAGGGGGCAGTTTGTAGGGCTCTTAGCACCAAAGCCAAATCCCAAGAGGGAAGGGAGGGAGGCCTCGGAGGATTTAACCTCCTGGCCCCCCTAAGAAACCTGACGACCAGATCGTGCTTCCCCACCGACCTCCCCTCTATGGGGTCGTGGTGGGCAGAAATAGCAGCAACATATACCTTAAGGGTGGAGGGGGACAGCCTACGCTCCAACCCTTGTTGCAAAAAGGAAAGCACGGCTCTGATCGAACATCTCCGGGGGTCCTCCTGGTAAGAGGAACACCATTCGACGAACAGGTTCCACTTCAGCGCATAGGCCCGTCTTGTGGACGGTGCTTGTGCTGAAGCGATAGTGAGCGCTACCTCCTGGGGCAGGTCACCTAGAACCTCTGCGTCCCGTCCAGGGACCACACATGAAGTTTCCACAAGTCTGGACGCGGGTGCCAGAGGGTGCCCCGTCTCTGAGAAAGCAGATCCTTCCTCAGAGGAATCGGCCAGGGAGGGGCTGTCGCGAGGAGCATGACTTCCGGGAACCAGGTCCTGTTGGGCCAATATGGAGCCACTAACAGGACCTGCTCCTCGTCCTCCCTGATCTTGCACAGCGTCTGTGCTAGCAGGCTCACTGGGGGAAACGCATACTTGCGCAAGCCCTGGGGCCAGCTGTGTGCCAGTGCATCCGTGCCGAGCGTTGCCTCGGACAGGGAGTAGAACCACTGGCAGTGGGTGGTTTCCGGAGATGCAAACAGGTCTACCTGAGCAACTCCGAACCGACTCCAAATCAGCTGGACCGCCTGGGGATGGAGTCTCCACTCCCCAGGAAGTGCCGCTCGAGACAGCTCGTCGGCCGCCTGATTGAACACTCCGGGGATGTGGATGGCACGAAGGGACCTCAGATGCTTCTGACTCCAGAGGAGGAGGTGGCGGGCGAGTTGCGACATGCGACGGGAGCGCAAACCGCCTTGCCGGTTGATATACGCAACGGTCGCAGTGTTGTCCGTACGGACCAGAACGTCCCTGCCCCGAAGGCGCCCTCTGAGGCGGCACAGGGCAAGACGTACTGCCAGCAACTCGAGGCAATTGATATGCCAACGCAAAAGGGGGCCCGTCCAAACCCCTGATACTGCGTGCCCGTTGTACGTGGCACCCCAGCCGGTGGCTGAGGCATCCGTGAATACCACAGCATGCCTGGATACCTGCTCCAGGGGCACTCCTGCCCGAAGGAACGAGGGATCTGACCACGGGCTGAAGGTCTTGCGGCAGGCCGGTGTAATCTGAACCCGGTGAGTACCGCGTTTCCACGCCCACCTCGGGATTCGGCCATGGAGCCAGTGCTGAAGCGGTCTCATATGGAGCAGACCGAGCGGAACTATGGCCGCAGCTGCAGCCATATGCCCCAGGAGCCTCTGAAAGAGTTTCAGTGGGACCGCTGTCCTGCCTGATAAAGTCTTGAGGCAGTTCAGCACCGACTGAGCACGTTCCTGGGTGAGGCGTGCTGTCTGGTTGACCGAATCCAACTCCATGCCGAGAAAAGAGATCCTCTGCGTTACGAGTTTGCTCTTTTCCCAATTGACCCGAAGGCCCAACTGGCTGAGGTGCCTGAGCACCAGGTCCCTGTGTGCGCACAACAGCTCTCGAGACTGTGCAATTATGAGCCAGTCGTCGAGGTAGTTGAGAATGCGCACACCCTGTTCTCTCAGGGGAACAAGGGCCGCCTCTGCGACTTTGGTGAAGACACGAGGCGAGAGGGACAGCCCGAAGGGCAGAACCTTGTACTGATATGCCCGACCTTCGAACGCGAATCGCAGGAATGGCCTGTGCCGCGGAAGAATCGAAACATGAAAGTACGCGTCCTTCAGGTCGATCGCTGCAAACCAATCTAGGGGACGGACGCATCCAAAAATGCGTTTCTGCGTCAACATCTTGAACGGCATCTTGTGAAGTGCACGGTTCAAAACTCGCAGATCCAAGATCGGTCGTAACCCACCGCTTTTCTTGGGCACAATGAAGTAAAGGCTGTAAAACCCCGACCTCATATCGGCTGGAGGGACCGGCTCTATTGCATCCTTCGCCAGTAGGACTGCAATCTCCGCGAGCAAGACAGGGGCATCGACGGCTTTGACTGAAGTGAACCGGATGCCCCTGAACTTGGGGGGACGCCGGGCGAACTGAATCGCATAGCCGAGTCTGATGGTCCGCAGGAGCCACCGGGACGGGCTGGGGAGCGCTAACCAGGCTCCGAGAGACCGCACCAGTGGAACCAACGGGGCCACCGACGCGCCCGCGGTGGGGCAGCGAGGTGGAACACAGGGACCGGCCCCAGGGCCTGTGACGGCCTGGCCTGTGACGGCAGGGGGCGGGGTCTGGGTGTGTAGTGTAGCACTCACCTGATTTCTCCTCGCATGGGAGGAGACACAGGAACCCGGCTTGAGGCTTGTGACAGCCCGGCGTTTGACGACTTGAAGCGGGGAATGGAGTGCTACTGCCCTTACCTGGTTCCACGAATGGGCAGGAGGGGTGCTCTTGGGCAACCACCTGCTGCCTGCTGGCTAGAGAGGAGGGGGGAAGCGATCCTGTGATGCACGGATCACCACTCTCCTCCTCTTGAGACCCAGAGATTGAGGAAACCGCTCTTTTACTGATGTTTTGGGTACCGCTGGCTGCTGGGCCAGCGGCGGAACAAAAACAAACTGAAACACAGGATTCTCCACCCGGCCCTCCACCGGGGGAGGGAGTGGTGCGGTCACCATCTCCCGAAGAGCAGTCTCCTCCATCTCTGGGTCGCCCGTCTCAGGGCCTCTTGCACTTGCGCTTGCCGCCAGGTTTGGCGGGGGCCTGGACGGGCTGGGCGTCCTGCCTGCGACCGGCTCCACGACGCGGCCTGGTGGAAGGCTGCTGCGGCTGCGCGGGAGCGGGGGCGGCCGCAGGGGGGCGCCCACGGCGACGAGCAGGCTGAGGGGCTGCAGCCGGAGTGGAAGCAGCAGGTTTCCTCCGGCGCATGATGTGTTTGATCGCCTCAGTCTGCTTCTGGGCTGCCGAGAACTGCTGGGCAAAGCTCTCGACAGCGTCGCCGAAAAGGCCGGTCTGTGACACGGGAGCATTCAGGAACTGTACCTTTTCCAGCTCTCTCATGTCAGCAAGACACAGCCAGAGATGGCGCTCCTGGACCACTAACGTGGACATCGCACGACCCAGAGACTGTGCGGTCACCTTCGTCGCTCGTAGCGCGAGGTCCGTCGCAGCACGCAGCTCATGTAGAACCGCCAGGTCGTGACCACCCTCGTGCAGGTCTTTCAGTGCTTTGGCCTGGTGGACCTGCAGCAACGCCATAGCGTGGAGGGCGGAAGCCGCCTCCCCACAGGCTCTATAAGCACTGCCAGTTAGACCTGACGAATACTTAGAGGCCCGTGAGGGGAGACACGGATCACCCCGCAGGGTGGAAGCGGCTGTTGGACATAGTTGCATGGCCACAGACCGCTCCACCGAGGGGATGCCCGCATACCCCAAAGCGGCTCCACCATCGAGGGTGGTGAGAGCGGAAGAACTACAAGATTTGTTTCGGGCAGTGAAAGGTGCCCTCCACGATCTTGTCAGCTCCTCGTGCACTTCCGGGAAGAATGGCACCGGAGGGGGGCACTGAGAACCAGCGCGACCCCCACCGAGAAACCACTCGTCCAGCCTCGAAGGATCGGGACGCGGTGGTGGATTCCACACGAGCCCGACATTCTCGGCGGCCCGGGAAAGCATGGCCGTCATCTCTGGGTCTGGCTCGGACAACGCTACCACACCCGAAGGGGGCAGCGCAGCCGAGTCGTCATCCCCGGAGAGAGAGGGCCCGCCCTCCGATGCAGTGATCGACATCTGGTCGTCAGGGGGACCACCGAAGGAGACGCCTGGTGCACCCCGAGCAGAGGGCCCAGCACGCTCCTGCGGCAGCTCCACCGGCTGCGGAGTGCTTGAGGGGCGAGGAGCTCCACTTGGGGAAGCCCTCACCGTAATCCTCAGATCACCTCTGCCCCCACCGGACCCAGCGGCGCGCACGCTGGACCGCGGCAGAGGCAGAGGGACTCCGCCATGTTTGACATAGCAGAGTCTAAGACGCAACTCCGAGATGGTCATGTCCCCACAAGAAGAACATGAGCCATCCACGAAAGCCTCCTCAGCGTGCTGAATGCCCAGACACGTGAGGCAGCAATCGTGACCGTCCTGAGGCGCCAGGAAGCGACCACAGCCAGAAACGCACGGGTGATAAGACATCTTTAAAAAGACGTGATCACCCGTGTACTCTCTTAGAGAAATTTGCTCTTAGAAATGTTCTTTTTTGAGGTGCTGAAGCACGCAGGGGAGCTTGGCCACCGCACACTCCAAGTGTGGCTGCCAGCGGGAAGACGATTCTGCTCTCCCGGACACCGTGACCACCGCTGCTGCACCGTAACGCCCGCACTCGATCAGGAACACTTCTTGGGAAAGGGAGCAGTAGCTTCACTACTACCGCTCGGCTCCGAAGCGAAAGGATAATTGATGCGGTGCATCAGCTGCCTCTTATGCTCACACTGTGATCAGCGGCAGCTGGATGCAATAATCGCATGCCAATGTCCATTGGCTCGTTTAGTTACACTCGAAGTGGATTGGTCTCTCTGGCGAGATCCCAATTTCGTCGGTCATCCGACGTGACTCGGAGTGACCGACTGAAAGGGGAACACTGGCTACCCTACTCCACAAACATGGAAAACAGCCATAACGGCATTTATCTGTTGTCCGCAGCATTTTGTTCTTTTCTCAGCCTCGATGATAAGTAACACTACAAGTTGCCATAAGAGATTTAGTCAGATTTTCATGCTCTTTCAATCACGTAAATTGTGCGTTTACATTCCATCTCCGTTATCACGAAACTCACAACACGCAACAAAAACAGCTCTGATTACGGCGCCCATCATTCACCAGTTGTTGAGGTTTGTGAATGCCACGAATAAAGACGTAACTGTCGGCCGCTTCAGAGTTTCTGCTGCCCGTGCGAATGCAACCAAGAAAACGGCCCGAGGGAGAAATTGGCTCTCTAGGAACCACCATGCTGGGGTGCATTTCCCAAAAGCAACTATGGTCGCAAGTTCCGTTGTTACCAATAGAGTTCAATGGAACTAATGACCATAGTTAGCTAACGATGCTTTTGGGAAACACACCCCTGGTTAGTTTCTGGAACTACGCGGTGTGAAAGCGCCTATACAAAACTGATGAGATTTGGTTAGCCATTTCTTCAAAGACTAGGGCAGAGGCACTGAAAAACTTTTGGTGTAAAAACAATTTTAACACTTTTTTTTTGTTGTTTGTTTGTTTTTTGCTACATATCACAAATAACACGTAGAAAGTAATGCATTGAATTAAACATGAAATTTTAAAGTACAAAGACCGATATAGCATTATCTTGTAAAATGTACTCTGATAATCTTTTATTTACAACTTCAAAAATAAAGTGCCCTGTAGGTAACAGCAGTATCAAACTGTTATTACTTTCGTAGGTTGTGAAAAGAATCATGAGTTTTTTTAAGGCCTGACTGTCTTGTGCCTCTTGTATCTGGTAATGGCAATCCTGAAGAGCCCTTCTGTTCAGAACAGCTTTATAAATGGCGGTTTTTGATGTTGCCATCCTGCTTTGGGTTTTTAGAATCCAGTTTGAATTGCAAATTAGGGTTTTATTCAAGAGCACCTGGGTTTTGTTTTTCATTTGAGTATCTCATTGCTTATGTAATGGTAAAAAAAAAAAAATAAAGTAAAAATCTAATAAAATATAAATCTTTACAGCAGGTGCATTTGGAATGAAATTTAAAAAGAATTATATATATATATATATATATATATATATATATATATATATATATATATATATATATATATATATATATATTCAGATTTTATTAGATTTAATTTTTCTATTGTTGATTATTCCATTATTTTGTATTTCAACAAAAATGAATTTTATATATGTAATTATTTAGATTAACTAATTTCTGTTTCATGTATTTTAATACACTGCCAATTTTAATCCATTGACTTCCCTGCAATAAACATGAACACTGAAATAAAATATATGTTCTGTTCTGTTCTTAAGAGTGGCCCTTCTGTCTGCCCTCTACGGCAGTATGTGAGAGTGGACATTAATGAGCTGTGCGCCGGCACAGGAAGTTCCGGAACAATGATTTTAACAATTAAGAGAGATCAACTCTGATGCCCCGCTGATCACACAGGAAAGGGCTGACTTTGATGGAACAATTTTTGCCATGCAGCGGCCTTCATTCCCGCACACACTTAATCCATCCGTGTGTGTGTCTGTAATCTCACACAGCCAATTATCTCAGCGGGCTTTGAATGTTTGCTTATGAGCTCCAGTAACTCTGCTCTGTATTTTGCCAAAGTGCTCGACGCTTTCATTTGAACCTCTGAGCCACCATGATTTACCCACTTTACAATTTAAAGAAAGAAACGCTTCTGATTATGATAGCTTGACAAAGCCAACACACTCTTATTTATTTTGTGTTAGGGTTTTTCAGTATCCCTAACCCTTGACCAAATCTTCTGACTCTTCCTGGAGCTTTCAAACTGCCAACAAAGTCAATCCAGTAATTCAGACTTTTTTGACTTGATAAGCTTTATTTTTCTTCCTAATTGATCAGTCTTACGGTTTTCCTGAAGCGGACACTTAGAAATCCCCCAAATCTCTTAGACTTTCACTGAAAATGTCTGTCGTTTTCAAGCTACATCCACCAAGCTTGACACAGCCGTTCAGTATGAAAAATCACTTATACCTCAAAATAAAAAATAAATAAATAAAAAAAGAGAAGTGGTAATTGTGACTACATATGTACAAGTGATTTAAATCTCACAATTGTGACTGTTTAAATCTTGCAGTTGTGACTTTATTTCTCATAAATTCTATATTGCAACTTGTAATGTGACTCAAAATCTCACAGTTGTGACTGTAATTTTATATCTCATAATGCAGACTTCATATCTTCTCTATATCTTGTGATGTGACTTTAAATCTCACATCTGTGAATTTATATAAATTACGGTTTTATATCTCACAATTGCGACATTTTTTTTAAATGTGTTATTTTAAAATATTTAATATTCTTTCTCACAACTGTGACTTTATATCTTGTAATGTGACTTTAAATCTCAACTGAAGTTTTGTTTCTCGTTATTCTGATTTTATCTCACAATTTGACTATATTTTGCAATATTTTTTCGTAAGCGTTACTTGCAATTGTGACTTTATCTCACATTACGACTTTATTTCTTTGTGTATGTATTTATTTATTTATTTATTTAGTGAATAGATGTCATTTTCTTCAAATAATAAAAAATCAAAAAAACTTTCACAAAGCAGCATTATATAGTTTTTTTTTTTTTTTTTTTTTTTTTTTAAGAAAACACAATTACATTAAACACAAGACAGACAACCACATTCTACATATTAGACTTGACTAATTTTATTTTCTACTTTACTATTAAAGCCAGTAACAACAGTCCGATCTGAAAAGTCCTAATTTTGACAGTGGAGATCTGCTGTTTGTCTTTTCGGCATCAGCTTGTAATGATGGCAATTATAAAGTCACCCTAGATTATGACTAAATGTTCGGGAAGTTATCCAATTTCATATGCGGTCCAGAACATGGCTGTCAAAAAGGTTTAATTCATTTTTCTCTCTTTCAGTGGGAAACTCTAATGAAGATCACAGACAATGATGAAAATTCTAGCATAAGGAAGTTCGAGGTGAGATTCAATCTTGCCAAACCTACAAGTTTACCACCACCAACATCGACAACCACCGAAGCAAACCTGTAATTATTATGAAACTTGATAGGCTCAGTGGATACATGGAGTAATGCATCCTGAAATCCATTAACTTCAAGAGATCTGTCATACAAAATTATGATTGATCTATTTAGCTAGCTGAAATATGTCAGGTAACTTCCAGTGTCGGGAAACTGTGAATGTCAAATCAGCACATATATACCGTAGGACAAACCAACTTTCTCCCCGTGTTTCACCATTGCTTTACTACTGGAACCACACACTCCCTCCCCCATCGACAGCGGCCCGCGTTAAGCCAAATAACACACAGCAGATGCCCGCGAACGCCGGCGCTCTAATGTAGTGAATGGAGGAAGCTGGGGGTAGTATTTTGGCTTCTCAAGCGTGCCAGTTTTCTTTATTTTTCTGCAGCCTCTCCAGAGCTGTTGTGGCCTGCGATGGAGAGTCCCAGGGGCGCAGCAGTGTAATGGTAATACGGACCATCTGACAGCTGTCAAAACAGCCCTGTTAGTCAAGCAATGAGGCCTGTCAACCTGCTGAAAAACTAGTCTGCAGCCTCTCAGTTTTTCTCTCTCTTTCCCCGACTTGCTCACTTTACCCTAAATGCCACAAAACAGTCGGTTTCCTTCTCGGGTTGACCTTTCACACTCCGACCTGGTCCACACAACAACATGTTCCAGTAAAATGCACAACTCATAGCCCAAAGGCCTCAGAGCGGGAAATGTTCATAAAAGCGCTGTAAGAAGTAATAATGTTTCAGTCTGTAATTTGCCTGGATTTCACAGCAAATTTTAAAAAAATGGCCTTAAAAGGAGATCATATTTAAATACTACCATTCAAAAGTGTTGGATGAGTAAGACTTGCAATGTTTTTTAAAGAAGTCTCTTATACTCATCAAGGCTGCATGTATTTGATCAAAAATACAGAAAAAAAAAAAAACAGTAATCTTGCAAAATCGTATTACTATATAAAATAATGGTTTCTATTTTAATATACTTTAAAGTATAATTTATTTCTGTGATGCAAAGCTGAATTTCCATCAGCCATTTCTCCAGTCTAAAGTGTCACATGATCCTTCAGAAATCAATGTTGGCAACAGATGTGCTGCCAAATATTTTTTTTGGAAACTCCAACACTTTTTTTTTCAGGATTTTATTATGAGTAAAAAGTTAAAAAGAACAACATTTATTCACAATGTAAAACGTTTCTTACAATATAAATCTTTGCTATCACTTCTTATCAATTTAACACATCCTTGCTGAATTAGCAGGTTTAATTTCTTCCAAAAAAAAAGAAAGAATAAAAATTTACTGACCCCAAACTTTTGAACGGTAGTGCATATTGTTAGAAAATATTTATATTATAAATAAAGGCTCTTCTTTTTTAACTTTTTATTCATCAAAGAATCCTGAAAAAAAAAGTATCGAAGGTTCCAAAAAAATATTAAGCAAATATTAACAGTTTCCAGCATTGATAATAAATCAGCATATTAGAATGATTTCTGAAGGATCATGTGACACTTTAGACTGGGGTAATGGCTGATGGAAATTCAGCTTTGCAACTCAGAAATAAATTATACTTTAAAGTATATTAAAACAGAAACCATTATTTTATATTGTAATAACATTTTGCAAGATTACTGTTTTTTCCAGTATTTTTGATCAAATAAATGCAGCCTTGATGAGCATAAGAGACTTCTTTAAAAGAGCATTACAAGTCTTACTGATCCAAAACTTTTGAACGGTAGTGTATATATATATATATATATATATATATATATATATATATATATATATATATATATATATATATATATACATAGAGTTCATGGATATATGAAACACAGCTGCAGCTCTCCTGTAAATATCTTCAGGAAAGAGCAGCATCAATGTAAGCATGTTCTGTCTTTTTTCATGTCAAATTAAAAACATTCCTATAATAATCCTTCCCTTCCTGATTATTAAACTGTTGGCATGCACTGCAGACACCAGAAAGGCATACAATTGTTTCCATTGACGAGCACTTGGTTGCAATAGATCACAGGTGGGACGTTACATTGCTACATATACACCTGTGTTTAATATAAAATGTATTCTATTTCACTATACAATGACCCAACTTGACTTTCAGTTGTATATTTTTTTATATTTATTGGGTTCACATTCCTTTTTTATTAGATGTTTTTAGGGTTTAATTGATGGGAGGGTAGAGAAACGACAGGAAATGATGTAGAATGTAGAATGTAATATGTCTGTCCACACTGAAAGCTAGTTCTGGAAGATTTTTATTATTTTTTTTTTTCCTCCAATAGGGATTAAAAAAAAAAAAAGTGTTTGTTAAAGCCCATTTCAGCCACTGACTTTTCAAATTTTTATCTCACAATTCTGACTTTTTTTCTTGCAATTGCGAGTTTACATCTCAATTGTGTGTTATAAAGTCAGAAATATGAGATATAAACACGGAATTGTAAGAAAATAGTCATTTGAGAGTTTATATCTCACAATTCTGAGAGAAGTCAGAATTCAGAGAAAAAGAGTCAGAATTACAAGATATAAATAGCAACTGTGCAAAAAAAGTCAGAATTGCGAGGAAAAAGTCAGAATTGTGTCTATCTCACAATTCTGACTTTGTAACTCGCAATTGCAATAAAAACGTCAGAGTTGCAAGAACAAAAGTTAGAAGTGCGAGATATAAACTCGTAATTGCAAGAAAGTCATTATTGCAAGAAAAAAGTCAGAATTGTGTCTATCTCACAATTCTGACTTTACAACTCTCTCACAATTTTGAGAAAAAAGTTAGACTTGCGAGTTTCTATATTTATATCCTGAAATTCTGACTTTATAACTCACAATTGCGAGAAAGAGTCAGAATTGCGAGATTATACATTATATTTATATCCGCAATTCTGACTTTCTTACTCATAATTGCAAGAAAGTCAGATATGCAAGAAAAAAAATAAAAAAGTTTGAATTGCAAAATATTAACTCACAATTGCAAGAAAAATGCAGAATTGTGCATTTATATCTCACAATTCTGACTTTATCTCACAATTGTGAGTTTATATCCCACAGTTCTGACTTTACAACTCACAATTGTGAGTTTATATCTCACAATTCTGAGAAAAAAAGTTTATATATTACCAGTTTATATATTTGTATCCTGAAACTCTGATTTTATACCTCGCAGCTGAAAAAAAAAAAAAATCTGAATTGTGAGAAAATGTCGCGATTACCTTGTTTAGTTTTTTATTCAGTGGTGGAAACAGGCTTCCATATCATAACCCACAAACCAAACCAACTAGCTACGAGGTAAATCACAACATTACAAACTTTTGTTTGAAGCAATATAGTATTTGAAAATTGGACAAAAAGACAAAAGTACAAGACTATATATAGTCTTATATATATGTGTATATATATATATATATATATATATATATATATATATATATATATATATATATATATAGATTTTAGGTTTCTTGCAAAATGTGCATTATATATTGCATGAATTCTGCTGTAAAACATGATTATTTTAAAATTAACTTTAAATATTGCAAACAGATGACTTAAACAAAATATAGCATATAGCTCATAATAGTTTGGTCTGTAATGGTTTATAATTTCTCTATGGAGAAAATAAGGATTTTTACTTCCAGAATGCAAATTTTGGACTATTATGGATTGAGATTTTGGACCAATGAGACAAAATGTCTTATTTGTGGTTAGTTTTGGGGTGAAAATGCATCATGTCTGTTTAGAACATTGCGTACATTGGCTTTATACTGCAGTTCATAATTCACATGAATTTGGTTGGTGTAAACTCAACATCTATTGAGTGCTGAAATAAGGACTTTTCAGCTCAAGAGAAATTGGTGCGGCTGGACACATCGATGGCTATTTTCTGGATCCTATTTGGTAAGTTGTTATTTTTTATCCTAAATTGTCACTTCCCTACTACAGGCCAAATTATAGGACTGCAGTTACATTCAAGCACTTGATGTCCCGTAGAAAATAGGCCTCAGTATCACAGGATGAGCTGCTGAGATGCACCACTGATATGTGGGAAGAAAGCAGGGTTAAAAACGTACATTGAATCATTAACTCAAGCCCAGTCGAGGGCGTTAAATACAAAAATACAGTGCATCTAGCCCCAGATTGGGGAAATAAGAGCCATAACCTCAGTCTTAATTCTAGTAGAGTAGTTTGGCAGAGATCAGAACAGCTGTGCTGTCATTTGTTTGTAGGTCACGTGCAAAGCCGATGTCAGGCTGTCATGTTTAAGGTAAAAAGAAGTCAGCTGTCCAGAGAATAGTGAGGGCAAGTTCAAGAGACTTTAAATTGCGACCAAATAGGAGAAGTTAAACTCTCTTTTAGTGCATCCTGCAATAAAGACTTTGCAATCTTTGTATCCATCGTCATTACATCCACTCTAAATACATAATCAAATTCAGTACAATTGACAGTATGTTGATCTGTCCAGGGCTGGTTACCATTGACTGAAGTGCACTGGTCAAATGCAGTAATTTATTCAATGGTCTTGGGCATTTTAAGATAACTTCTGTCAGTAATTACTATTTCTTTGCAAGCCGTCAATTTCAAAGATGTTTTAAACAAAACAGTAAAGGTGTTGGTGATACATTTGTGATAGATGTCAGAATTCTGAGGAAAAAGAGTCAGAATTGTGAGATATAAATAGCAACTGCGCAAAAAAAAAATAAAAAAAGAATTGCGAGAAAAAAGTCAGAATTGTGAGTTTACACATTATATTTATATCCACATTTCTGACTTTCTAACTAAGAAAGTTAGAATTGTGAAATATACACAATATAAAAAAGTCAGAATTACATGTTTATATCTCGCAATTCAGACTTTATTGCAATTATAAGTTTATATTCCACAATTCTGACTTTAAAACTCATAATTGTGAGTTTATATTTCACAATTTTGAGAGAAAAAAAAAAAGTTAGAATTGCAAGTTTATATATTTACATCCTGAAATTCTGACTTTATAACTTGCAATTGCGAGAAAATTTTTCAGAATTGCAAGAAAAAAGTTGGAATTGCAAGTTTATACATTATATTTAAATCCACAATTCTGACTTTGCAACTCATAATTTTGAGTTTATATTTCACATTTCTGATGAAAAAAAAAAAAAAAAAACGTTAGAATTGCGAGTTTATATATGTATTTACATCCCTGAAATTCTGACTTTATAACTTGCAGTTGAGAGAGAAAAAATAGTCAGAATTCTGAGAAAATGTCGCGATTACCATTTTATTTATTACCATTTTACTTTTTATTCAGTGATGGAAACAGGCTTCCACATCATAACCAACAAACCAAACCAACTAGCAGTACTATTTGGCATAGGCAAGCTAGGCGGTCGCCTAGAGCGCCACCAGCTGGAGGGGCGCCAATGAGCACACGTTCTCCCACTACATTTTAACAGGGTTGTGATCAAGAGTGGCACGAACCAGTGTTAATTTTGACAGGCAGTTTTGATTTAGTCTTAGTCTTAGTCTTGAGACGAAAATGCTTAATAGTCTTAGTCACATTTTAGTCATTTGAGTCTTTCATAGTTTTAGTGTAGTTTTAGTCGACGAAAAGTCATTACATTTTTGTCAACTTTTAGTCATTACTTTTAGTCAAACTGCAGTTACCAACATTTATTTAGGTAGCTATTTTATATGTAGTCTTCTAACAGAAATAGTCATTAATTCTTCTCTCTTTAGACCAAATAAATTAAGCTCATGAGAAATGAGGAGATCCCCACTCATAATGTAAAGCTCTTTGAGTGCCCAGAAAAGCGCTATATAAATGTAAGGAATTATTATTATTAAATTTGAATCACCGTACACAATGGAAGGAAGGATTTTCTTATTACAATTCACAGTTTTGATGTCAAGAAGAAATCACCTGACCCCGACGTGATTTGAACACGCAACCTTCTGATCTGGAGTCAGACGCGCTACCATTGTGCCACGAGGTCCCTGCAAAGATGCTGATGCTTCTTGCTTAAGCACTTTGATACATTATGCCAATCAGTTATTAAAACACACTGAAGGACCAAACTTGAAATTAAACTTCTTATTTTAGATGTCAAGAAGAAACCACCTGACCCCAACGCGATTTTAACATGCAACTACCTAGACCCGCTACCATTGCACCACAAGGTCCCGGAAAACAAGGTGGTGCTTCCTGCTTAGGGCCCTTGATGTGTTCACCAAAAAAAGCAGACTCATTTCTCACCATAAGCTCAAGTGGTGCAGCTTTCTGGGTTTCTTGGTCTGTTGTTGAGGCTTTTCAGTGGTCCATCCTTCGATAGCTCAGCTGGTAGAGCGGAGGACTGTAGATTAAGCATTGGCTATCCTTAGGTCGCTGGTTGGATTCCGGCTCGAAGGAGTTTGGCTTTGAACTCGGTATGCACTTCTCCACCATTTCGTCAGTCCTTGTATCGCCAGTTAAAAGTAAAGAAATGGATCAAGTTCCCAATCTTTCACTGTACACAATGAAAGGAAGGATTTTCTTATTAGAATTCACAGTTTTGATGTCAAGAAGAAATCACCTGACCCCGACGTGATTTGAACACGCAACCTTCTGATCTGGAGTCAGACGCGCTACCATTGCGCCACGAGGTCCCTGCAAAGATGCTGATGCTTCTTGCTTAAGCACTTTGATACATTATGCCAATCAGTTATTAAAACACACTGAAGGACCAAACTTGACATTAAACTTCTTATTTTAGATGTCAAGAAGAAACCACCTGACCCCGACGCGATTTTAACATGCAACTACCTAGACCCGCTACCATTGGACCACGAGGTCCCGGAAAACAAGGTGGTGCTTCCTGCTTAGGGCCCTTGATGTGTTCACCACAAAAAGCAGACTAATTTCTCACCATAAGCTCAAGCGGTGAGGCTTTCTGAGTTTCTTGGTCTGTTGTGGAGGCTTTTCAGTGGCCCATCCTTCGATAGCTCAGCTGGTAGAGTGGAGGACTGTAGATGAAGCATTGGCTATCCTTAGGTCGCTGGTTAGATTCCGGCTCGAAGGAGTTTGGTTTTGAACTCGGTATGCATGTCTCCACGATTTCGTCAGTCCTTGTATTGCCAATTAAAAGTCAAGAAATGGCTCGTTCTAAATCTTTCACAGTACACAACAGAAAGAAGGATTTTCGTATTAGAATTCACAGTTTTGATGTCAAGAAGAGATCACCTGTTGATGCTTCTTGCTTTGATAATTGATTGGCACAGTGTATTAAAACACACTGAAGGACCAAACTTGACATTAAACTTCTTATTTTAGATCAGTGTTAATTTTGACAGGCATTTTTGATTTAGTCTGTCTTGAGACGAAAATGCTTAATATTCTTAGTCACATTTTAGTCATTTGGGTCTTTCATAGTTTTAGTCTAGTTTTAGTCGACGAAAAGTCATTACATTTTTGTCAACTTTTAGTCATTACTTTTAGTCAAACTGCAGTTACCAACATTTATTTAGGTAGCTAATTTATATGTAGTCTTCTATCAGAAATAGTCATTAATTCTTCTCTCTTTAGACCAAATAAATTAAGCTCATGAGAAATGAGGAGATCCCCACTCATAATGTAAAGCGCTTTGAGTGCCCAGAAAAGTGCTATATAAATGTAAGGAATTATTATTAGTATTATTATTAAATTTGAATCAAGGATTGAATTTGGAAAAACTGGAATAAATGATGATCATTTTCATTTTTGGGTTGAGATAATTAAACTAATTTTTCAGATACAATAGGTTTATTTAACATGTTTACATTTATTTAACATCTTTTGTTGGTTAACATTAATGACACAGATAGGTATTTAATTAGGAATGCTGTCCCTTTAAGAAGGAAGGCATGCATGTAATACTGACTCACATTCAGTTTTCACCCACCTGTTTACATTCACTTAAGCCATAACTGACTGTATTTATGTGAGATACTCTACACGATGGACGTTTGGACTGCTGTGTGTGTATTTGAGCACTGAGAACTGATCGCGTGCTGTGTGAGAACTGAAGAAGTGCAGCGTGCGCGAAAGAGAGCACTTCTATTAGTGTGATTCCGCCTCTCCCGCCTTCACTAACTTTAAGCTAATCGACAAAGAATTGTGACTCCCGGGAAAAACGGGACGTCAGGTCACCCTATCTCTAACCTGAGTTTCAGATCGCTAGTTCGCGTTTTGGTAGCCTGTCCATCCACTGCGGCTGCCATACTGAGATTATGCGAACGCCCCTCATCCGATCACAATCCAATGACAGGGACCACATTTTGAAAGACAAGAGAGTTAATTTAGCCTATAGGATGTATTTTGAATGTCCGATAGTCCTCAAATAACATTCTAGTCCCGTCTCGTCTTGTTAACGAAGATGCGGCATACATTTCGTCATAGTTTTTATCATCAGATTTTATTTTTAGCTCGTCAACGTCATGTCTTAGTAACAGAAAAAAATTTCGTTAACGAATATTTTTCGTCATCGTCTTCGTTGACGAAATTAACACTGGCACGGACACCCTGAAATATAATTGCCGCCCCCACTGGATCCCCCAACATCATTGGGCTAGAGTACTGTCAATCTGACGATGCCTGTATGCCATTGGATGAGAGCGCTGTCAATTGTTGCCTCTGATTGTTGCATGCAAAGTTTGCATTTGGATTTGGAGTGCTCAACAATGCCATTAGATCAATGGGTTCTGTCAGTGTTTTGGCAAGGTAAGGCTTTTTTTTGCCATGCAAGTTCAAAGGCCAATTTAAAATACTGGTACATAAAAAGTGCACAAAATCAGTATTTTGTTTAGGCAGTATTTGTGACAGTTGAGAAATCATGTTTCATGTGAAACTTGTCTAAAAGGTGTGCGTTTTTGCTCCAATGAATTGTTAAAGGTTCAGTGTGTCGTGTAATATTCCCATATAAAACTTTTACAGCCAATTAAAAATATTGGTGCAGTAAAATTCACTAGGCCTAATTCACAAGATAAATACATACTTTATTAAACCGCTCTGTCAAATTTAACGCATCCTTACGGAAGTGTCAAAATGCTGAATCAATTAATTTGCTTCCAAAAAAAAAAAAAATAAATAAAATTTGCTTCCAACAGCGATTAAAGGGAGCAGCGTCATACATATAGAGGGCAGAGTGTCATGTTATTTAAAGGGGAAGTTCACGTGTCAATGAGTAATAAAAGAACAAGTAGCTGCATTCTGATTACTTTTATGCCACTGATCAGGCTTTTATATGTAGTTTGGGGTAGCAAAGGGTTTTATAGGTTTGACTGAAATAATAATGCAATAACTGACACAACAACAACAAAACAATTGAACAAAAACAGATAAAGTCAAAAAGTAGCCATTGATAATATCTAAACATGTATCCAAATCCAAATGTAATAAAATTAATTTAGGTGTGATGACAATTTCTTAGCAACTAGGGATTGTTACATAGAACTATACAGGCATCCAGTGGCTATAATGGTGTCACAGATAATAAACTGTGCAAAATGTTTTATCTTAACAGTCAATTTACAAATAGGCCTAATGCTTTCAGATTTGTGGAACTCACAATGCACTGAATTTCCACAAATTAGTGCCGTTACTATGACAACCAATTTGAATGTGACAAGAAACTGATGTCTGAAAAAGAAATATATATATATATATATATATATATATATATATATATATATATATATATATATATATCTCATCATCATCTTCTTCCACTTATCCGGAGACATAATCTTAGACATAATCCCTCCAGCGTGTCCTGGGTCTTCCCCGGGGTCTCCTCCCGGTGGGACGCGCCCGGAACACCTCCCCAGGAAGGCGTCCAGGAGGCATCCGGAACAGATTCCCGAGCCTCCTCAGCTGGCTCCTCTCGATGTCGAGGAGCAGCAGCTCTACTCTGAGCTCCTCCCGACTGACCGAGCTCCTCACCCTATCTCTAAGGGAGCGCCCAGTCACCCTGCGGAGAAAGCTCAATTCGGCCGCCTGTATCCTGGATCTTGTCCTTTCGGTCATGACCCACAGCTCACGACCATAGGTGAGAGTAGGAACGTAGATTGACCGGTAAATCGAGAGCTTCGCCTTGCAGCCCAGCTCCTTTTTCACCACGACAGACCGGTACATCAACCGCATTACTGCAGAAGTTGCACCGATCCGTCTGTCAATCTCCCTTTCCATCCTTCCCTCACTTGTGAACAAGACCCCAAGATACTTAAACTCCTCCACTTGCGGCAGGAACTCTCCACCAACCTGAAGTGGGCAAGTCACCTTTTTCCGACTGAGCACCATGGCCTCGGACTTGGAGGTGCTGATTCTCATCCCAGCCGCTTCACACTCGGCTGCAAACCGTCCCAGTGCATGCTGAAGGTCCTGGTCTGATGGGGCTAACAAGACAACATCAAACGGGACGAAAACCGCACTGTTCCTCCTGAATCCGAGGTTCTACTATCGGCCGAATTCTCCTCTCCAGTACACTGGCATAGGCTTTCCCGGGGATGCTGAGGAGTGTGGTCCCCCTGTAGTTAGAATACACCCTCCGGTCCCCCTTCTAATAAAGAGGGACCACCACCCCGGTCTGTCAGGCCAGAGGCACTGTGCCCAACCGCCACACGATGCTGCAGAGGCGTGTCATCCAAGACAGCCCCACCACATCCAGACACTTGAGGACTCAGGGAGGATCTCATCCACCCCTGGTGCCTTGCCACCGGGGAGCTTCTTGACTACCTCGGTGACTTCAGCTTGGGTGATGGACAAGTCCACCTCCAAGCCCTCAGCCTCTGGTTCCTCAATGGAAGACGTGTCGGTGGGATTGAGGAGATCCTCAAAGTATTCCTTCCACCGTCCAACGATATCCCCAGTTGAGGTCAGCAGCTGCCCACCTCCACTGAAAACAGTGTTGGTAGGGCACCGCTTCCCCCTCCTGAGGTGCCGGATGGTTTGCCAGAATCTCTTCGAGGCCAACCGATAGTTCTTCTCCATGGCCTCACCAAACTCCTCCCAGGCCCAATTTTTTGCCTCCACAACCACCCGTGCTGCAGTCCGCTTGGCCTGCCGGTACCTGTCAGCTGCCTCAGGAGTCCCACAAGCCAGCCAGGCCTGATAGGACTCCTTCTTCAGCTTGACGGCATCCCTTACTTCCGGTGTCCACCAACGGTTCGGGGATTGCCGCCTTGACAGGCACCAGAGACCTTACGGCCACAGCTCCGAGCGGCCACGTCAACAATGGAGGTGGAGAACATGGTCCACTCGGACTCAATATCTCCAGACTCCCTTGGGATCCGGTCGAAGCTCCGCTGGAGGTGGGAGTTGAAGTTTTCTCTGACAGGGGACTCGGCCAGATGTTCTCAACAGACCCTCACAGTACGTTTGGGTCTGCCGGATCTGTCCAGCTTCCTCCCCCACCATCGAATCCAACTCACCACCAGGTGGTGATCAGTTGACAGCTCCGTCCCTCTCTTCACTCGAGTGTCCAGGACATACGGCCGGAGGTTGGATGAAACGACCACAAAGTCGATCATCGTCCTCCAACCTAGGGTGTCCTGGTGCCACGTGCACTGATGGACACCCTTATGCTTGAACGTGGTGTTCATTATGGACAAGCTGTAACTAGCACAGAAGTCCAATAACAGAATACCACTTGGGTTCAGATCAGGGGGGCCATTCCTCCCATTCATGCCCCTCCAGGTGTCACTGTCGCTGCCTGCGTGGGAGTTGAAGTCCCCCAGTAGAACGACGGAGTCCCCAGTCGGAGCACTTTCCAGCACCCTTCCCAGAGACCCCAAGAGGGCCAGGTACTCTGTACTTCCGTTCGGCCTGTAGGCACACACGACAGTGAGAGACCTGTCCCCGACCCGAAGGCACAGGAAAGCGACCCTCTCATTCACCGGGGTAAATTCCAACACATGGTGGCTGAGCTGGGGGGCTATGAGCAATCCCACACCAGCCCGCCGCCTCTCACCATGGGCAACTCCAGAATGGTAGAGAGTCCAGCCTCTCTCAAGGAGTGTGGTTCCAGAGCCCAGGCTGTGCGTGGAGGTGATCCCTACTATCTCTAGTCGGTACCTCTCAACCTCCCGCACAAGCTCAGACTCCTTCCCCACCAGTGAGGTGACGTTCCACGTCCCTAAAGCCAGTTTCCGTGTCCAGAGATCGGGTCGTCGGGGCCCCCACCTTCGACTGACGCCCAATCCACTATGCACCGTCCCCTTACGGTCCCTCCTGCAGGTGGTGAACCCACGGTAGGGCAGCCCCACGTCACTCTTTCAGGCTGGGCCCGGCCGGGACCCATGGGGGAAGGACCTGGCTCCAGGGTGGGGCCCCGGCTGAGCCATGCCGGGCGACGTCTCGGTCCTTGTTGTAATTTTCTTCATAAGGGGTTTATGAACCGCTCTTAGTCTGACCCGTCACCTATGACCTGTTTGCCTTGGGAGACCCTACCAGGGACATATAGCCCCGGACAACATAGCTCCTAGGATAGTTCAAGTACTCAAACCCCTCCACCACAATAAGGTGGCAGTTCAAGGAGAGGTATATATATATATATATATATATATATATATATATATACAAATATAATTTGTAAATGTAAAATGTTTTATCTTAACAGTCAATTTACAAATAGGCCTAATGCGTTCAGATTTGTGGAACTCACAATGCGCTGAATTTCCACAAATTAGTGTCATTACTATGACAACCAATTTGAATGTGACAAGAAACTGATGTCTGAAAACAAATGAAGCAAAATAGTATTTGAAAATCTGACAAAAAGACAAAAGTACAAGACTACATACTTATGAATAATGACAGCACTTATTATTTTTATTTTTTATTTTTTGTCAATGCTCTAGTCAAAACCAATGTTAAGTGCTCTGGCTAAAATAAAAGCATACATTTTTACATAACATTTTACTTAGAAATTAAATGCACAAGCGTACACATCTTAACCATTAATTTAAAAAAAAAAAAAAAAAAAAAAAACATTTGATTTGTTGATACCTGAACCATCATAAAAAAGTCAAATGGTCTAATATTTTAAAAGATTTATTGACCTTAACATATGGTCATGCGGGACTTTGGGGTCCTCTTTTGTTATGCTATTAATTTTTGTGCTTTAAATTTGACAAGAATCATGACTTTTAGCAGACTTTTTTTTTTTTTTTTTTTTTTTAGTAAGCAGAGAAGTAGTTATTGTATTTATTTATTTTTTTGTTTAAAATATATAATAATAAAACATTATGCCAAATTACATTGGTTTTCTTTTCTTTTAATGAGTGTATTCTTCATTATAACAACAGTCACATTGAGATTAGTTAGTTAGTTATACTTTATTTAGATTTACTAGATTTCATGCTGTATGTTGCCCAAGGATATATCAAAATTAACTTTAATTAAGAAACTAAACACAAGTTATTCATAGAAGAGGTTTAAGTAATTAAGTCAATATGTACAATATGAATTGCATTTTTAATGATTTTTTAAATAAATGTCAATTGAAGAAAAGGTCCAACTCTCATTCTAGAAAAAAAAAAAATACTCGTAAACTACCAATTTTTATTTATTTATTTATTTATTTTTTTTCTTCTAGAGTAAGCGTTGCACCTTTCCTTCAGTTTTTCACTTCTGGTTGCACTTCCTCTTCAGTTGTTTTGTGCATCTCTTTTTAACTTTTTTTTTTTTTTTTTTTTTAATAATTTGCATTTTTTTATATCTTGTCTTTTGGGAAGTTTCAAGCCTTAAGTGATCATCCCTCAAAACACTCAATAATTTGCAAACTGTCTTCTGAAAACCATGTCTTTACACTTTTTGAAATGAAGTGGAGTTTCTGTAACGCACATGTCACATCCATTAGCTCGAGTCCCTAATGCTGCTCTTCCGCTGGAATGACTGATTGGTCAGGGGGCTATAAGCGTTTGGAGGGAGACGCGGTTGACTTTGGCTTGTGTTTGTGGGTGCTGAGGGGGATTGAGCGTTTCTGCTTCCCACCATTACCTGGCGAGAGTGTCTGGAAAGCCAGCTTGCAGTATGGTCAATTTGGCCAACACAAACAGGTGCTGGCTTAGACGTTCTGTCTTTAGATGGTCCCTTGCCATTCGCCAGACAGCCACATTAATTAACTTCATTCAGACAGTCATAAATAGGTATTACCAGCAAATATTTCTACTGAGCCATTCTGTGACTGATTTGTTAGTTTCGAGGTTTTTGAAACTGCAAGAAACATTAAACTGTCAGTAAGACAAAAACAGCAAATTTGCTGTCATTTATGATGAAAAATTGATCATTAGCCTGCAACACCCTAAGAATATTGAACTAAAAATGCTCCAAGTCAAAATTCATTATGTGTCATTCATGTCAAAATTAAAATAATGGGAAAATATTTCATCAAATAAAATTAATATAATTTTAGTGTGTTTCTAATACAAAAATGGTTAAAATAGGTTTTAAAATAAAAGTTTAAAATTTAGGTATAGATGGGAACTGCTTAAAAACTGTAAAATATTGTTACATTATTTAATTATTATTATTTAATTAATTAATATTTGATTAAATGAAGACTTGAGGAAGACGGTATGCTTTACTTTAAGTCGCATCTTCATATGAAATTCTATGGAAGACTATTTCTGTCATGGAATAATAATAATAATAATAATAATATTTAATTTGAAATTTTATTTATTTATGTAGTGTTTGTGAAATAGTTAAACAAAATGTGAAAAACAAACAAACAAACAAACAAAAAAGGTTAAAATATTGGGGGGAAAAACAGCTCAGTCTTGTCTTTTTGTATTCCACAAAGAAAATCATAGGCTTGAAACAACATGAGGGTGAATAAACAACAGTATTTTCATTTCTGGATGAAACATTGCCTTAAGTATCCTCATCTTTCTGCTTCATTAATACCAAAGAGACTTATGAAATGCTGCAAGTCGCAATTTCTTTGCCCTCAGCCCAGTCAGATTTGTCACTTTGAAGGGTTGGCCATTTCCACAGAATACAGCTTAGGGATGAAAACTTCAGAATAAACGGCCCCCATCCAGCCATATTTCTGTCTGGACATTCGAGTATGGCGTTCCTACTTTAATGTTTAAAGAGCTCTCCATAAGTTTTCCATGCACTCTGATCCTGTCCTCTTAAAACAAAGCACACTTGGAAAACAGGCATACGTGTAGGGCTGCTTTCTAACAACATTCTCGTTCTAACAACTTCAGTATTTGACCTAGTTTATAGTTTAGCACATGCCAAACTCATGCGCTTCTGAGAAAGAGGAAGAGAGAGCGGGGAGAGGGCGAGACCTGCTCATTTTGTTAATAACGTGGGCGTTTCAACCTACATCCACGCTAAGGTTCAAAATAGTTAATGGCTCTCGACAAAAGTGGAAATGTATTATTAGGTTGAACAGGGACATTTGCTCATCCAACACGAAGCTGCTAACTTTATATCCCGTCATGGGTTTGGATATCTATTAAAGCACTTGTGGATGAGTGTTTGACTCAAACGCATGACATTTTTAACAGTGAACTCAAGATATTTTAGATAGATAACCAAACTTTCATCATGATTCACATAACTATAATAGTGGGGTCCTAAGGTCTAAGATCACTATTGAAAACGGTTCCATTTTACATGTTTTTTCTTCTAATTTAATACAATGTGAATACTAATAGTGTGAAACTGAGAAGGCTGGTATTTGGTTTGTCTCCGTTTTTGCTTTAATGACAGCAGTATTCAAGCTGACATGAACAAAAATTAATAATCACATTATCTGGCTCTCAATCAATGTCACAATTTGCTTATTTGATTAGTGACCTAGAAAGAGAGCAAAATCTTTATTCTTTATTTAACAAAATGTCTCAAAATCCTAAAATCTTTTGTTTATTTCAAGGTTTGAATTATCAAATTATAGATTTCCAGAGTGATCTCAAACTTTTGGATGTTCGTAACAAATGAGGAAGACTGCTAAGTTGGTGTATTTAGAATTGTCTACTCAATTTTAGTTTCTTTTCTTTAAAACAAACACATGATTTCATTATAATTCATTAATTGCAAATCATTTAATTACATTTTAAATTAAAAAATGTGTCATTTATTTAGAAGAACAAATAAGGAGGGGATGAATGAGAGAGAAAACGTTTTAAATCTCATCAGATTCTCTTCACAACACAATCCAGTCTTAAATTGATTTTTATGGGACATAACTTGAAACTAAACGTTTAAGGAGCTAAGCGTTTTTATAACTGAACTTAAATAGTTTGAACTAAAGTTTGTATGAATGATATTAAACAAAACCTATCAAACATGGACTATGCAGTGTTTCTGTGAGAAAAGACTAACGATAATGAGGTCAGAGATGAAGAACATTTTGTTAGTTTAGTTTAACAATACTAACTTACATTAGTTATAGACGATTTCCCTTTTTGATCGCGTTTTCCCTCAGGTTGATCGCATATATCGTTAGCTGTTTACCATCTATTGCGCTAGTCTTGTAAACTGTTGGGCTCATTAATAATAATTGTTTGAGTTCGCACAAAGTGACTTGCGGACATGTAAACGTGACCTGAAAGGTGAGCACTAGCCAATAAGATTAACGCTTGCGTGTTAGTCCCGCCCACTGACGAAAGAACCGAACTTTAGCGGGAAGCTTCGTTTTACGTCAACGACTACTATTTCCCTCACGCTGCCTGCGATTTAAGCAAAATAGTTATTAAATGTAATATTCCTCAAAAAAGAGAGGGGATTAAGTACTTTACAAAAGCTCTTGTATGAAACAATATATAAAAAGAGTGTACTTTATTATAGTAGCCTACATGTTTAATTTTACAATTTATTTTGACACTCAGGTGATGCATTATTTTAAATAGCCTAAATAAACTCTACAGAACAACATATAGATAGATAGATAGATAGATAGATAGATAGATAGATAGATAGATAGATAGATAGATAAGGAAAAAGGAATGAACATCATTAATATTTATGAACCAACACTTAATCAAACATTTAAAGATATTAAATGGGGCTCTTTATTAGTAGGTACTCAGTCTGGGTACAGACTGTAATTAAATTTTGAGCGGCTGCACTGAGCAGCAGGGAATGACGGCTGTTTAGTTGCTGTAGGCTGCAGTCACTGCTGTCTGGAGCTCAGCACAGTAAACCCATTGGGAACACTTGGAGCAGTCCTAATAGTAGCCAACTGTTTTTATTCAGCTGAGCCTCTCTTATCTTCTGCACTATCAGGGTCCATTGCTTCCACAAATAAAGGGGCAATTAAACCCTAAGAGCACCGCAGAGATCAAAGCAGTGTCCCAAGAAGGAAAAACAGCGTGGGACAGTAAAACAACTGCATGATTGTGGATTATGAGGACTGAAGGGAAGTGGACCACCACGGGCCGAAGAGTGCCCACTTTTGAACAGAATGAGTGTTAAGTGTCTAAATGTGGATGACTGACCACTTTAAACGCTGAGAAGCCAGCTGCAGCTTTCTTAATAATAGGTTGTGTGATGTTGAAGCACAAGAAGTAATTTAATGCAAATATCAGCGAAAGCCCAGTTTCAAATAAAAGCTCTTGAAAATATAATTGTTCTTCAAATAACTTTCTGCTTATACAGTTTACACATAAATGTACATGATAGGGTGTCAGATGCCAAATCATGTACTAGGATCTCTGATAATACAGAAGAGTTTAAAAGAACTTTTTTAAAGAAGCCCACTTAAAGTGCTTATCAAAGTTACTGTACCTTTAAGACTTTTTTATGCACAGGAAATGATCTCTGATTGGCTAACCTGGAGCAGTTCACATTTTGTTGGAAATTATGAACATATTTGCATGAAAAATTCAAGCTATTTTATAAGGAGTCAATTTCAGATGAATACGTTACGATTCGTATATAAACATACAATATTTAGAAGAAACCGTTAGCAAGAACCTTCGCCCCTAATGCCACCTTTAAACCTATAGACAAATTGTACAACAAAATACAAATGGGATTGTACGAGAATAAGCCACCAATTTGTCAAAATGTAAAATAGTTACAAATTGCCTTGAGAATGTGTTGAAATTTCCAATCTGATCTCGAGAAAAGTTGTCGATTTTGTATGAACTCGTATGATGATTCATATGATGATTTGTATGATGATTCTGTGATTCGGAAGTAAACACATATATATATATATACATATATACATAAGCAATAAGGTACGAGAGGCCGCGCTGTATCGTGAATAAATCACGGCTGAAGGGCGTTGTTAGGCACGACGCGAACAGTAAAATATATTAAAACCCAAAATTTATGTATTGAAATGTTACTTTTTTGAAGCAAGTTCGTTAAATGCTGTCCTTCCACTAAAAAAATAGTTCCTGACAGCAACAGTAAACGGCAAGAGAATGTTCCGAACATGCCTCTCATCTAATGGAGCTTAAATAAAAACAGAGAATAGGAGCTCTTATCATCTGCTGTGTCACTTATTGTTTTAACACCATATATGATATTTTCTTACACACATACATATGCTTATCTCTCAGCATGAGAAAACGTCTGTTTTCCGTCTTTTAGTTTTAAAACAGACCAATTCGTAGCACAGCGCGAGTTTGCAAGCGTCATTACAGTGTAAACTGATGGACATACAGAATCATACATAAAAGAAATTAGAATCATATATAAAAGACATCAGAAGCTCCACTCATAAATCTAATCATCAGTTGGACGAAAACATACAAATGGGATTGTATGGAAAAATATGACTTAACCACCAATTAACCAAAACATATAATAAATATGAACTGTCATGAGAGTGTGTTGGAATTTCCAATTCGATCCTATGGGAAAATATAAGTATTTAACGAGATGTTGATTTCGTATGAATTCGTACAATATGAAAAAAAAAAATAAGAAAACGTAGCATGAAAGTCCACCCCTAACCCACACTTAAACATAACCAGCAATGGGGTGTAAACAATCAAATCAAATCAAATCAAATAAAATAATATAAAATAAAATAAAGTAAAATAAAATAAAATAAAATAAAATAAAATAAAATAAAAAGTTATATATTATAGTAGATGTTTTATCGTAGTTTCTTTTATTTATTTATTTTTATTTATTTTTTTATTTTTTTGACTGGGTGATCACATACACACTGTGTGTTCCATATATTCTGCTTTAGTACCATGTCTGTGTGCTATTAGTTGAACACCTACTTGTCAGCCACCAGATTTGGCAGAGCAATGTGAATTTGAAATAGTGGTTGACTGCAACATGACAGCAACAACAGCAGCTCAGGTGGTTTTAATTTTTTATGGCATTTTGAGTTGCTGTTGTCATACTACCATTGTACTACTTCTGCTGTATACAGTATGAACAGTGTAAAAAAAATTGTATGGATGGATAACCCAGATGACCTACTGTATTTGCCAACATATGCAGTATATGGAAAAGAACACACTGGGCAGAATGTGTTTAGCCTGACCTTCCATTTCTATTTTGCAGTGTGACAAATTGATTGGTAGTAATAACTACAATTTTTAACTGTTATTCTCTTTCTTGGCATGTTATTGGACAGGACTGCCAAAACCCAAATTTTGATTCAAAATGTAAAACTAATGTATATAATACATAGGCTACTGCACAGAATTCAGTAACTTCCACACTAGCTTTCAGTGCTAGTGAAGTTGCGTGCATTTCTTAGCATGCTAGAAGAAAAACAACAGAAAAAGTGTCATCATGACTGTCAAGTTAATGTTGTTTACAAAACCCTTTCAACATTTTAAATTACTGCCTTGTATTTTGCATGGAAATATTCCACTGCATGTCTTTAGCATTGACACAGAAAGCTTACGCTGATATATGTGTGTGATTACCAGAAGATTTACCAAAGGGAAAAGAAATCCTTTCCCAGAAGGATGGTATTTAGTGTGTGTATACCATCCTTCTGGATGATAATTGGATAAATTGCCTGTGGAAAATATGAATGAAATAGCATCATGAAATCCAAACACCAAAGCCGAATTCATTGCATTGCACTTTCACTGGCTCCATACGTTGCACAAGGCAGCAAATGCAGTTTTATTGAAAAAACATTGCAGGGTTAAAGGCTTCGATTTAGATATATCTGCATGCTGCGAGTCGCCCGGTGAAAAGTTAGGGAAGTGAGACAGATTTTCAATACTGGTCAATCTCTGGCTCGCAGCTGTGGCTCCATTGATTGCAATTCGAGCGTAACTCTGAACAGTTAACATAAATTAACACCAGTCGGAAAGTGAAACCAATCTGTTCCTGGGAAACACAACCTGAGTCTAAAATAAACATTCAGATTCATTCCAGTAATGCAGAAATTGAGTTTATTTATTTATTTTCAATTCCCATTTTACATAATGCCATCATGTTATGTGTTTAGCGTAATGCTGACTATTGCAAAATGAGTGGTTATGAATTATGCAGGACATATACATAAACTATGACATGGTGGGAAGGCTTAAAATAAAATCTTAATAAAGATCTCGAGTGAGGAATGGTTTTATGTTTGCTCCAGGGGTCTGTACACTTTGGGACCGTGGGGGTCTATATCGCACCATTCGTCATCGTGACAGGTCAGTGGCGTCAAGTGCCAGCAAGTGTGACATTCCTCAGTGCACTAGACCACCAGAACCGGAGCGTGCTGTACACACACACTGTCCTTACCCCGGCCACACATCTGGAGGGGAAGACGATATGGTATGTATACCCCCTTTACTAAGCGTATTACACCTCCCCAACCCCCTTCCGTTTATATGGCAGTTCAAAAGTTGTTGGGTCTGGGTGAGAGAGAATTCAAGCCTGTTTGTATCACTGTTCATAAATATAAAAGTTAAGAGTTTTAGAAGTCACAATCTGCAGACTCAACAAACTGTTTTGTTTGCACAACCACACTGATTACCTTATCTTTTATCTTTTAAAAGAAAATAAATACGATAAACGATGAGAGGTCATGCTGTGGTTAAAGGGTGCTGTCAGTTACAATGCAAAGCTAAGTACTTAAACTCTCTGAACTGAGATAAAATCCATGTAATGCATGAATAACTTGTGATTATAAATATATTTTCCCCCCATAGCCCGTACAAGCAGAAACATGTGAAAAAAGAGAGGAAGAGAATGAAGAAAAGACCAGGGCTGTGCCAGAAATCGTTCCCTATACACTTACATAGTGTACTATTTAAGTGTAATATTGCACTCATTCAATCCCATAATGCACCTCAATAACAAATTCCCGTATCTTGCCAGAAGATGGCATCTGAAGAACTTCTGGTGCACTCAGAGTATGTTTACATGAAAACAATGTACTAAAACACTGAAAAGGTTTTCATTTGCATTTTTGAAAAGTTTTGTGTACAGATGACACCTTGTCAAAAGGATCCACGTTCACAAGTATGTGTGAAAATGACTAAAAATGCTGTAGTATTTATGCTAGGCCAGTAGTTGGCGATGTCACTTTGTAACAAAAAAACACTACGCATTTGCTCAGAAACCTACGGAGCCCTGCACATGAAATGCAAGGGAAAAAAAAAAAAAAAAAAACAACTCTGAGCACAATTTAGTAAACCAAAGGAATGAATTTGAAAATTGTGAAATTTACTAATTCATTCTCTTGGTTTGCTAAATTGTGCATACAATTTACTAATTTGTTCCCTCATTTTAAGTAAATTGTGCACTCCATATAATAATTTGTTCCCCTTCAGTCGGTCACTCCGAGTCATGTCGGTGACCGAAGAATGGGATCTCGCCAGAGAGACCAATCCACTTCGAGTGTAACTAAACGAGCCAATGGGCATTGGGATGCGGCATTCGCATCTGGCTGCCACACCTCGCAGCTGCGGGTATAAGGGGCAGCAGGTGCACCGCATTAATTAATCTTTTTCGCTTCGGAGCCGAGCGGTGGTGCATCACTACTGCTCTTGTCCTATTCGGTGATTGCAACAGCGAGTGCGGGCATTACGGTACAGCAGCGGTGGTCGCGGTCTCACGGGAGAAAAAAAAAGATCGTCTTCGTGCAGACCACCACACCAGGAGTGTGTGCGGCCAGCTCCCCTGCATGCTTCAGCACTAAAAGAGCAATCTCTAAAAGAGTAACACGGGTGATCACGTCCTTTTTAAAGATGTCTTATCACCCGTGCATTTCTGGGTGTGGTCGTTCCCTGGCGCCTCAGGATGGTCACGATCGCTGCCTCATGTGTCTGGGCATTCAGCACGCTGAGGAAGGTTTGGTGGATGGTGCATGTTCTCCTTGTGGGGACATGACCATCTTGGAGTTGCATCAGAGACTCCGCTATGTCAAACATGACGGAGTGCCTCTGCCTCTGCCGCGATCCAACGTTCGTCCCAGCACCCGGGGCGGTGCTGCGTCCGGTGGAGTCAGAGGTGATCTGAGGATCACGGTGAGGGCTTCCCCAAGTGGAGTTCCTCACCCCTCAAGCACTCCGCAGCCGGTGGAGCTGCCGACGGAGCGTGCTGGGATCTCTGCTGGACAGAGTGCACCACGCATTTCCTTCGGTGCCCCCTCCGATGACCAGATGTCGATTGCTGCATCGGAGGTCGAGCCCTCTCTCTCCGGGCATGACGACCCGGCTGTGTTGCCCCCTTCGGGTGTGGTAGTGTTGTCCGAGCCAGACCCAGAGATGATGGCTATGGTTTTCTGGGCCGCCGAGAACGTTGTGCTCGTGTGGAATCCTCCACTGCGTCCCGATCCTTCGAGGTTGGATGAATGGTTTCTCGGTGGGGTCACGCTGGTTCTCAGCGCCCCCCTCCGGTGCCATTCTTCCTGGAAGTGCATGAGGAGCTCACAAGATCGTGGAAGGCACCTTTTACTGCCCCAAACAAATCTTGTAGCTCCTCCGCTCTCACCACCCTCGATGGTGGGGCCGCTTTGGGGTACACGGGCATCCCCTCGGTGTAGTGGTCTGTGGCATGCAACTGTGTCCAACAGCTGCTACCACTCTGCGGGCTGACCCATGTCTCTCCTCACGGGCCTGTAAGTATTCGTCAGGTCTAACTGGCAGTTATAGAGCTTGTGGGGAGGCGGCTTCTGCCCTTCACGCCATGGCGTTACTGCAGTTCCATCAGGCCAAAGCACTGAGAGACCTGCACAAGGGTGGGCACGACCTGTTGGTTCTACATGAACTGCGTTCTGCGACGGACCTTGCGCTTCGAGCGATGAAGGTGACCGCACAGTCTCTGGGTCGTGCGATGTCCATGATAGTGGTCCAGGAGCGCCATCTCTGGCTTTGTCTAGCCAACATGAAGGAGCATGAGAAGGTACAGTTCCTGAATGCTCCCGTGTCGCAGACCGGCCACTTTGGGGCCGCTGTCGAGAGCTTTGCCCAGCAGTTCTCGGCAGCACAGAAGCAGACTGAGGTGATTAAACACCTCATGTGCCGTTGGAAACCTGCTGCTTCCACCCCGGCTGCACCCCCTTAGCCTGCTCGTCACCGTGGGTGCCCCCCTGCGGCCGCCCCTGCTCCCACCCAGCTGCAGCAGCCTTCCAACAGGCAGTGTCATGGAGCCGGTCGCAGGCAGGATGCCCAGCACATCCAGGCCCCTGCCAAACCTGGCGGCAAGCGCAAGTGCAAGAGGCCCTGAGACGGGCAACCCAGAGATGGAGGAGACTGCTCATCGGGAGACGGTGACCGTACCACTCCCTCCCCCGGAGGAGGGCTGGGTGAAGAATATTTTGTTTCGTTTTGTTTTTGTTCAGCCGCTGGCCCAGAAGCCAGTGGTACCCAAAACTTCAATAAAAGAGCAGTTTCCTCAGTCTCTGGGTCTCAAGAGTAGGAGAGGTGAGAGCCGTGCATCACAGGATCACTTCCCCCCTCCTCTCTCTCCAGCAGGCAGCAGTGGGTTGCCCAAGAGCACCTCTTCTGCCCTTTCGTGGAACCAGGTAAGGGCTGTAACACTCGAGTCCCTGCTTCATGTCGTCACACGCAGGGCTGTCACAAGCCTCAAGCCGGGTTCCTACTTTTCCTCCCGCACGAGGAGAAATCAGGTGAGTGTTACACTTCACACCTAGACCCCGCCCACTGCCGTCACAGGCCCCAGGCCAGGTCCCTTCAGTCAAGGCTGTCTTGCTGCTGGCGAAGGACGCAATAGAGCCGGTCCCTCCAGCCGATATGAGGTCGGGGTTTTACAGCCCTTACTTCATTGTGCCCAAGAAAAGCGGTGGGTTACGACTGATCTTGGATCTGCGAGTCTTGAACTGTGTTCTTCACAAGCTGCCCTTCAAGATGTTGACGCAGAAATGCATTTTCGAGTGCATCCGTCCACAAGATTGGTTTACAGCGATCGACCTGAAGGATGCGTACTTTCATGTCTCAATTCTCCCACGGCACAGGCCATTCCTGTGGTTCGCGTTCGAGGGTCGGACGTATCAGTACAAGGTCCTGCCCTTCTGGCTGTCCCTGTCGCCTCGCGTCTTCACCAAAGTTGCGGAGACAGACCTTGTTCCCTTGAGAGACCAGGGGGGTGCGCATCCTCAACTATCTTGACGACTGGCTCATCCTCGCACAGTCTCGCGATCAGTTGTGCGCACACAGGGACCTGGTGCTCAGACGCCACAGCCAGTTGGGTCTTCGGGTCAACTGGGAAAAGAGCAAACTCGTGCCAAAACAGAGGTCTCTTTTCTCGGCATGGAGTTGGATTCAGTCAGCCAGACAGCACGCCTCATCCATGAACGCGCTCAGTCAGTGCTGAACTGCCTCAAGACTTTATCAGGCAGGACGGCGGTCCCACTGAAATTCTTTCAGAGGCTCCTGGGGCATATGGTGGCAGCTGTGGAGGTAGTTCTGCTCGGTCTGCTCCATATGAGACCTCTTCAGCATTGGCTTCATGACCGAGTCCCAAGGTGGGCGTGGCGAAGCAGTATTCACCGGCTTCAGATTACACCGGCCTGCCGCGGAACCTTCAGCCCGTGGACGGATCCCTCGTTCCTTCGGGCAGGAGTGCCCCTGGAGCAGGTATCCAGGCATGCTGTGGTGTTCACAGACACCTCGGCCACCGGCTGGGGAGCCACGTACAACGGGCATGCAGTGTTAGGGGTTTGGACGGGTCCCCAACTGCGTTGGCATATGGTAGCAGTACGCCTGGCCCTGAGCCGCCTCAGAGGGCGCCTACGGGGCAAGGACGTTCTGGTCCGCACAGATAACACTGCGACCGTTGCGTATATCAACTGGCAAGACGGTTTATGCTCCTGTCGCATGTCTCAACTCACCCGCCACCTCCTCCTCTGGAGTCAGAAGCATCTGAGGTCCCTTCGTGCCATCCACATCCCAGGAGTGTTCAATCAGGCGGCCGACGATCTGTCTCGAGCAGCACTTCCAGGGGAGTGGAGACTCCATCCCCAGGCGGTTCAGCTGATTTGGAGGCGGTTCGGAGTTGCTCAGGTAGACCTGTTTGCATCTCCGGAAACCACCCACTTCCAGTGGTTCTACTCCCTAACCGAGGCAACGCTCTGCACAGATGCACTGGCACACAGCTGGCTCCGGGGCCTATGCAAATATGCGTTCCCCCCAGTGAGCCTACTAGCACAGACACTGTGAAAGATCAGGGAGGACGAGGAGCAGGTCCTGTTAGTGGCTCCATATTGGCCCAACAGGACCTGGTTCCCGGAACTCATGCTCCTCGCGACAGCCCCTCCCTGGCAAATTCCTCTGAGGAAGGATTTGCTTTCTCAGAGACAGGGCACCCTCTGAAACACATGTCCGGACCTGTGGAAACTCCACGTGTGTTCAGCCCACCACGACCCCATAGAGGGGAGGTCGGTGGGGAAGCACGATCTGGTCATCAGGTTCCATAGGGGGGCCAGGAGGTTAAATCCTCCTAGGCCTCCCTCCCTACCCTCTTGGTATTTGGCATTGGTGCTAAGAGCCCTACAGACTGCCCCTTTCGAGCCTTTGTAGTCAGTCGAGTTGAAGTTTCTTTCTATGAAAACCCTACTCCTGACTGCATTGGCCTCGATCAAGAGGGTGGGGGACCTGCAGGCATTTTCGGTCGACGAATCGTGCCTTGAGTTTGGGCCGGCTGACTCCAGTGCAACACTGGCTATGTGCCCAAGGTTCCTACCGCTCCCTTCAAGGACCAGGTGGTGAACCTGCAAGCGCTGCCCCTGGAGGAGGCAGAACCAGCCCTAGCTTTGCTCTGTCCTGTACACGCACTGCGACATATAGAACTCAGAGCTTCAGGACCTCAGAACAGCTCTTTGTCTGTTACGGAGGACAGCAGAAGGGAAAGGCTGTCTTCAAGCAGAGGATGGCCCACTGGATAGTGGATGCCATCACCTTGGCCTATGAAGCAAAAGGTGTGCTCTGCCTGCTCAGGCCGCGTGCTCACTCCACTAGGGGTGTCGCATCGCCCTGGGCGCTGGCTCACGGTGCCTCGCTAGCAGACATCTGTAGAGCTGCGGGCTGTGCGACTCTTAACACATTCGCTAGGTTCTATAGCCTGCATGTCGAACTGGTTTCCTCCTGTGTTCTCACCTCAAACGGATAGTGGCACTGAGTGGCCTGGTTCAGAGTTGGCTTGGGGCGTCCTTAACGCCTAAATTCTCCAGAGAGTTCCCTGACCGGGCAAATCCTGTCAAGTCCTCCAGCACTCCGGCGGCCAGACGTGGCGGAGTGTCTGGCACCAGGCCTTCAGCCAATGAATTCTTGAAATCTGGCTATGAGTGACCCTTTTGGATCTCATATGTGTGTTTCCACGGTACACTTATTATAGCCATGTTTTCCCTGGCAGACCACGTTCTGCCGTTTCTAAATGATGCAGCCTGAGCCATCTCAGAGTAACGCAGGGTTACTTCACATGAGTAAATGTCACTTAACCCCATCTGGGAGGAGGTGACTCCGCGGTGTGCCTCTTCCAGGTGGAAGGACATGCTTTCCCGGTGTTATACAAGTCCTGCTGTTTGGGTTGCTCGAGGAACAGTAGTAGTCGACCTTCTCTGTGTAGATCCCGGTCCTATCGTCTGCCTTATAGGAAGGGCCAGGAGGCCTACACAGGGCACTGGATGGGGGAGCTCCTGTTGCGCTTTGGTAGGGATCCCATTCGTCGGAGTGACCGACTGAAGGGGAACGTCTCAGTTACATATGTAACCCTCGTTCCCTGAAGGAGGGAACGGAGATGTCACGTCCCATCACTACAGTCGCTGTACCACAGCTGAGCTGCTGAGTCACCGGCTCAGCTCCTCAGCAAAAACATGAATTAATGCGGTGCACCTGCTGCCTCTTATACCCGCAGCTGTGGGGTGTGGCAGACAGATGCTAATGCTGCATGCCAATGCCCATTGGCTCGTTTAGTTACACTTGAAGTGGATTGGTCTCTCTGGCGAGATCCCATTCGTCGGTCACTGACGTGACGTCTTCGTTCCCTCCTTCAGGGAACGAGGGTTACATACGTAACCGAGACGTTCTCTCATCAGTGCCGGCCTGTCCAACAGGCAGTACAGGCGGTCGCCTGGGGCCCCGCCTTAAGGGGAGGGCCCTGCGGCCGCGAGGTTGTCAATTAAATCTCAAGGTGTGTTTGACTTGAAGCGGCACTGTGCGGACAGATCAGTGTTTGACATCGAAGTACCACGACTCCACGAGAGCTATATACTAATGGACAGCTCTGCATGCTTTCCTATCGCTACTGCAGTACTTTGATGTCAAACAGCGATCGATCTGCGCAGCCCCTGTAAGTCGAACACACATACAGATGACGTGCATTTAAAAAACATTTAATGACGTATTTGCTCCAAATTCATTTCATAACATCAGTTGAATGTTTGAAATAACTTCCTTTTGTGATCTGACGTGGTTTCATATCACAGAATGAGGCAAAATCATTTTATAATATTCTATACAGTGATAAAGGCTATGTCGATTAGCATTGCTTTATAAATGTACATTATGCATATAAAAAATACCCGAGATGGCTTGAAGAACAGAGATACACCATTTAGTCACAATCGTATGTTTATTGTCTTCATTCTTCATCAGTTAAAACATCCTATCTGCGTTTTATTCAGCAACTGCACCTATAGCATATGCCTTCGTCCATATTAGGGATTTCCTCCAACATGATTCTTGTGAGTATTTCATTTTATGATTTTTTCACTTATGGTTTTACTGCAAGAGGGCGCCCTCCGGCTACCAGTATGAATGAAACAGCTACAGCTACTCACTACACCTTATTTTGGGTAAAAATAGGGAAAATAAGTTTTTCTCTAGTGTAGAGGAGGAGTTTTTTTTCTTCTCTCTCTCTCAGTGGATGCATAACATTTCCTGACAAAAATTAAGAAATTACTGTTAATGATTTTTAATTATAATCATTTATAATAAATCCTTAGACCTTTCTAAACAATTTTAGTTATAGGCCTCCTGCATGTTACAGTTTTTTTCAGCAGCTTACGCACATTTTCAAAACTTTGCCTTTTTTTTTTTTCAAAACTTTACACACAAATCCAAGAATTGTACACACAAAATGCAAAATGCCTGTCTTGCAAAATAAAGCACTGCATTAAAAATATCACAAACACATCTCAAAAGCAAATATTTGCAAACACCTTTACATTACATTACATTAATTCCTGTTAGATCTTTGTGTTACATAGATAATTGTGTGTTGTGTTTTGCAAAAGAATCCAAGGCTGAGAATTAGTGTATGATTTTGCATATTTGGTGTGTGGTTCTGCTGTTTGAGTGTCAGGTTTCAGAAATTGTGTGACAAATAAAGATTTTGTGTGTAAGCAGCTGAAAAAAACTGTAACAGGTCATGCTGCAGTTTTCTGTAAAATATATTAATAATAATTTTTATCAATAATTATTTGCTTAATGTTTTATTTAGTTATAACTATAATCAGAATTATTAGTAGTCATATTGATATATTAAAACATTTTTTTTTTTTTTTTTGGCCAAATTGTGCAGATCTACAAACAGGTACAGCAAACTTAGTGTTTTATATAATTTCTGGCAAATAAAGAAAAAGTTTATCTGAAAACTTTTCTAGTTACAGTTCAGATTTTGTGAGCAGATTTTGTTGGTTCAGATATTGGAATTGAAATGAAAGAATGATAGAGAGATTAAAGTGAAATTGTGGTAGAAATGGAATCCAAACGGTATCTTTATGGAGCCGGGAAAAAAAGGATGTTCTGACTGCTATACATAATATTTATTGTTGTAGTATTAGTATTTGTTTTATAAATGCAATGATGCCCACGATCACAGACAGACTTGTCACATTAGGGAAAATTGAGCCATTTTAGCATGTTACCTTAACTAATTACAGACCTGGCTACAGAATCAAATCACTGAGGTTGCTTATGAAAATAGTGAGGGTGATCTAACCTTAATATATAGCCTAACCATAATATTTTTGTGACGTTCATTGCTATGGTGCAAAGAGCGTTACTTTATAATCACTAAAAAGCTGTCACTCACTTTAGTTCACCATGACCTCACAAAGTTATGTTATAATCAGTGAGTGCAGAACTCAACACTGATGTTTATTTTGTTTATGCTCTGTTTATTTTATTTAGTTTTTGTGTATAATTAATTTATATTTTATTTTTATTTATTTGTGTTTCATGTATATCTATTTACTTTAATTTTTCAAGCTCACTTGCACTTAATTTTTAAAAATATTTTTACAAATGTATGTTGGATGCTGTGTTACACTTATTACACATTTTTAATTATTGAAATTGCCATTTTATCTGCTTTCTCTTTACTCGTCAAATTGCTATGACACTTTTTACACTAGTAGGGCCTATATTCATTATCTTGCCTAGGGCCCCACAACCCTACGGGCCGGCACTGTCTCTCATTTTAAGTAAATCGTGCCCACAAAATAATAATTTGTTCTACTTCCTGTCCATATTCTCATAAACCCATTGCTGATGTTATGTTATGTTATATGTTATATGTTATGTTATGTTATGTTACATTATGCTATGCTATGTTGTTATGTTATGGAGAGAGACACTCTGATTAGGTTTCATTTTGAATTGAATGAATTAAAGAGACAGGAAGTAGAATGAATTATTATTCCGTGCACATGATTTACTTAAAACGAGGGAAGAAATTATTATATTGTGTGCACAGTTTACTTAAAATGACGACATGCATAATTATTTCATGTGCACGATTTACTTAATACGAGGACACAAATTATTTCATGCACAAGATTTAGTAAAGCAAGAGTACAAATTAGTAAATCATACATACAATTTACTTTTTTGTTCCTGCATCTCATGTGCAGGGCTCCGTACAAACCTATAGACTGAACACACAATGCGTATGTGCATGATGTCACCGTTTTCACAAATTTGCATTTTTGTACTTTACATTTTTGTACTGTACATTTTTGAGGTGATATCGGTATTTTTTCAAAAAATTTGCACTTTCAACCTAATTTTCAAAAGTTTGGGTAACACTTTATTTTAAGGTGTCCTTGTTACACATTACATGTACTATTATAATAGCACTAAACTATGCATAATTACATGCAAGTAACCCTAATCCTAACCCTAACCATAAAGTAAATGAATGGCAAAAACACATAAAATGTTTCTGCTTTTAGTTGAAAACTGTGTCATAATATAGTAATATAGTTCATTAAACTTAATTAGGTGATATTGAAGACCTGATATTATTCAAATGATGTAAGGCAACAGATGTGTTTATATCAGCTATTTTACAAAGGCTTTGAATATGGCTCATCCAATCAGGTTTTAGAGCTGGAACTACCCGTTTCATATGATTTCACATGGAGGAAATGAGAATTTTGCAGGTTGTGGGGACGCACCCATAGCCTTTTATCCCTGTACCATTCATCCTTGTCATGGTAGCATTATTTAGATTAGCGCTGTGATGAAAATTCCACATGTGCCACATCAGACAGTGATTTGAGATCCCTTCACCTTATGTGAATGCATTAAAATCTGGTGCCACATTACAAAAAAAAAAAAAAAAAAAAAAAAATCTTAAGATCAACAAATGCATCTACACTTATTTCAGCTTTAACCTCAGATGGAGTTCAATGTTAGATTTATTAAGAAGTAAAAAGCACAACTTCTTCACACTCCTTTCGCCAACATTTTTTGAACTTACTATTATTGTCTGAATGATAAGAAATCAAACCATAATGGACTGCAAAACAAGTTTTGACATAGCCTCAAGAAAGTTCTTCAAATTAACCACATCAAAGAAATACTTTTCTCTGAAAAGGGTGTTACATTAAAACCCATTACACACATAGAACTATCAAGAGCAGGCGCGCATGATGACAGTGAACTTTAAATCCCAAGTGCCCTTTGTTTCTTTCTGAAATTGATTTCTTTTATATTCGTTTGGTATTCGTTTTTAATTCTCTGTTATGAACTGATTAGTTGTCTTAACTGCCATAAAAGGGTGATAATGGGAGAAAATCATTAATGGATTTCATCTGGGAATACAAAAGGGGGAATACTTGTTAACAGTATGAGGTATTGATCAGCTCAACTGGATCCCAAGGCCACACATGCCTGGCCATTACTCACAAAGACACAAGAAACTGTAGTGTCCTTTCCTCTCAGTGTCCTTTACTTTTTATCAGCACTTCAACCGACCGGTGTTGAAAGAGAATCTACAATTTTACAACAGTGGGGTCAAATACAAAAAAAGAAAAAAAAAAAAAAAAGAAAAAAAGAATAAGCGACTTCCACTCAGCTGAACCATCAAAACGAATTACTTGGGTTATGTATCATCTTGCCTTTTAATGGGGTCTGAACAGCCAAACCAAGAGGGGTGACCTTGTTTCAAGGAGCAATTTCATTCAATCATTCAATCAGGCTTGGGTTGCATGTGTCTGGACTGGGCTCATCCCAAGACTGAGAATCTCTGGGTCAGGCCAGGCCAACGCTTTCATCTGTCTATGATGGCGTCTGGCGTTGGAGTCTCTGGAAATGCACCCCAAGCGTGGCTGTTGGACCAATCCATCACCAGCACTGCATCCAATCGCTGTGTCCTGTCTATTAATACACTTTTGATGATGATGGACGGTGTTTCAATGGATTGGGTGGACAGAACCAAGCCAATATGCCCATTTCAAGGCATGATTGTGCTTATTCCATTTGTCATGAAAGGTCTGGCATTGATGCAGAAAGCAAGTATGCATCGGTGTCTTAGACCTCGTAATATTTTCATGGTGGGGCATTTCAGCACTATGAACCATGGATGATCTATGCCTTTGGTTTCGTTAATGCCTTTCACATGGACCCAAGTCCCAACAATTTGTTTGTTATACAAGTGCATCCATCAAACCCCATGAAAATCCAACTGCCACTTACTGCTCAGTTCAAAGTCACAGAGAGAGATGAAAAAATGAAAAATTCGGAATTTGCACTGGCACACATCCATGGCCATGTAGAGGACAACAATATGTGTTCTAGTTTCGAACAGGCACATTCGTTTCCCAGTGGCTTGATGCCACAGTTCTGTGTTGGTTTAGCTACGCATCTCCCATGCTGCTCAGATTTGCTCAACGGGCTCTCGGATGTAACGATCCACGGCAAGCTGAGCACACATGCGGTGTTCCCTCACCCCCTTCCAATTTGAAGATAATTGCAGGCAATTAAACAAACGCTTTCCCCACTGGTTGAAGCCCCAGTGTGGGCACATTCCAGTGTGCATCCTTTATAGGCCCTCACAATGTGGTCAAAGGTGCCCGCAAGGGAACAATGGGAAGGGGCTGTGTTATTTAAGAGACTAGGCAGTGCTTGAATGTGGATGAGCTAAAGAAAAGGAGAACTGGAGAGGGGTCCACTTCAAACAAGAGGAACCGAAGAGTGGAAACTTGGCCTATTTTCCTTGTGAAACAGGAAAGAACTGGAAAGTAATTAACCAAGGGTTTCAACTGAGCAGTCATCAAGGTGATACTACACAGCACGTTTCTAAGATTTCAACCACCAGCGCCGACCACACAAAGCTGTAGATTTGTAAGCGTCAACAGTGCAAATAGGAAAGAGACCTTGAGCACAACTGGTGCTAGTTTTCAGAGGATAAGTATGTTGCATACTTGCATATCAAATGATGACTCTGTGCTTATGTCAAAATACATCACAAATGTTCCGTTCTATCGCTTCTGTTTACAGACAGTAACTGTCCTTGAACTGTTATGGGTTAAGAAACTATTTGTTGGCTGATTTTGCAATGGTCAGGATGGTCAGCAGCCTTGACCCTTGCTTGTGGCTGGGCTGAATTTAAATTCTTTGCCAGACACAGAGGATCTGGGCTGTTTCTTTTTGAAGGACATCCAGTGACAGCAAGCACAGTCTCTTGGCAGCCCTGTCAGAGCACTGCAGCATAACCAGACAGACAATGAGCTGTGTGTATGAGGTGCATTTGAGAGTCTGTGCTAAACAGGGGGATATTTTGCCCTTCTACAGGAAGCACAGGAACTCCTGTTCCCACTGGGTGAAGTTCTCACTTTAACTTCCTGTTGACCACCATTTACCATTAATGACATTACTGCAAGAGTAACTGATATATCCCCTTTATGCAAATATATACCAAGGGTGTTTAGCTGTTAGATATTGAATAGGCAAGAAAGAATTACTCTCTAGCAGAATTTAAAGGGCACCTATTATCCAAAATTCACTTTTACATGTTGTTTGAACATAAATGTGTGCTGGCAGTGTGTGTACGCAAACACCCTATAATGATAAAAATCCACCTGCTCCTTTTTTTAAATCCCCATAAATCATAAGCAGTGTCTCAGAACAAACCATCTGCTGAATCAGTACAATGTGACGTCACATTTTACAAGCCCCGCCCTGAGTGAGCAGCACACAATTCATCATGTTTATCTTCACGCTAGAGCATTTAAAAGCAGAGTTCAAGTAAGAAATGTCTTCTTATTAGAGCTACAGAAATGAGTGAGTGATTTTCTGTTTTTTTTTTGTTTTTTTTTGGGTCATATTAACAGCGTAGACAGTAGTAGGTACGGTATATTACGCTGCTGTCACTTAATACATAGATCTAATATAAACATGCAATTTCTTTCCCATCCGTTTGTACCTTAACAAACATAACCAACTGTGTTTTTGTAACTTATGTGTGTTTTTAACATAAACTTGTGTGCATTTAACAGTTTAAGCGCAATAAGATATGAAAGAGAACTTAGTTTAGTACTCACATGTCGTGTGACTGCCGCTTTCTATGCATTCGCTTCAGATGTGTGCGCTCAGAAAACCGTATATCAGAAGTTTAAACTAATATGGCTTTAAAATGCATGACTTCAGCACGATAGACATGATAATCAAAACCAAACAGATGTTTTTTTTAGCAGAGTATCTGAGGAACGAGCTGTAAAGGCACAGCCCTATTCTGGAAATGGGGGCGAGGAAGAGCAGCTCATTTGCATTTAAAGATGCATGCACGAAAACAGCGAGTTTCTGCTTCCACTCAAAATAGGTATTTTCAAAATTATACAATAAATGATCTGTGGGGCATTTTGAGCTGAAACTTCACAGACACATTCTGGGGACGCCTGAGACTTATATTACATCTTGTAGAAAGGGACATAATAGGTGCCCTTTAAAAGATGAATACATGACAACAGAAGGAAATACAGCAAGAAATTTTTGTTCACCTGTTTTCATGTTCATCATGCTGCCAAATAATTAAGTCTGATCACAGTGAAAAGTAATAGCACACTTCTCATAAATACTATTTGAGGTATGATTTCCCCAACCAAAACAAAGCCCTCCTTTTCCGATATATATATATAATGTGAACAGCATGCTTTGATCAATCTGTACTCTTGGACACTGAGAAATATTCTTCCTGAAAGTTCAAAGAGATTCCACAGGATGTCCAGGGATGTGTACACTGCTTATCATTTACTTTCAGAGCAGATCAGACAAGGGAAGAGTAGTGTGAAGCGGACATGGTGAGCGTGTCCGTAGCTTCCTGTTCACTCCTAACCCTCCAACATTGGCCTCTGTGAGGCAGCGGTGTTCAGAATCAAACAGGAGTCCTCCCTCAGGGACCACCCCACCCGTCTAAAAGGGGGTTTTGCTTGAGTGAAGCATTATAATGGCTCAAGGAAACAGTGCTTCTCTAAAAAACTTTCAGGGCTGTCAAACGGTGAAGATTAATGCCCGAGCAGGATCCCTCTTGGGGAATTAACTCTCCGTTCTCTCCCCCTTTTCTCTTTTCCTGCTCCCACACTCGGTAAACTAACAAGAACATCTTTCTGTCTCTCTCTTTCTCTTTCACCTTCTATAACGTTTATTTCCTTTTCTAAACATATGCATGTTAAAACATTTAATCCGACTTCAAAAGGTGCCACTGAATGGGTGCATCTGACAGCCAGGCTCAGATCAGCTGAAGTGGGACTCAATGTGTCCTCAGTCTGTTCTTGGGGAAAACCAAGTGAGGAGCAGAGATTTTGATTGATCCGTGGCCATTGAATGCTTTAAAGAAGAGGAATCTTCTCACTGACAGCGGAAGATCACACAGAGAGGCTTTCTCACTGTACTTATTTACTTGCTTGACAGTTGGATCTCAGATGGCCAAAGAAAGGATCATCCTAGAGTTGCCAGAGATGAAGAATAAGGATTTGATGTTACAAAACCACTCCTTTCTTGAAATAAAGATTTCACAGAAAACAGAATTCTCTTGTTTAAGCTAATTTAAGGAAAGCTGTGGTGGAGACTGATTGATTTCTTTGACATCACAGAGCTGTAGAGAAGATATGTACTGTCTCTACTCATCTTGTCAGAGTTTCTCAAAATTCCTCTGGGTCGGAGCTTTATTCTGTAATGGAATGATATTTCTCCGGTGGGGATGGACATTTGAAGAGTTAAAGACACATGTGCACAGTGGCAGAATTAGAGGACGGATTTGTAAAATATAGTTTGAGATTATATTATAAGTAAGAGTTACCCTGAGCAATGTACATTGTTTTTAAAGCTTTTGGATAGTGTCTAGCATAGTCTCAAATCTTGAACTAGAATATTAAAGGGATAGGTCACCCCAAAAAGGAAAAATCATCCTCCATGGAGGATCAGAAAGCTCTCGGATTTCATCAAAAATATCTTAATTTGTGTTCCAAAGATGAACGAAGCTCTTACGGGTTTGGAACAACATGAGGGTGAGTAATTAATGACAGAATTTTCATTTTTGGGTGAACTATCCCTTTAAGATTGAACTGTATAAACATAACGCTGTGGAACAAATGTTGGTGTCACTGATCATTCAATGTCACTGTTTTTCCATGAATTACATTTAAGTTGTTCTAGTATGCCTAATGTGAACCTCATGGTTCCGCCATAAACAAGCAAAATTATTTTCCCAATAGACCACCCCCTGCGAGTGCCGTTGGTGGATTTGGCCGCAATGTCTCAAGACATACTGATTGCTATGACATTTATATCATAGCTCAGCGAAATCATCCTGGGCTGTATTCTATGATTTCACCAACATGTAATAATTTGTAGGCAGTGACCCAATGACTGAATGACATGTGTGAAGTACTCCGATGAAGCCAATCACAGGAAGTGGAAGCAGTCTGATGTGAGGGAATGAATACCTTCATTATGAATAGCATAAGAGAGCCAGAATCTATACTTTGGTTTGACTTAATGCATGTCATATTCACTTTAAGCAAAGAAAGCTGCTGAGATCTGGATTGTTCTTTGGGCGTATCTGAATACTGGCAGTCTATTGCAAACGTAGATACATGTGTCTCGCAGACGTTTTTGTAAAGGGCAACGATCGCATAATGACCAAGGTCTGTTCTGCATGCCCAGATAATCAGCATTAAAAATAGCTCAATCAAAGCATGAAGCATCTCCTTTGGAGCGGGCATTCTATGAAACCTTTTCAACATGATCTCTTTCCCTCCACCTCCTTGTTCTAAAAACAAAATGGGTGGCATTCCTCGCCCACCACAAGCACATATGGCCAGTTCTCCTCGTTTTCTCCTTAATCGAAGTCAGTGGAGGACCAGTCTGAAGCGATTATTTTTGGTTGGTTTCTCTCTCTTGGATTTGGTCTTGAGGTTAAGCAGGCTTTTCGTTGAGTCGATCACCGGCACGGCTTCTGTCTGACTGGGCTCTTGGGGTCAAACTGAGCCTTGTGATTGCAGGATCTTAAAGGGGCCAGAGGGGTCAAGTCCATTTCCAAGAGGGTCAATGTTTCTTCTGCAGGTGGACAAGAATAACGATGTGTCATTTTTTGTTACAGGACACTACACTAAACCATTTATGTGAAATAGCACATCTTCCTGGGTCATTTTTGACCTTCTTGGCCTTCCTTTCTTTGGAATATTGGAGTCGTGACCAAAATTGCCATCTTATAGTTATAAACAAGCAACCAACCCATTTGCATGTAATTATTTTTTGACAATATATTTATTAGTAGACTGAATTTACTTGCAGTGTGATTTTCATCAAACCAGCACACTATTAAATGGTCGGTAAAGACGCAAGGACAATTATAACTTCAAATTATCAAGAGGAACAAGAGAAACAAGCGGAGCAACAAATACAAAAGAAAACATTGCATTATTAAAGGCATATCGCAACCAAAAATGAAAATTCTGTCACCATTTACAAATCTATATGACTTTATTCTGTGGACTAAAAAAGAAGATAATTTAATGAATATACAGTTAGGTGAATTTAGTACAATGGCAGTACTTCTTAAATCAAAATTTATCATAATTAGAGACCAGATAATTTTGAACAAACATACTATTAAAGGAATGTTTGTTCATAACTTTGAGAGAACTTTGTCAGAACACCAGTTAAAGTTCTGAGCACATTTCCTGTTAGCTGAGAACTGAGATTTTTTCTAATGGAGAGCAAATAGAGATCTCAATAATATCTAATATTGGTAAACTGTCAAAAATATCGTAAAAATTTGTATCAAATTCTTCAAAAAACAAAGTGATCTGAGCTGTGCAATTCACATTATATTTCATTATAAAATATAATAGAAAATTATACATTTTATAATTATAAATGACATGCTAGGTTATCATGAAATGAATGCAATATGAAAAAATAGCACATTCCATATGAAAGTCATTGTAAAGCGTTTAAAATTCAAATATTAAAAACACTATAATACAATACAATACCAAATGTGTATTGTACATTAAAATTCAAGGAAAATGTTTTTTTTTGTTGGTTTTTTTTTTTTGTTTTTTTTTTGTTTTTTAATACACATATATTGACTATAACTTATTTATTTATTTATTTATTTATGTTTTACTTGCTTTGGATTTGCTTAAAAATGGTGACATTTTGTTCACATGGTCACAAAATTCATAATTTTTTTGATATATTTAATCTATTCCAGACATTCAAATGGTTTAACTTAATTTAATTTTTAATAATAAATCACCCAAAGGATAATAAATATCACAGCTTTTTCTTCTTCTTGTGCAGACCAAACTAAAACATGCATTTACGCCACCTACTGGCCTGGAGTTTAAAAGGCTAGCTATTGGTGTCTTCCACAAATTTACTCTTAAATCTGCTTCTGATTCTGATCATTCTTTTTGTAGTTTTTTGGAATTTTAATAACATTTTCAAAATTTAAATGACCTTTTCTTACCCCAAATATCACTGACTCTTCCATACTTCCACTTGCAACATTTCCATTCCAACCCAATCATTAGCAACGTAATAAAGCCGAACGTCATTATGATGCAATTTTCTTTCAACGAATACACATAGAACATCATCTGAATTAAACTATTTTTCCCCTACCAGTTTTAATGATTATTCCTGTTCTAGTTCTGCTATTCTTCTTTCCTGACAGCTCACTGTGTTAACAAAGGCTGATTTCCTGATACTTGATTAAATAATAATATCCCTCACATTAAATTATCCAGAAGCCTCAACAGCGGCAGGCGAGTATGGAAGGCCTCCAAAACAAGCGCTGAGAGATGACTGGGAGAGTGTGAACATTTCAAATGGCTTCACCGCAGGAGCTGCGGTTCATTAGTCGTTCCCACACTTAATTGTATCTGTTCTGTCATGCGTTCTGTTCTTTTTTTCAACAGCATCCTCCAGTTCAGCTGTATTATAAAAAGACTCTGCCCTAATTTCCTCTACCAAAGAGGTTAGTTCACATAAAATCGAAGTAATGTTTTATTGCTCATTATTTTATTTTAATTTGGTGATTCTGAATGGATGCTGTTAGTTTTTAAGAAATTAATTAAGGTTATTTTCTGAAAGCCTCAAATCAAAAATTTCTTTAGAAATATTTACCTGTTTTATAGCAATAAATCCATGCTAGCATACAAAAAGCCTACATTATATTTTAATTGAAAATGGTTGAATGGTTTTCCCAGGATAAGTGGTCACATATGTTTTATATATTTTTTTTAATTTGAACTTATTTACAATTTCTGTTAGTCGAAACAATGGTTTGATATTTTTGCATGCTACCATATTTGCTTTTTGAATGATGTTTTTCATAATTGTTCACGTAAATAGCCTTGGGATGGTGACTTTTTTGTTTTCCATTTTTTGTATTAGGAAACATAAATATTCACTGGAGAAAAATGTGAGATGACTCCCCATGCTCTTTCATAACCAGTAGCAAGTAGCAATGTCTCCTTCATTTGGATCACACGAATAAAAACTGTTAGACCCAGTTTTAATTTATACTTTCACCTTGCCAAATTATGCAAACAGAGCAAATTATTTTTTAACAGGTACATCTGCTTTGACAGTTGAGCTGTGAATCTCATTGAGACTCCAAGGGATGGTGTGAATTCACTCACTCTCACCACACACACACACACACACACACACACACACACACACACGCACACACACACACACACACACGTGCGCGCACACACACACACACACACACACAAAAATACATACACAAACAAACAAACAAATGTACCTTCAGAGTCAAATTCACTTGACTGATGGCAATCTGACAGCATAACCTCTGCTAGATAAGGAGGGTTCACATCCTGGTGCCTCATGTCTTTTTGAGGCCACAGTCTCCCTCACTTCCTGTTGCATGAATGACATTACAGGATAAAGAGCGTGTGATTCCAGACAGCACAGTAACACTGTTTATCACCACGTTAAACGAAAGAAGATCATTTAAAGAAATATTTTCCCACCCCCCAAAAAAATCTGATACCCAGCTAACAAAACATATTCTAAGAATGTTTTGCAGACGTTCCAATTAAGTCACAGAAACATTATTTCTGATTAAATCATGCAGTTTTTTTTTTTTATTGGTTATGCAAACATTAGCTTAACATTCCGTTTCATCATTTTGCAAACATTATGGGAATGTTACATTTGAAAGTTCTCAGAACATTCTAAAGCAAGCAATAACGTTTTAAAAATGTTACATAATTCCATAAAAGATGTTTTGTGCTAATCTTTCAAGATCATAATTAGAGATCAAATAACTTTGAACAAACATTCTAATAAAGAAATGTTTGTTCATAACTTTGAACAAGAGAACATTACCATTGTGATTAAAGTTCTGAGCACATTTCCTGTTAACTGGGAACTAATTACAAATTAAAAATGACAAATTACATTTAATATCTTAATTTTTGCAATGAGATTAAATGGAGAGCAAATAGAGATCTCAACAATATCTAATTTTGGTATATTGTCAAAAATATTATCAAAATTACTATCAAATTCTTCAAAATCAAAATGATCAGAGCTGTGCCATTCACATTATATTGAATTATAAAATGTAATAGAAAATTGTACATTATATAATTATAAATGACATGCTTGGTTGTCATGAAATATGAAAAATGCATGCAATATGAAAAAAATAAATAAATAAGCATTCCATATGAACTTTACCGTTTAAACATTTAAAATTAAAACTTTAAAAACATATTATAATACAATACATACACACACACACACACACACACACACACACACATATATATATATATATATATATATATATATATATATATATATTTATTTATTTTTTTTTTTTTTTTAATGCACATGTACTGACTATAATTTCAACTGAATATTTATTTTTATTGTACATTTTGTTTTTTTTATTTTATCTAAGTTAAGTTAAGTTAAGTTAAGTTAAGTTAAGTTAAGTTAAGTTAAGTTACTGTAGGTTAGGTTAGGTTAAGTTAAGTTAAGTTAAGTTGAGTTAAATTAAGTTTAGATTCACCCAGTCTTAAATGCACATATACTGACTATAATTTCAACTGAATATTTATTTTTATTTTACATTTTGTTTTGTTTTGTTTATTTTTTCTAAGTCAAGTTAAGTTAAGTTAAGTTAAGTTAAGTTACTGTAGGTTAGGTTAAGTTAAGTTGAGTTAAGTTAAGTTAAGTTTAGATTCACCCAGTCTTAAATGCACATATACTGACTATAATTTCAACTGAATAATTATTTTTATTGTAAATTTTGTTTTGTTTTGTTTACTTTATCTAAGTTAAGTTAAGTTAAGTTAAGTTTAGATTCACCCAGTCTTAAAAATTGTGACATATTGTCAAAATTACTATTCTTCAAAAACACAATGATCAGAGCTGTGCAATCTACATTATACTTATTTATAAAAATGTAATAGAAAATCATACATTATATAATTATAAATGACATGCTTTGATGTCATAAAATGCATTCAATATGCAAAAATAGCACATTCCATATTAACTTTAAAACATTTAAATTTAAAACATAAAAAAATAAAAATACTATAATACAGTACAATACAATACAAAAAATGTATGGTGCAATAACAAATACTTTTTTTTAGTATTTATTTATTTATTTATTTAAATACACATATATTGACTATAACTTCAACTTTTACTTTACTTTGGATTCATCCAGTTTTAAAAATGCCATCATTCTGTTGGCATGGTCACAAAAATCACCATCGTTTTTGATATATTTAATTTATTCCAGACACTCAAATGCTTTTGAAGCATTCATTTCTTACAAAAACCCTCTTTTACTATATTGATTATTGCTCTTAGAGATTTTAAACCAAAAACACAAAATCAAAGCAATGAAAACAGTGAATGGTCTCTAAATGTCTCAGTTTCCAGATAGCTTGAACATCCAGCAGCTGTCAGGAAGCCCTTTCATCTGAGACTAAACCTGTGATATGCAGATTTGCGCTCCCGGGCAAATGGCCGATGCTTCTTGTCTTGGGGGGTTTCACTCGTTCCTTCCTTGAAAGAGTGAAAAATGACAGCTAATGACTTGAAATGACAGCAGTATTGTAAACCTCACACCTCCTTACACTGTGGAAATGTCTAGACACCCGAGTTCAAGAAGAAAATGACTGAGAAATGAGTGCATCTTTTTTATACAGGCCCAGTTTTTTGAAGGAAATTAGTACTTGTGTTTAGAAAGCACATTAAAGTGATCAAAAATACAAATAAGCACTGGAAAACGAAGTAGGATGAAATCAGCAAAACCACAGGGAAGTGCCATTAAAAAATTAGGACTTTGAAATTAAATTAACAAGTAATAAACTTCCTGGATAAATTGATTTTCTAAGAATCGTCCTTGTGGAGCGAGCGTCTCCCTGTAATTAATGTGAGAAACGAGCGGGGAAGAGCCGGACATGACAAGACAACATCGAGCTGCTAAAAGATGAGTGAAGGGCTTTTATCGCAGCGCTCCACTGAGGCAGAGGTAATTTGTCGGGGACAAATGGTCAGCTTTACAAGGTCTGGAGTCTACAAGAGTGGAGATCCCAATAGAGGTGACTTAATGAAGGAAGTCATGGTCAGGGGCTGTAAAAAGCCAGTTGGTCTCCATCACATCCTGTGCAAAATAGGCCTAAGTGAAACAGGGGAACACCTCTGCGGATCCTCATTCATGACTCTGGGTTTTGTCCAGTGTTTAAGATCCTCAAGGGAAGACGGATCAGTGTTTTGGCATCTGAAAACACCAGAATATCATAGAAAAACCAGCTGCTCTGTTTTGTATATTAACAGTTAGGGAGAATATTGTGACATGTTTCATTTCTTCAATCACAAACCAGTCCAAAAATAGATTTTTTTTCTTTCTTTTTTTTTCTGTTATCATAAGTTTTGGTGCCTTTGAATTTAAAGTAAATGTCAAAACGCTGTCATTCTAGTTATAAAATTGTTATAAAATTTTATAAAATTATAAAATTGTAATAATTTGTAGTATGTAACAAATTATTTAATTAATGTATGGAGGATGATGACTATTTCTGACTTATCAGCTCATCAGAATATTTTATATGCAATATTTAAGCCATTTTAAATAATTATATTAAAGTCACACTGTAATGATAATATTAAATTAATATATTATTATTTTGATGAACATGCCTATGTGAGATACAGTGGATTAATATCTTTCACAATTACTATTTATTTATTTATTTATTTATTTAATCAGTTTTCATTTGATGCATTAATAGCATATATATATATATATATATATATATATATATATATATATATATATATATATATTTATTTATTTATTTATTTACTAATTTTAGATTATTTACTTATTAAATCCGTATAATAGCATTTATAATGTAATAGCATTTATAATGATACTACATATTTATTTATTTACTTTATTTTAGATTATTTATTTATTTGTTTGTTTGTTAAATCAATTTTTATTCGATGCATTAATAGCATTTATAATGATACTATATATTTATTTATTTACTTTTTTTTTTAGAATATTCTGATTATTTCAAATAAATACTGTTCTCATGGGGGTGGAAACAAATATTTTGATGAACATGCTTATGTGAGATATAGTGGGTTAATATATTTCACAATTACCATTTTCATAATTGTAACAATCTGACTTCTTGTATTAAATGCAAATGTAAAATCAAGTCCTTCTCCAGGAAATGTTATATTAATTTTAATAATATAAAATATTTTAACATTAGTAATGCTGACAAAGGTTATTTATTTATTTATTTATTTATTTATTTATTTATTTATTTATTTATCCATCCATCCATCCATTCAGATTATTTCAAATAAATACTTCTCCTGGGGGTGGAAAAATATTAGTTTGATGAACATGCTTTCCATTTTCATAACTGTAACATTCTGACTTATTGTATTAAATGCAAATGTAAAATCAAGTCCTTCTCCAGAAAATTATTTTACAATTATTACTGTTGACAATGGTTTTGTATTCATTCATTCATTCATTCATTCATTCATTCATTTATTTTATTTATTTATTTTATTTTTATTCAAAATGTTAATATCATTTATGATGATAATATTTATTTATTTATTTATTTATTTATTTATTTATTTATTTACTTCAGATTATTTTGATTATTTCAAATGAACACTGTCCTCCTGGGGGTGAAAAAAAATGTATCATGGTTTATATAAAAATATGAAGCAGCACAACTCTTTTCAACATTAATAATAATAAGAAATGTTTCTTAAGCAGCAAATCAGCATGTCTGAATGATTTCTGAAGGATCATGTGACACTGAAGACTGGAGTAATGATGCTGAAAATTCTGTTTTGATCACAGGAATAAATTATATTTTAAAATATAATACAATATAAAACAGTTATTTTAAACTGTAAAAAAAAAAAAAAAAAAAAAATTACAATATTACAGTTTTTACTTTTACTTTTTGATCAATTTAATGCGTCCTTGCTAAACAAGTGTTTCAATAACACTAAAAAACCTTACCAACCCTAAACTTTTAAGTGTATGTTTCTTGTACTAAAATATAATAAGTTATGGAAAGGAAGGAAAACATAATAAAACTACACTTTGGATGAGGAAGTGCTATAAGATCTTAGCACTATGCGTTTTGTTGGGTGGAAAAGTTGCAAAATGTGTCGTAATTAGGCCACCTTGATTATTCACAATTAATAGTTCATATTTTTCTAAAAGCATTAAGTGGGAGAGTTTGAAGAGGCAGAACACTTCAAACCAGAGGCCTCAAGTGATTAGAGCTATTTCTGTTGCTCTTCAGCTTTGCTTCAAAATGAATTATTAGAAAAAAGGGCCGTATCGCACCGCTTCTAATCATTCTATTTATGACATCACCTAGAATTTGAACACTTTCATATCGGAGCTCGTTTAACCTAATTACACATCTAAACTTGACGCTTTGTCAGAGGCATTCTGGGCTTTTCAAGAGATTAAAATCATTCAAATTAGGTTTTTTAAATAATATCAGTTTAGTAATTATGAGAGATTTTACTGCATTGTGTTTTTGCATTTTCAGGTCAAGGTTATGGGACAAGTGCTTATTCGAGTTGAGTTTTGTAACCCATCTGCTGCTGTTTTTACTGTATTGAAGGCATTGTTTTCAGGGCAGGCATTGGCAGTCTTTCCAGTGTTTCAACAAGATAAATTACATTGCAATCTACTTACAAGAGCCCACATTTCATTTCAAACCTCTGCAATATCAGAAAAGTATCCTCAAGCGGCTTCATTGTTTCAGTTTTATGTATTTAAAACTCGGCATGTGTGCTGTTTGGTTTATAAATAATAGCCTGAATAAAAATTCAATTTGATGAGGAAAGTGACCTCTTAATGGACCTACTTACTTTGTGCATGGGAAAAAAGGCCTGTATCAAATGCTACAAGTTATTTAAGCTTATATGACCATGTGCATTCCATCACTTGCTTACCAGTGAAAAGTTCGTCTGAATCAGGAGTGAAATATGCACAGATCAAGCACCGCTTACAGTCCAAAACAGATTTAAACAAATATGTTGGTGGATTTTGATGTGAGAGGACAACAGGAGATGGACTTTTTCACCGGAGGAAGTAGATTATGGATTCATATTTTAGCCAGAAGTGATGGTTTGAAGTTAAAAACATCTTAATGATGAATTTGTTTTCTTACAAAGGCACAGATTTAGGCTTTTCGAGATGTTAACTGAAGGACTGGTCTGATATTGAGCAGATTTTCCGCAAATTCAAATTTTGGGTGAACTATTTCTTTAAATGTATAAAACATACTTGTTTTTAAATAGGCTTTAAGTAAATTGAAAATAAAGAATGAGTTGCTGTATTATGCTTGTATATATAGTTGCATATTCATGATTGATATGCAAATGCAGCCTTGAAGACAAGAACATAATTTCGTCTTTAATTCCATTCTATGTAAATCATCTTTTGAGGAATATGGATGGTATGAAGTAGGTGTTTCAATATGCAATGGCTTATTGCATTTGGTTGAAACCCTGAGCTTAAGTAAGGTCGATCAAATTAGTGGGTGTGATTTCTCACATTTAAGGACATTATAATATCACTTTAGCGGTTGCACATACATCATAAAGATTGTGTGTTGATTAGCTTGACTCTGAACTGCAGGTAATTGTTTTACCGCACAGTGGTATATAAGAGTGTTTTAATGGAATCGCCCCAAGGTGCTGCTACAATTACTTACAGACAAAATGGCAGGCCATCAGAATAAACCCTGCTTCATACCCTGGAGATGTGATCTGGGAATAACATTAGGATTAGAGTGCAATAATGCTTATGGAATTCAGCCAGATTTGCTTTAAACTTTTTTGTGTGTGAGAGTTAAAACACACCACCTGATCTTCTTTCTGCTGGAAGGTGTCTCCACCAAATACCAGAAACATAATCTGAATTGATTTCTTTATTTGTGACATTAACAGCTGACATATTTGGCTTCAATATCATTATACAGTAATCACAGATTTTCACCTGGAAAAAAAAAAAAAAAACCCTCATAGAATTACACTAAAATAGGTATGCAAAATCTATAGACCAGAATATAAAAGATAACTGGATCCTTTGAATTCAAATTATATGATTTTGTATTTTTCATGCCCCATCATATATGCAACCTGATCTCATGACAAAAAATGTACCTGTGGGAACTTTTTTGCATAATGTGAAATACATACCACCATGTACGTTTCGTGACATATTCAATGTGAAATGTCCACTGAGTGGCACTAAAAGAGTGTTCGTTTTTTTCCCCGGAACAGATGAACGTACATACGTGCATATGGTATGTTTTATGTGACGTTGGTTTTGTAGGTGTCACCGCAGTTCTGACTTGAAATGTCTGTTGAGTGGCGCTATAACTCTAATGCTTTGTGACATTTTAGAATAAAGTACCATCTGCACTACACCTAAACCTGCCCGATAGTATGAACAAAAGTGAATGTGACATAAAAACACAAACACAAGCATGCCATATTAGCTTGTCTCATCTTTCAGCTCTTTCATCGTGAGTCATGTTTTTGACGGGATTCGTACTCAAGGATTCTGCATCCTAAGTCCAATTCTGTGCTGCTGAGCTATTGAGCAAACTTGTTACGTCCGGAAAGTGAAACATATAGAGCTGTAATCATAACTGTGTACAAAAACGATTACAAGTGCTCACTGTTTTACCGCCTCTAGTCTTTATTTTTGTTGGAAACTGCAGTGATATGTACTTATTGGTACGTATTTCGCGTCTTGGAAAAAAGTTCCCACAGGTATGTTTTCAACTTTAAGCTGACAACCTCATGTACTGTAATATAATCTTCAATCATTCATTAAGCTAATGGCTAACTTTAGCTTTTTGTCAATCCAAGTCATTTTCTTGTCATTGTGTATATAATTCAATTATAATTGATAATTCAACTTAAAACATTTTAAGCTTTATTTCTTAAAGTCTGGTGTACTTTTCTAGAAGTACTTCAGGAAGTTGAAACAAACACCTTAGCAGGCCGTTAGCATTAGGAATCCAGACCAGTTATTGTAACTGTTTGGCAAAGCAAATACAACACAGTAACTAGTAACTATCATACAGTACATTCATAATTTGAATTCTGCCTTCATCAGAATGATAGTAAATGCAAGTTTCTTGCACTTTCACGCAACAAACTCATAATTACGAATTCAGAAGTGGAAAGTCAGCAGCATCGCTGTCCATCACTGCCGAACTGTTTCCTCCTCCTGCCAGTTGCACCAGATCGCATTTGTGGGCGCAAATTCAATCAGCACTGGGCGAAGGGAGTCTTGACACCAAAATTCAATTTCGCTTTCTCGTCCTGAGGATCGGAAGCGGGTGCCATTTTAACCCCTATGAGCGGGCACCTTTCAATTTGGGGGATTAACGCCACGGGCATCTGATGATCTCAGAGCTGAAGGACGGGACACCCAAAGCACCTAACGGCCCCTCCCCCTCTAACCAATCTGATTAAGCTAATTAACTCAGATCCTCTTCACCGATTTCATCACATCTTGCCGCCCACACAGTCACGCTTCAGACATGGCCTCTCCTGGTTGGCCGCCTTGGAAGACTTGAAAGTTGCTGTTTATTAGGTTGTGCTTTGATTGGCCAATGACAATTAAGAACGTCCACAACAAAGAAAAGAAAAAAAAAAAAAATCTCATAAACATCTGCAGTAGTTTAAAAAACATACGCAGAATACTTAAAATTGTAGTGTTTGTATTCCTGATGAATGATTCGCTCAGCAGTCCGAACTATCTGACGTAGTCTTCTGAGGTCAGATTTGGTAGCTGAGCTGAACCCGACAGTTATAGAAGTGCAGAGGATGGATTCAATGATGGCGGAGAAATGTTTATGCAATTTTCAAGAATAGTTTCAATTTAATGTCATGTGGTGTAACCAATATGTAAAAATTATGTAAAATCATGTAAAAAATAATAACATTTCCCTTACACCTTGAATACAATTAGTATATACAGTACACTATAAATATTACTAATTCATAAATGTTGTTAAGGGTTTTTTTTAGGGAGTTGCACCACATGACATTCAAATTGGACTAACCTTGACTGTTAAAAAAAAGGTTTTAAAGAAGAATAATTATTTTATAAAAAAAAAAAAAAAAAGAATTTTTTTTATTATTCTACATGTCTATTTGATCACATTACTTTGTGGGTTGCACCAAAAGACTTTGAATTGGTGAGCAAAATTGGCACCACATGACTTTGACCTGGTGGGCAAAATTTACAGTTCTTACTTTTCATAGTTTTTAATACTTTTATTTATTTATTTATTTATTTGTTTGTTTGTTTGTTTGTTTATTCAAATATTAATGAATATTTACTACTTTTTAAATACTAATTTAGTACTAAATAGGTGTTTTTGTTATTTTTATTTTCTAAAAAAATATATGTAATTTTTTAATCTCGATGTTGATTACACCACATGACTTTGCCCTGGTGGGAAAAATTTATAGTTATTAATAATCATAGTTTTTCAAATATTAATGAATATTTAGTACTTATTAAATACTAATTTAGTACTAAATAAGTATTGTTGTTATTTTTATTTTCTAAAAAAATTTATATATAATTTTTTAATCTCTGTGTTGGTTGCACCACATGACTTTGATCTGGTGGGCAAAAGGTATAGTTATTATTAATTTATAGTTATTATATATAATATTATCTTACATTTCTCAGCCAAAATTTAATTGTTGTAATTATGTTGTGACATCAGGATAGTTATATCACTCTGACTATTTTTAGAAATTAAAAACATGCTCACCCAAGAAGAGATGTATCGAAGTTAATTCATGCATGAAATGCATGTTGTATGTTTGTTTTTATGTATTTTTGAATAAATTAATAGATGGGACAAAAAAAGAGCATCTCATCAAGCTTTACCAAAAAATCCCATATATAGTTAAAACTACAGATTAACTCCCCAACTTAGATATTACATTGATTTGTAGTGATGAAACCACAGCCTTACACCATCTCATCTTTGTCTAAAACCCTAAACACAGAGGATTCCACTCAAAACAGAAGATTTAGCCATGGCTATACACCTCTTTTTCCAATTAGTCAGAACTGAGAAGACAGAAGTACAAACAGACGAGAAGAAAAGACAGAAAGACACTGTCAATAGGGTGTGAAATTCCGACAGAGACCTCCATCTGGCTGATGGCGGGAGATGCGTCTGTGCGTTTGCCCACACCCGCCATGTGGGTGTTCCTCCCCCGAGGGAAGCCTGAAGGTTTATCTGGTGCCCATCCTGCCATGGAATCAAAACCATGACATCCGTGAACAGGACGAGTGCCTGGCCGCAGGGCACTTTGTTAAGAGCCAAGCTGCTTTCTGAGTGACTTGAAGCAGCTTGTTGATTTTAACGTTAAATTTGAGGTCAGTTAGAGCAACATGAGAAAACATGGTACATTAATGGACCTTAAGTAAACAGACATCATTTGCAGGATAGAAAAGTATGCCTTTATGAATTTATAGCCTATAATGTAGTACACTTTCTATCTGCATAAGATCCGCCCACAGAAATATGTTGCTTAAAAAAAATGATTCAAAATATTAATAAATACTATAATAGCAGATTAATGATACTAAAATAACACGGGTATGAACTGAAAAGTGTAACTGCATTTCATGTCATGTAATTCATTCAGTTTACAAAACATAAACTGTTAAAATGACCATTTATTGAAGTATTTCTCTAAATAATGAAAGAAAGAAAGAAAGAAAGAAAGAAAGAAAGAAAGAAACCTGCAGTACTAGTGACACCAAATGAATTGAAAAATTAAATAATTTCCACACAGGTTTTCCTGTCTGCCATTGGTCAGACAAAACAGATAGTCCCCCCTCCCCAAACTCATGCCATTGGCCGAGCCAGTGTTGCTATGCTGGACTGATTGGTGTGCTCAAACAAACAAAACAGTTTTGATACTGCCACAGAAACACAACGTTTACCTTTTCCAAGGAAAACAAGCTTTCTCTTCATATTAAGTTGGGATGGAAGTTACACACAAAAATGCCACCTTCCTCCTAAACAACTTTACTTTTTGAATTTAAATTTGTACATGTGAAAGTTTAGAAGAGTACAAGCTTGAACAGTTTGGAGTTATCAAGGTCACTGGTCCTCCCTCACTGTGTCTATTTTCATTTGATCAAATTAGAAAAGGACAACCCTGTCCTCTGCGCTGGGGGCAAAGGTGTATCTGTATTAAAACACACAGTAAATTGAATTCACAGTTGATGAAACAAATAGATTTTTTCATATTGAGTGAACTGAAATGAAACGAGATGCCCAGCTCGGGGCAAGAATCTGTCCCATCTTTTAACACTGTGCTCAGCGAGATAATTAATGAATGTTTAGAACACGATCTTTGAGAGAGAAATGCTTTAAAACCTCTCACACCCGCAGGGCCAGATCCTTACCTATTACATGCCAATAAGAAGCTATTTTACATCAGAATGAATCGCAGCGATAGGCTTAAAAAAAAAATATCTGAGCATTGGCCTGTTAAACTCAGAGATTTATCTGGGATCAGACGGCAGTCTACATTAAAGAGACTTTCAGCCATTTTACACCCATTTCCAGAGAACTAAATATATTGAAATATTCCCAGTAGTCTGTAAACCCGCAGCTGGTTAACTAAAAAACTGGAAAGTACTTGTGAAAAATGCAAGTTCTGACTGTTAGACAACTTTTTGGAATTAAGATGGGATAAGATATATTTTGAAATCAAGATACATTTTTTAAAATAAATTTAAATATTTAAATTCCACTAGCCAAATGTTCTTCTTTCTGAAACAATCAGTACTTATTGCAATTGGATGAACAGAAATGGCCGCATTCTCCACGACTTATTTCCGCCTTTTTATCATATTCTAGATGTACCCACTTCTAAACAAGTTAAAGCAAAACAAACACGGATTGGCTGCTTTATATGTCAATTAATATATAATTTCCATGTTCATTTTGATTTCAGTTAAAGTTTTTGTAACTTTGACTAGACATAAAAAGGTCCTCTCTAGGATATAATTTCTTGTTTTGTGTTTTTTCACATTTTGGTTGCACCACTTGACATTGTGGGTTGCACCACATGACTAATTTGTCGGGCAAAACTAATAGGTATTAACAATTATAATACAATTTCAAATAATAACAAATATTTAGTAAAGCAGTTTTGTTATTGTTATCATTAAGTATCATTTAGTATTATCACTATGATAGTATATATTATTATTTTGAACCAGCATTATATATATATATATATATATATATATATATATATACACACACACACTCACACACACACACACACACATTTTGTTTTCTGATTTATTTTTAATTTTAGTTAAATGTTTTATAATATTGTTGTGTTTTACTTCTTTTTTTTCTGTTTTATTCTTTTTTTATTTTTAATTTAAAATATGTCTATTTAGTTGTTATTTATTTTTATTTCAGTTTTGGTATATGTAGTATGTCAACCTTAAATGAAAATTAGAAATACTAGCAAGAAACGGAAATAAAACAAGTTTAAGTGTTTTATATTTGATTTATTTCATTTTCATTAAAGTAACATAAAATATAAAATATGTTTTAAAATATTTTTAGTTTAAGTTATTGAGAACAATACTGATTCATACTCAGAAAGACAAAGGTAGTTGCACTTTGGAAAAGAACTTAAAGTCAGAACTTTAATCAAATAAAATTATTACTTTTATTTCCGCATTCACATTTTATGCAAAAATTCTAAATTCAAAATACAAGTTCCCTTTCATTTTCTGCATAAAAAGTGAATGTGGAAATAAAAATAATAATTTTATTTTAGGGAAAACAGAATACATCCTTTGAAAATGCACATATTATATCACAACATTCTCAATCTTCAAATGAAATATGTATTTTATCCCCTAAATGGGATTGTCTGGATTACAAAATGCCTTTTTGTGTTCATGAATATTTCCATTGACACAAAGAAACTGGCTTCTGTCTTTTTTTGTGCACAAAATCCACTAAAGTGTAAAACCCACTCTTACAGAGACTAGCCTATTAGAAATCAAACATTTCAAACAAACATCTGTGCCAAGATGGCAGCACATACACAACATAAGGCCCATATTTTGCAAATTAGTGACACTTTTCCACTGTTCCTGGTTGTTTTATGCAACAGTACCTAATTTGCCAATTTGCATTTACAAATGGTATGCAATTTTCTCCCATTGGTTCTGCAGTTGTACTGCACACAATGAAGTTAATCGTAATCTAAAATAGGTACTTGAATTGCTGATACTTACTGTTTCCTGTCTACTTTTAAAAATCGTGCTGGAGACAGTTGGGCAGCCAGCGTTTGGCTGAATAGGTGTACAGCAGAACACAATGGCAGTATTCAAGTGAAGAAAAATAGATTGGAAATCAGGACTGATATCTTGGCAGCTCTCAGACATTCTCATGAATAACTAACTCTGCACGTTTAGGCATTAGAAAGATGGCAGGGCTTGCATATAGTCACGGCGGAGAGGTTGGCTTATTTAGCTGCGGGTGGGCGTGGAAAGTGTCGGAGTGGCGCTGAAAGAAACCCAGTATTTACGTGCTGCGTGTCAAGAGTGAGGAATGCCAAACACTGAACCGTTCAATCTGTCATGTGACATCATACGGCTGAAGCGGGCCAAAACTGTACCAGCTTAATTCAGGGAACAAATACACCCAATCTTCAGGGAGGATGATGTAAATTTGACAAATAAAATTTTATTTGAGGGCGTCCTGTTTCCTCTTTCCGTAAAATATTGCAGGTCGAGTTTAATTTTTAAATGGCTTTCTTGAGTTAATACATGTCCTTGGCAGAATAAATGGTGACATTAGTGACAGTCTTAGTGGTTACTTGGTGTTTAATGTGAAATACGAAAAGTAAGAAAAAATATATTTTTTAGACATGATAGAACTTTTTTTTTTTTTAAGAGTGATACATTTAGTGATGCAACATTTATTTATTTTTTTTAATAGTGATACATATACATTATATTTAATATTATTTTATATAAATAAAGCAAATATATTTGATACATTTTGTATTTCATAAACGTTTTATAAACAATTGCCTTTTTTTCTTGCAACTAAAAGCTTATATCTCACAATTCTTTTTTTCTCAGAATTCAGTTTACATCCCACAATTCTTACTTTTTTCTTACAGTATGAGTTTAGATATCATAATTATTTTTTTTTCTTGCAATTAGTTTACATCTCATAATTGTCTTTTTTTCTCATAATTGAAACTTTTTACTCAAAAATTAGTTTACATCTTGCAATTCAGATTTTTCTTGCATTTCAAAGTTTGCATCTTGCAATTTTGTCTTTTTTCTCATAACTGAAAGTTATGATTTTTTTTTCTTGCAAATTAAGTTTTATCATGCAATTCTGATTTTATTTTTGCAATTGCGACTTTTTACTGAAATTTAAGTTTACATCTCACAATTCTGACTTTTTTCTCACAATTGAGAGTTTATTTCTGGCAATTTTGACTTTTTCTTGCAATTATGACATTTTTTCTCGCAAATTCAGTTTATATATCGCAATTCTGACTTTAGTTTTGCAATTGTGACTTTTTACTCAAATTCAAGTTTACATCTCACAATTCTGACTTTTTTCTCACAATTGAATGTTTATTTCTGGCAATTCTGACTTTTTTCTTGCAATTAAAATTATATAAATATTTATATCATACAGGTTAGGATAAATATTAAAATAATAAAATAAAAAGGTAAATTTATCCATCTATCTATCTCTCTATCTATCTATCTATCTATCTATATATATATATATATATATATATATATATATATATATATATATATAATTTATTTATTTATTTATTTATTTCCTTTTTTTCCTTTTTTTTTTTTTCTTCTTCTCAATATTAATGAACATGACACTTCTGATTACAAGTCTGTCCTGTTTGAGGTGACAGGGACAGCATCTGTCCTGAGACCGAATCCAGGAAGTCTGCGGCAATCTAGTGGTGTATATTAGACTAAACAAGGTACCAGGTGATGTTTAAAACACCAGGCAAGGGAAAAAGCACATATAATGCAGTTCAGCCAGCCTGCGGACTGTCACAGCCAGGGTCCACTTTGAAATACCAGGTGCTCACTTGGTGACGCCAGGAATCCTGCATGTTTACATTTCAGCATAGGAGCCAAGAGAAACTCCAGACACCCTTGTTCTGTCGATTGTGAGACCTGCAGCAACGCTACACCTTCCCTAAGGTACTGCAGCGGAGATGACTGAAGACAAAAAGGCCACAATGGCCAAAAAGTGAGTCTGACATCTTTCCCAGCTTTCTGTCTATGACCACACACACTTGACCTCAGCTTGAATCTGAATGACCAAATTGAACTTGTTGCGAAATCTCCATTTGGAAAAATTTTGCTCTTATAAAAAAAATCTAATTATATGGAATTGTACCGCCACATAATATATATATATATATATATATATATATATATATATATATATATATATATGTGTGTATGTATGTATGTATGTATATATAATATTAATAGTGGCTCAGTAATTATCAGTACTTAATAAATGGTAATTAAATTGTAATTATCTCACTTTTTTTTTTTTTTAGAATTGTGAGTTTACATCTTGCAATTCTCCCTTTTTCTCATAATTCTGTCTTTTTTCTTATAATTGAAAGTTTATATCTCACAATTTTTACTTTTTTTTCTTTAGAATTCCGAGTTTATATCTTGCAATTATGACAATGCATATTGCAATGCTCACCTTTTTTTCTTTGAATTCTAAATCTACATATTGTAATTCAGATTTTTTCACACAATTTTAAGTTTACATTTCTCAATTCTTTTTTTTCTCGCAATTGCGACTTTTCACTCAAATATGAGTTAGCGTCTCACAATTCTGACTTTTATTTTGCAAATTGTGTTTACATCTCGCAATTCTGACTTTTTTCTTGCAATTGTGACTTTTTACTCAAATACAAGTTTACATCATGCAATTCCGACTTTTTTCTAGTAACTGAAAGTTTACATCTCGCAATTCTGGCTTTTTTTTTTTTCAAATTCAGTTTATTTCTCACAATTCTGACTTTCTTCTTGCAAACTGAGTATCTTGCAGTTCTGACTTTTTCCTCACAATTGCGACTTTTTACTCAAATACAAGTTTATATCACACAATTCTGACTTTTTTTTTTCTTGTAACTGAAAGTTGACCTTGCAATTCTGTCTTTTTCTTGCAAATTGAGTTTATATCTCACATTTCTGACTTTTTTCTCGCAATTATGACGTTTTACTCAAAGACAAGTTTCCATCACAAAATTCAGATTTTTTCTTGTAACTGAAAGTTTACATTTCGCAATTCTGACTTTTTTCTTGCAAACTTGCTAATTGAGTTCATATCTCACAGTTCTGATTTTCTTCTTGCAAATTGACTTTATCTCGCAATTCTGACCTTTTTCTTGCAACTTGAGTTTATATCTCACAATTCAGACTTTTTTCTCGCAATTGCTACTTTATACTCAATTAAAACTTAAAATCACGGAATTCTGATTTTTTTTCTTGTAACTGAAAGTTTATGTCTTGCAATTCTGCCTTTTTTTCTTGCAAACTAAATTAATATCTCACAAATCTGACTTTTTTCTTGCGATTTCAACATTTTATTCAAATTCAAGTTTACATCTTGCAATTCTGACTTTTCTCTTGCAATTTAAAGTTTAAAATCTGACCTTTTTTTTTTTTTTCTCTCACAATTGAGAGTTTATTTCTGGCAATTCTGACTTTTTCCCACAAGTGCAACTTTTTATTCTGAATTACAAATTTACAGCTTGCAATTGTCACTTTTAAATTTGAATTCTGAACTTACATCTCACAATTCTCACATTTTTCTCACAATTGAGAGTTTATATTTAACAATTCTGAATTTTCTCGCAATTGCTGACTTTTTTTCCCTCCAAAGTCTCATGCACATGCAGAATTCTCAGAAAAAAGAGTCAGAATTGTGAAATGTAAACTGTTTGTGACATTAAAAAGTCAAAATTGCCTTTTTTTTACATGTGGGTATATTTATGAATATCTATATGATGCAGTGCCAAACAATATTTCAGCCCTGTGACAAACAGAATGGACAATAAAGTTATACTTTTTTTTTTTTTAATAAACTTCCATACAATTGTGTGGATATTCTATTGATTGCATTTCACCCATGAAGTTTCTCCAAGAAACCTTAAATGTGCCCACAACTTTAGAGGTGAAACAAACTGTAGTGATATGAAACTTTAATTGAAGTTGTTTTCCGCAGCAATTCCGGGCTTGTGCACTGACAAACGTTGCTTAAGGGCAGTTTTCTATCAGATTTATTATTTCATAGTTCTCCATCAGCTGCGAGCAGTTAATCTTCAGCGTTTGATGGATCGCTATCTGTCTCATTTCCAGCACCTGTAAGATGCACAGAACAGGGCCGGCTCTCTGATTGCCGTCCTGGCAGTGGCGGGGCGGATGTGTGTTTATATGGGTGGGGGTACATGTGGATTACATTCTCTCGCAGGAATCTCAGCTTTTATCTTGGGCTGGAGTTGTGTGTCACAACACGCTCCGGTGAGATTCACAGTGCACATATTCTACAACTGATATGAACCATAGTTTCCATGCTAATCCCTGACTATGAGAGCCAAAAGTCTGCCATTAACATGTGTATGTACGTAACTCACAAAATATACATCCAAGATGGAGTGGCACATCATTTTTCTGGCGAATTGTGGTGTTTAAGATAATAAGTTAATGATAATGTTCTGGTTTGGTGTTTTTTTTTTAAACTTCTATAATCCAACATGATATATAAAGTGTGGTTCCAGCACACATACAACTGAAACATACATTATTAACATACAGACAGCATCCAAACTATAAATATTTTATGTACAATAAATCTGAGATTTTTATGAAGCATGTTAAACTCAGACATAGGTTGATTTTATTGTATTAAATACATGACAGTCGGCATTGATTCTGTTCTGAGTGATTTCTGGTGCTGTATTCTTGTCACGTATGACTTGTTTCAAAGGATTTCATCATTTTACCCAAGACTAAAACTTAAGATGTTAAAATTAATGAAAATTCTGTCATACTTTAATCATTATTTAATCATTTAATTATTATTTTGTTTACCATGGGAAATGGCATATATCTTAAATAAAATAAGAAAGGCTGGACTGCTATAATCAAAACAAAAAAGGGATTTTCAGGGCTTGCAATGTTGGAGGCTGCACTTCAACATAGTAACATTATATTTCAGATATATTTAAAATATATATATTTAAATTGGAAACATTTCACAAACAATTACATTACTAAAAATGCAATAATCCATATGCAATAATAATAATAATAATAATAATAATAATAATAATAATATTATATATATATATATATATATATATATATATATATATATATATATATATATATATAAAATTATTTATTTATTTATTAATTAATTAATTAATTTTTTTGCTCTGTTACAGCAATGCCAATGCCAAGTTGTTGAGAAGTTGGCATGACATTTAGGGATCAAAAATAATTATGTAATAGTAACATATAATTTATACAAATATATTTATGATATAAATATATATGTGATTTATGATTTTAGTTTTTGCTGCTTAATATTTTTTTAAGGATTCTTTAATCAATAGAAAGTTCAAAATAACAGCATTTATTATATAATATATATATATATATATATATATATATATATATATATTTTTTTTTTTTTTTTTTTTTTTTGTAACATCATAAATGTCTTTACTTTCACTTTTGATGCATCATTGCTGAATTAAAGTATGAATTTGTTTTAAAACAGTTCTGAAAATTCAGCTTTGCAATCACAGAAATACATTACATAAAATACATAAAATATATTAATATTTAAAATATATTCAAAGAGAAAACAGTGATTTTAATTTGTAATAATATTTAATAATATTGCATTTTTTTACTATATTTTTGATCAAATAAACACAGTCTTGGAGAGCATAAGAGACTTCTTTCAAAAACATAAAATAAAAATTGTAATGATTCCAAACTTTCCAAATGAAATGAAATGTAAAAATTAAAAACTGGTATCGGGTAAAACACATCAACCAGCATCCAAAACATTTTAAAGCACTGCTTTAGAGTTTTTAGCTTAAGATTTGATTGACTCAATATATCTTCCTGACTGGATTTCTGTCAGTTTGTAGTTTCCTGTTGCCGCGATGAACTTTATCTGCATTTGGGCCGCGTTCATAACCATTGCTCAATTTCTCCAGGTGTTTGCTATGAAACGAACTACAATAAGATTAATGAGGCCCCCAAAACAATCTGACACTTGGAGACAAAGAACAATGATCAAGTGTGGGGATGTTTTGTCATGTCGGGATTTCTCCTTCCTGAACGCGTGCATCAGTCAACAGATTCCAGCGAACATCAGTCAGACGCAGGGCGCTTGGGCCTTTTGGCTCTGCCAAAACATCGCCAACGACTCTGGTTCCCATTACCCGCGAGCTCTCGAGCCGAGAAATATGGGTGGTTTGATCACACGCCGCACAGCCATAGGGGAGCATGTTAGAAGTAGCATGGATCTAATTCGAACCAGACGCACTTGTGGGAAGGTGCATTACAGTAAACACTAAAGAGAGCTTTCCGCAAAAGGTGCAAGAACCATTACGCTGAAAACATTATAAAACATAAAACGAATTAAATGAGAGCTGGGCTTTGATGACAGATGGGCTTTTAATGTCCGTGTTCGTAATGGACTTTTCTGGATGAAGAACTTATCAACTTCCTTGACCTTGGGATCACCTCAATCCCGTAATAAGCGAGTGATCGTATCCGCGGTGCATTTGGAAATGAAAGTGAATTCCCTCTTGCCCCCGAACGCCCCGCTTCCTCTCAGGCTTTAGAGGCTGTGTTGACATTGACCTATAGTGATCGACTCTTAATGGCCGCTGCTGCTGTATGGGTAATACGGCAAGACGGTACTCGTTTAGAGGAATATGTACGAGAGGTCAGAGGTCAAATAGGAGAGGAGGAATGAGATGGAAGGGACGTCACTTTGTATTTACATTTGGATTAGACTCTTTATGCAATATTGGTGGTGTCTGAGTGGCTATTTGTCATTGACTTATCAAGATGGGAGACATTTACCATCACATCATAAAGATGTTTGCCATTATAAACAGCATATGCCACTTTGTATATATATATATATATATATATATATATATATATATATATATACATACATATATTACTATGAATAAACATGTAATGAGTAATTTTTAAAAAATGAATGTACTTTATAAGTATATATCGGGTACATTTAGTTGTCTATAATCATATATATGTCTCGGCCACTGTGTAAATTACCAATAAATCAAAAGTTATTATTATTATTATTATTATTATTATTATTATTATTATTATTATTATTATTATTATGTGTAGTAATAATAATAATAATAATAATAATAATAATAATAATAATAATAATAATAATACTAGTAGTAGTAGTAGTAGTATAAGGAATTAAATAATAATTGGTAATTGGTAATTAAATAATACATGTACGTAATTTGTTTTTGTTCTATAATCATATACATTACATTACAATACATTACATTAAATATTTGATGTAAATTAACATATAAATGCACCTTAAATGGTCTAATATATTGTATTATTATTAATTATCATATTACTATTATTATTATTATTATTATTATTATTATTATTATTATTACCATACATTTAGGATAAATTTAAATATTAATCAATAAATAACATAAATATGTGTGTTATTTATATATAACTATATAGTGTTACACTTTCTTTTAAGGTGTCCTTGTTACAGTGTAATTATACATTTAAGTACTGAGTAATATTAATTAACTACATGTCCTTTCTGTATGCTTAGGGTTAGGATTAGGGTTACTTGCATGTAATTATGCATGATTTATTGGTATTATAATAGTAAGTACATGTAACGTGCAACAAGGACACCTTAAAAGAAAGTGTTACTCTACATAAATATATAACAAAACATGATGTCATGTATTCATATTGTAAATGTACAGTATGATATTATGAGTTAGACATGACTTTCTGTGTGACCTTTGGCACTAATCAGAAACCTGAATGCAGGCGTTCAGTTCTGGGAACTGTATCATTGTTGTCTGTTGGCACAGCCGGCTCTCTGTGGCACAGCAATTATGTTTTGTTCTGTGAGACAATACATTTCCAAAACCCTGTACTTAAAGTGGGTGAAACCTGTCAGCCAGCATTTCACGCTCATGCCCTTACGCACATGAGTCCATACATGTCAGGTATGTGTGTGTGTGTGTGTTTGTGTGTGATGGAGAGATCAGTACAGTACACAGATTAGGCTGTTTGAAGTGCAGAGCTATGGGAAGAAGGTAACTGAAGGCAGTGATAAAGAGAAGGGGAGGCTTTCTGTAGGTGTCAGGACATCAATTAACAGTTCCCCTCTAACGACGACATAAATTACATTTCTACATACAGTAACCCACAAACAGGCACCTCACACTTCACAGTCTTTGTTTAAAACTGCTACTACTAGATTTGAGAACACATTTCAGCATCCAAACTCATTCATTTAGATGATTTTGTGCAAATGGCAATAATAAAGTGTCCAGAGCTGCTTTACAATGCATTGAAAATACAAACATAATCTAGTTCTCCCACAATATTTTCTGTCATTGTGTCATATTAATAAAACATTTGTTTGTATCTAGTAATTTTAAGAAATTTGTAATAATAATAATAATAATAATAATAATAATTAAACAGATTTTCTTTTTTATCCTTCCCATATACACTTAGAACATATTTTAACAACCAAAGCAATTTATTTCAGCAATTTCAGACAAATGAGAAGAAAAGAATAATAAAATAAAAATAAATAAATAAAAATAATAATAAGTGGCTATAGGTGGCTACAGTGTATTGAAAATAAGAACGTCAACTCAGTGCTCATGCATAAAGCAAATTTTATTTATTTATTTTTTTCACACAATAACAGTCTTTGCACACTAAGTCTGAAATTTTCATTCTAAATTATCGCACGTTAAAAAATAAATACGACCACACGTTGTGTCAATCACTTTTACACACTGCCTCTGAAACTTTTGTCCGTCATAAAAAAAAAAAAAAAAAAAAAAAAAAAAAAATCGGATCGGCTTACATTTTCAGCATTTTTCACAGCTGTAGCAAGCATTTTGACTCAGTATGCAAGGTTTCTGTGTGTGGTGAGTACACAAAAAAAAAAAAAAAAATATTTGGACTCAGTGTGCAAAGGTATTAATTCTGTCATTTTTTACCTTATTAGTAATAAAATATTTTGCATATAATAACAGAAATATTATTTACACAATAATGAATTAATAAAGATAGATTAAATAATATTTTAGTTTTAACAGATTTTTTTTTTTTTTTTTGTATACGGAATTAAATTGATATTAAAAGTGTTGAAAAACTGCAAATAATTTCAAGTTGTAACTTCTGCACGGCTTTGATTTTACTTACATTTTTAAACTTCAGTTAAACAACTTTTTTTTTTTTCTTTTTGAGGTGATTTTTTTTAATCCTACACCCCAGCCACTGGCATTAATTAATTCCTGGTTTGAGTCCAACATGTTTAATGAGTCAATGCAAAGCCCAATTTTCCAGCCCAGAACCATCTTTTCTTGTCTTCCTTTGAACCTTGCAGAATTCTGCCAAAAGTGGGCACTAACTTAAGTACCATTGTCCCGACGGTGGACAAGGGGTGTATGTCTCACAGCCTGCAGTTCATCTACACATTTTCACTGCATATACCCAGAAGAAAACAATATGCTCATACCCATATTGCTTTAGCGCTAGTGTTTGTTAGTCCAGCATCAAAGCTAGCGGCGGCGCTGGGCAGACAGGCTAGTAGTGGAAGGGGATCGGGTGTAAGTTTGAAAAATTTCCATTTGTCCACATGGCAATAAAATGTCTGCCACTTTACTTATTGAGTTTGTAATGAATTCCAGGTGCGTAGTCAGTTTTTTCAAGGCACTCCGTGGACATTCAACAAAAAGAATGTTTAAAGAAATCTCACTGTTAGACAAAAACAGACATTTCAGCTATTATAAAATACGCAGAATACTTATTACCATTCATATGGACAATAAAACAGAAAAAGTTCTCAATGAAATCTAGAATTCAAATAACATTTAACCTTTAAAAACAGTTCACATATAATGCCAAATAACCAAGCAATAAAAGTTTTGCAAAACAACACAGAACCTAAAGGCAATGAGCCAATCGCTCTATTAACTTGAATTTTCCATTCATGCAAAATAGACCCCAGAGTTTTGGTCAGGGTTTTAGCTCGACCTCATATTTATGGCTTCACACACATACTTTTTTTACTTTAACAAACATTCGTATTAGAAGACTTCCTCAGTGTGCGGCTAATCCCTGTTCTCATGACCCAACCCTCTTTCAGATCGCACATATGATTTCATTAAAACACAAGACTGCCTACACAATAAATCAAATCTCACTTGTGTCTTTATACAAAAGCAGCTCTATAAATAATAAATATATGAAAGAAATGTGGAATTGCAATTCCGTTGCACTTAGACTCACTCACTTGTGTATTTTGTGCTTTGTTGCAGTATTTAACTGGTCTTTTATTGTTAAAATAGGAAAGAAAATATGAAAATAGATAATAAAAAGTTGAACTCTAGTGCAACATTCTATTTAAAATATTTATGTTTTTATATATAATTTGGTTTAGTAAATAAAATAAAAATGATGCAGCTCTAGGTTAAGTAATTTATGACTTCAGTATAACTTTGAAGACAAAACGATAATGGATATTGATGCAGCTATATAAACACAACATTGTGCCAAACTCCTGAAGCGCTTGGCCTCTCAAGCACAGCTAAAATATCTCAATTTGATCTCGAAATACTTTTGCTGTTATTGGCAATCAGCATTCAGCTAAAACTAAATTGAACTTTTGATGTGAATCAAGGCTCTATACTGGGTCCTTTTATATTTAGCCTTTATTTATACCTCAAAACATTATCTTCTAATATTCTCTTGAGAAGCACATATTATACTGTTGTTACACTTAAGACACACTGCTACAAATTTCTAGATCATTCTCTATTTATCCACACACTGTATATATTTCAATGTATCGAGAGCATTAATCATAGATGTCACAAAACATCCAGCTAAACAAGGGAATAAAAGAAGTCCAGAAAGAGAAACTGAAACCTCTGTATCACACTCATTTAAAAACAGCAATGTATTGTAAGAATTACATCAGAAAAGCTTTTTATCATTTTAAAATCAATGTCAAAGTGCATTGTCTCAGTTCCACTCATAAACACACAGATATCGATGCATGCCTTCATTACTAGCAGACTGAACAACAGTGCTCCCCCGTACAGTTCCCCCAACAAAAGACTAGACCATGAATTATCTGAACTGCTGCAGCTCAAAAACCAGAACGAGAGCATTCATTATCATTGTATCGTTACTTCATTGACTTCAGAGAAATTATAGAATCCCTCAATTCACTTTCACCCTATATAAATGTATACACCTTCAATAGTCTGCATGTAAACTAAATATATAGTCTCCTTTATTGCCTCCTTTTTGTTTAACTTGTTTTGTTTATGCAAAACATTTGTGCATCGACAATTAATGCTATTTATTTGTTAAACTTACTTTTTTTGGAAGTCAGAAAAAGTGTTTCTTGTCTTGTACACAACATACAAGCAACTACTGTATATATAACTTACATTTATGAAATCGAGGCACTTGCTTAAAGGTTGTTTGCTAAACTAACATTGAAGATAAATAAATTACATTTAAATTAAATAAAACAAGGGATGAGTGAATAGATTTATGGTCATTTTAAACCTATGCAACATTTATCATGTGTAATGCCTAAAACTTAAATCCACAGTAACAAAGCAAGTAACTACACATTCAGTAGTAGTAATAATAATAATAATAATAATAATAATAATTTTAAATATTACTACTGCATTTTACTCTTTCGCAATTTTACAAAGTGCAATAAAGAAAACAATACTTTTAAGAAAGAAACCGTTTAGTTTGAATACAGTTTCTATATTTAAAGGAGGCCTCTAAATTGTCATCTACTACTTTTACCAAAAGTTAGAAAAGGCAGAGAGAAAAAGCGATGGGATTCGAGTGTGTGAAAAAAGAGCAAAAGCAAGATGAAAAGAATTTTGATGAGTAGATCCGCTTCCAAAAGCATAGCATATGGCCACTTCATGTAGAACACGTTTTAACAGTAAGTTTAGTGTCATATCAGAAATTATAACACGATGAAGAATGATCAGCCAGGTCAACGTGGCACATCTGAAGCGTTTAGCCAAACCTTTAACAATTCCCTCCTGCTTTCGGCTCCAAAAGCGGCGTCCGTAATTCAGGAACTCCAGCCTACTATGAATAATAATAAAATATCACTGTGATTATTTACTGTTATGCGTGCAAGTATTGAGCATCACAAATGAGCAAGTTTTACTTATACTGTGCAGTAGCCTACTTTGTGATAAATCTCGCAATTAAGCTTACGTATTTTTACTGTAGTAAAAGTGCTACTCTAATAATTATTAAAATAATATGCGTGTGCACATTGTAACATAAAATGTTTCCAAAACAACATATACATTAGGTTTGCTCGTTTCCACGAGAGTTTGAAGACATGCAAGCTTCTAAACCCGCGGAGCGGCGCTCTCACCCTGCCAACTGCGCCAGATCCTCTAGGGGCGGAGCCAGCAGAATGACTGACAGCTGATCATGAGCGTAAACTCCTCCCCCCACCGCCTTTCTCTCTCCCTCTTTCACTCTTTCCTTGAATTCAGAGCAGCCGATCTTCATTCCAGTGCACATGGAAAGGCAGAGGAGCAGGAACGGTCAGCGCTCGGAAGGTGAAACGCGCTCAGGGATTTTACGCGTAAAACCGCTATAAGGTGATTTTTTTTTTTCTTTTTTTTTTTTTTCTTTTTTTTTTTACGGGAAGCGCTTTATTATTGGACTACAACAAAATGCTATTTGAGGAGGAATGGACATTTAACCAACTGTTCTCCGTTTAGGGATTTCACTGTGCAACATCTATAAACGGACACACATGTTCTCCACTGATGAAAAATAAGCTGGAAGGAGCGTTTACCCGTGGATGAGTTTTAAAGCTCTTTCAGCGCTGCTTTAGATATTTTTGCACGTTGGATTACATAAACACTGCTGAAATTGCGGTTTATGGAAACAGAGCTGAGAAGAAGACAGCTGAAGTTGGAGAAGAGGGTCTCTGAAGCTGGACTGAGGGTCTGAAGGATTTTACAATCTCCTCCTGGAGCTCCACTTTCATGTCCGAAGTCTCTGGTTTATGACAATGGATTATTTGCTGTTTTTATGCGGCTTTTTGCTGCCTCTGTCCTCGGCTGTTGAAGGTAAGATTGCCTATTCTCTCTCTCTCTCTCTCTCTCTCTCTCTCTCTCTCTCTCAATGCTTCTCAACCCAAACTAGAGTCTGGGAGGCAAGTCACGGGTCGATACTATTGATGCGCGTCTATAGTTGCGCCTCGGACTCCGTAAATAATAACCGGGTTTTAAGGTTTTAGTTTTATGCATTTTAATTAACGCAGAAACACGCGCCCGGTTCGATGCTTTCTTGGGGAACTGATCTGGTCATTGAATGACACCAGTACACATACAATTAGACTCCAGAACTTCTCCCTCCTAATTGTTGTTTATTTTCTTTCACCAAGACAATAGTTTCTGTGTTTCGTAAAGGAAATATCTCTACAGGGAGTCCCACTTCAACAGTCTCTCTGTCAGTCAAGACGCAAATTTTATTTGCTCCTTTGTATAGAGTTTGCTCGCATGTTGTGAATCAATTATGGCCTTTTTGGCGTACGTGTTCCTTTTAATCACAATTATGATTCGTTTATTTCATAATGACTGAGATCGGTAGTTTAGTTGGCTTTTGATTCAATTAATTCTTCGAAGTCTGGACCCCCATTAGACTGGGGGACCTTTTGACACCAGTAAAGATGAAAATGAGTGGGCGCTTAATAGATTTTCAGGGAGAACAACGATGTCGATTTATTTATTTCTTTATTGGTATTTTTAACCGTGCAGTTGGCGACAAGCATGAAATCGTGAACACTTGCTTATTGTACTGCTGCTCAGACTTGTCTATTGTGAGTCTACTAGTGAAATTCTTTAAAACAGCACTTATTATTTAATAAAACTGGTATTTTGATACTATTATTAGCGATATTGCCAGATATAACTACAGCCTATTTAGCCAAAATTAATCTGAAAAGATGAAAAAGCTTGCCTTAGCCTACATTTTACTCCTCAGTGTTAGATTATTGCTATCTACACACTAAATGAGAGGATATATTGGTTCACTTATTTATTTTATTTTTATTGGAATGTTTTAATGAGTGAAGTGGACGGATGTTGAATGCGGGAAGTTGTTTGGAGTTCATACGGGTTGTTTAGTTATATTTATTTGTTCTTTTTTCCCTCACTCCCTTTTTCCCACCGTGGCGTATATTTATATATTAGCTTTGTAAAAGTTATTTAAATAAACTTCGGTAAGTGATTTATAGTCTTGTCCGATAACATATCATACAAAAAGAGTCAATGTTTATATGAAAGTCAAACGGGCCTCGATTTCTAGCCCATATTGTCTGATAAATTGTTTTACTCGTTTAGATCGAAAATAAAGCAGAATATTAACTGCCGTTAATTGTTGTCAAGTATCATAATTATAATTTTTAATGAAAAGCATAATTTAACAATGAAATAGTTGCACGTGATAACAATGGATAACTTAATCAGCGACTCAAGTGATTTAATATATTGTTTAAGGTTGAAAGTACGACTCATCTTATGTGTCCGTTTATACTGATAGATTTTGCGAAGTGTATACGAATTTAATTTATTCGTCTAGTGTTTTCGCTGACAACATTCACGCCATATTCTTGGTCACTGGAGATTTTCCCTCCGCAAGAGCTCACTGAATTAAAAAAAAAAAAAAAAAAAAAAAAATCCAACATGCATTAAAATATGATTTTTAATGCATTTCTGATTTCTCCTGTAGCCTATCTATAGTATTAGTTACGCGTCACTCCCTGTTTGAATCTGAAATCACAAGCGTTTTAGTATCCAAGTCTTTCTCTCTTCTTGTCCAATTAGTCAAAGGCCTGTTTTTAATTCTCACTACCCTACTGCACTTATTATTTAGCACATAAGTACGTGATAAACATATTTTGTCCTGTATACTTATTCTGCGGTAACTACAGTAATTTAAGGCATATATCTCATCGGAGATGTGGTAAAAGAGGCCTTCTCAGTATAACGCGAGAACGGTGGAAGTATATGTAGACCATTTGGCCTCATAAATCAACGTGTTAAAATACTGACCTTACTCTTGTTTATTTTTTCCCTCACATATACTGTATTTACAGTATATTAGTCGTTAAAAGCAAGCGTCCTGCGCCTGTAGGAACATTTTCTGCTTTTTCTGCCCTCTTCATGTGCCACTGAAGTGGTAATTCAAAGGTAAACGCAGTTAACGCAGACATAGCCCTTACTGACGAAATAACAGACTCATTTTGGGGAGTAAACAGCATTAACATGAGAAACAAGAGAATAATTACAGGGCACATTCACTGCAGAAGAGCCGTAACGTGAGCTTGAAGAAAGGCCTGAACGCGCAGCGTAAGCAAAACTTGTATTTTTAGAAAAAGGTTCAATTCACTCTCACGTGTGAAGTTTTGAGAAGCTGACATGTTATATCCAGGATGTGTCTATTTTATTTAAGCCATTTTGCCATTTTGCAATTGACTGAGAGGCTGAATGGAATGTTTTCACTTTTAATAACCATTTATCAAAGCGCAGGACAGGCACGTTTAAAATGGAACTGCTGATGGCAAACAATAAATGATGAAAAACGTAAAAGAAATAGTGACAGTCACATCGCATGAATTGTAGCCTATTTTAAATTTAAAAACCATATACATTTTAGACTAAAATCTTGTTTTTGATGACAATAATTTATAGACTACATCGCTATTAGCTATTATCCCGCTGCTATTACTTTAATAGCATGCAAATATAACAGAAAGTAATAATACTAATAATAATGAATTTTATTATTATTATTATTATTATTATTATTATTATTATTATGACAGCTGTTGAGCGCAGCATCCGAATTCTGCAATCGATGTAAAATCTGCGGTCAAAATGTTTAAAAAGAGGTCAAAGCATTGATCTGTTCTTCACACTATACACACGGCCTACACTCAGCTGAGATCCTCTTTTCACAACTTATTCAATTACAGAAAAGCCATTTTAAACTAAACACGAACACAGTTCGGTCTAGTAAAGTAAACAAACAAAGTAATATTTTTGCTAAACTGCGTTCGCCGCTAATTTAAAATAAAAACGCGAGTTTGCATAATATGTATGGATATAAATAGATGTATTGCATCTATCAATTGATCTAAAATATTTAAAAATCACATACATTTCTTGGCCTCCCTTATCTACTGTATCTATAAATGTAACCAAATAGTCAAAATTGGAGAGGCCTAAATTTAAAAGTTTGAGAAAACCCCATTCTGATTATTGGGTGGGACTTGTTTCCCTGTTTCTGATGGTGGGCCTGCATTTAATGTATGCACCACAGAACTTGAGTGTGCAGCCTTGTATTAATTCCTTTAGTGTAGTATATTTAATTGCTCATTCATTTATTTTCATAGATATTCTATTTATGGCATAATTATTTTTGTTATTATATAAGTCTTGAGTGAGAGCCATTGAAAGGTCATATGTTAAACAGAGGATAGGGTGACCAGATGTCCGCTGGCTTTGTTTCAGACTCTCGTAAGGATCTCAAAGGGGTCTCGGACTCGGGCTTAAAGATGCTATGAAAACCAGGCAGAATCACGAGTGGCTTACTGTGGTGGTCCGCTTAAGCTTGCGCCGCTAGCCTATAAACATTAGTGCTGATAACCTTTTGTATGCAGGAATGCTTTGGCTGTAAAATCTGACGGCGTTCTGAGCCCAACGTGGAACAATAACTTGCGCTGAAGGCCAGTATTTAACCAAGTGCTCTGTTAATTGATGAAGAAGTGGACTGGACGCTGACTGGAATGTAGAATTCGCTCCTTTTGGAGTGTCCACTCAAAAGGGCCATCCTGGCAGCTGACGCAAAGGCCTTTACAGAAAAATAGGTCTTTGACACTCACGACAGTGTGAGGAGAGAATGTGTCTGGGCCTGAACACTGCCAAAATCCCCCCGGTGCTGTCTGTAGCTACTGAAGCGGAATGAGAGAGAGAAATCGAGGCAGAAAGAAAGAGGGATTGAGAGAAAAAGAGACATCGGAGCTTGGTTTCTATCTTCAGTTGGTCAGGAGCGAGATGGGTGGCGCTGGCAGGGAATATATCTGCTACCAAAACTCCCATTGAAAAGGGGGGCGGCAGCGCAGAATACCCAAACAAAGTCACATGATGACAGGCACAATAAATTTTTCTTTCCATCTGAATGGTTTTCCCTCTCCAACTCAACCACAGGGATTTTTAAAAGTTTTAAAATTTTGGAGTCGGACTCCTTGCGTGCATTGGTTCAGTGAATTTACAGTCAGAGCCAATTTGATCAGAAAAAACACAGCGGAGAGTTTTCCCTGCCCAGAAACTACTTTTTTAAACGCTTCTGAAATTTGTCACATTCGTGCACCGTCTTTGACTGTTATAAGATGTGTTTTATGGACACTTGAGGATCGTACGTCTATAAAATCTAAAACTGGCAGTGTTTTGTGACATGGTGGCTGTGTAAACTCTAACAATTTGCTTCAATTTCAAACCACCAGATAAAAGCAGCTCTATGCGTGTAGTATACAAATGTGTGAATATGAGCTCTAACCATGCAGATGACATGATCGGACACACACACATATAGTCTGCTATACTCCTGAAAAATGACTAACACATTTTTACAAGAATGCCATAGCCATTACTCTATAGTGAAGCCGTTCGGCAAGTAGGAGTTTGGAAAAGCTTCCAGACTTTTTGCTGCAGTGTGTTTGATCCTTTGCTGGACAATGTTTATGATCTTTAAACCAGTCCGGCCTGCTCTGCTGATAAAGCAGAAGAGTTCTTTGATAATAATGAAAGAGATGTAGCTTTTAAACCCAAAAGCTTGTATTAAGTGTTAGTGAATTGACAAAGTCCAACACAGAGGTAAAAAAGTAACTTGTAGATAGATACTGTGCTAGTTCTCAACCCTAGTTCAATTGGGGGAATGTGTGATGTTAGAAGCTCTGCAGGAAATGGCTAATGCTAACGCTAGGTGCAAATGTCTGCTTTGATTAGCGATACGGGCATGTGCGAACAGGGTGGGGGGTGTTAGGGCTAATGATGGCTTCTAAACTCCACGCTGCGAATCGGACCAGGCCTCTAGATGGTTAAAACATGCTCCTAATCTCCACATCAAACACCGAGAGTCCCACGCAGGGGCCCAAAAGCACACTGGCCCTTTACCCTCTCTGTTAAATCTAGACTCGAATTTGCACTTTTGAGCCATGCTTTTCAATTACACATCTGTGGACTTTCTTAGCCATTCATTTTGTTAATGTGTGTATCGACAGAAATGAGTTCTGACTGGTTTAATTTTTGCATTTGGGAATATCTGAGGAAGAGGAAAAGGCTGGAATCTTTCAGTGTTGTGATTTATAGATTTCATGCTTCTGTAAAAATACAAGAGTTACTACAATTACTATTCTTACTGTAAAAGAATTGTAAATTAAAATGGTGCATTCTTTAAATATTGCAAAAAGCTTACAGAATATTTTTCAGTCTTTAATAAGAGTCTATTTTTACAACAATAACTGCAATAACTATATTGGTGGTTACACTTTCTTTTACAGTGTACTTGTTACAGTGTAATTACACATTTAAGTACTGAGAAATATTAATTAACTACATGTACTTACTATCTGGTTAGGATTGGGATGAGGTTTTGGTTTGTTTATTTTTATTTCTATAATAAGTACATGTAACAAGGACACGGTAAAATAAAGCGCTACCAACTATTTTTTACCGTGGTTCGCTTGAGTAAGCGTAATTTGTTTTAGCCGACAACACAAAATGAACTTGTGTTAGACAGGAATTCTTTTAATGCTTACGTGATCTGACACCTCTCCATCTGGTGTTCGAGGTGAGAGCAATGGCACTTTGGAAAGGTGTAAATGCAGGTACTTGTGAAAAAGTATGTGTCATAAAAGTCCCTGAAGGCATTGCAAGTCTGTCTGTTGTAGCTGTAGTGCAAGTGTTTTGAAATTCAGCTTGCTGGAAGTGGATCAGACGATTCATGTAGATGCTAAGCAAGTGCCACGTATGCATGTGCCACACTTTTATTGGTAGAATTCCTTTAAGACGTTGATGACAATCTCACTGTCCAGATAACATTTTTGTTTGAATACCATGCATGTTTGAGTTAAGATGTTCTATGTAATTTATTAGTGACTTTGCTTCTGTAAGTATAAGCATAAATGCTTTCTCTCTGTTGCTATAACACCACATCCAGTTTCAGCAGGGTCACCATCCACATCCAATCAGGGATTCTGAATGATTCTTTGTGACTGATTCATTTATGGCTTGTTGTCAGGCTTGATCGATCACACTTCCTCCTCACTTAGCCTTCCTGGCAACTGCCCTTTCGAAATGTGCCAAGCCTTCTAGAGCCTCTCATTACCAGCTTTTTAAGAGTGACAGGATAGAAGATCCAATGAGTTAGAAGATAGTATCTGTCCAGCGATCTTCCCATCAACTTCCTGTGTAGCTGGCATAGACCAGAGCTGCCATGGAAAAAGGGCGCTCGTCACATCTCAAGAGCAACCCTGGAGATGAAATGACATGTTTCTGCAGCGACCTCAGAACTGCCCTTTTCCAGTCGTGTCCCAAGTCTAGAGGAGATTAGAAGCATTAGATATAAGGCAGGCAATCGTGCTCCTGGCGATCTACTTTTCTATTGAACCCTTAACTATACACCCAGCACCTGAACTAGATAATCAAAGTTTTGGGTGTTGATTTAAAAAGAAATACAGTTGATTTAAAAAGAAATACATCTACTGAAGGTAGATCTCCAAGAGGAGGACTGAATACCTCTTGATATAAGGTAAGCCGCGCACCCCCCAAGTCACTCGCGAGCCGCTACGAGTGGCTTATCTGTTATTAAAGTGCCCTCAACCTGAACAGGGGAGATGAGGACATCGGCGAACAAAGGGACAGAGAAAGACTGAGAGAATTGTCTGGTATCCAAAAGGCACTTGGTACAGTATTGGTTGAGCAGTTCATCTGAAAAGGTGCTGAGAGGAGAGACAATGGAAATACACTGGAGCTGGTCAGATGGGGTTATGAATGCAGTGGGAATTGAGGCAGAGCTCAGGACAGCGAGAGCAGGGAGTTTTCATCTTCTGTCTTGGACAGCTGCCACGGATCTATCTCTGCATCTTAAATTTGACTTGCTCGGCCTATCTATGCCTGAGAGGAGATCATTGTTTCTGCCTTTTTTCTCTGTCAGTCTTTCCACCTATCACTCTCTTTTTTGGAGCTAGTCTAATAAACTCTTGATGGGCAAGGGATATGCAAGGGTTTTTAATGAATCTGAAAAGCCGTCGAGCATCAATCAGTGACGGCCTTGAGCCTCCACCTGACAGCGGGAAAGTAGAAAAGAAGGTTACAGGCTGCATACAGAATGAAGCAACTCTCGAGGCAGGAAAAATAGCTTTCCAGTGTAGCAGACAGATGTTATATCTTATGTCGCAACAGTTGGTGGCTTGAAACTGTCACTCTTTCATTGGTATACTCATTTGTAAAGCTGCGACACCATCTAGATGCATGTCGACTGTAAAAGGGATGACAACCTGGTGAAAACCCAGTGTGGGAAGTTCAGAGGCCTCTCCCCCCAACAGGTGGGCTTTATCCAGATAGTGAGGCTAAAGACAATGCATCTCTGTTTACTGTTCCCTGTTCCACGTGCCTGTCACTTGTTTTCTACACTTTCCCACCATCTTTTTACAGCCCTCCCTCTTCCCTGTTCCCCCTGGGCACCTTATGTGGCCGTTTCTTATCAGGGAGATAATTCTAATTGTGGCATTATTTTCCCTATCTGTTATCTCACCCCTTTCTGTGATATCAGAATCCCAGAACAGGTCTAGAAGCTTGGGGACAGGGCCTATTTACCCACCTTTGTTGTATCCAGTCATTGATCAGATTTGTGACTGTGTGTGTGTGTGTGTGTGTTCTTACAACTCTATCCTGTCACAGTATCCTATGGGAGCTAAGTGGTATGTCTATAAGCAATGTAAGTCAAGCTCTTGCGGAAAAGATTTGACAAGTTCAGTCTCTTGATACTTCATTGCCCATGGCTTTTAAGAAAATCTCAGCACAGGTTCCCAGTCTTGACATCTTATGTGAAATAATGAAGGTGCGAGAGACCCAAACCATCGTCATCCCATACACGGCGTGGAAGAGAGTCAAGTAGAGGTCTCTAACTAAGAACAGGAGCAAAATCAGCATGCTACCATGATGCAAAGTCTTGTGGGGTATGAGAGCAAGCATATTGACGTGAAATGGAGCTGGCACTAGAAACAAATTAAAGTATCCCACTGCCAGATGGGGTTGGTGAACTGAGGGGCCATATTTGTATCGTGGGTGTGAGACGCACCACAGTGAAACAGCTTCATTGCCACCATTGTGTCCTTTGGGAAATGACCTAAAAGAATGGTGATGATTAGCAATTCAATTTAGCTGGCCATCAGTCAATATGGCAGGCCAAGAGGAGATGGTTGTTGATTCTGCTTTGCCATCAAAATAGGTGGCGATCAAAATGTCCAGGGACTAGATTTCCCTTCCTGGGTTAATTAAGCAAGCAGTTTGTCACTGCTCTTACTTATTCATAAATCTTTCCTTCAGTTTGAGACAGCTTGGTCTGAAGGAGCTAGCTAAGTAGGAAAGCACTTAAGAGTAATCTATAGAGTTCAACACTGGGCGCAGCTTTGCGCCTTGTGAATTAATCAAGACACTGCAGTGGTGTTATAAACACAAAGACATTTACGTATATCTAGAGATTTTTCTTTTAGCTTAAGCGTTTTTGCCATTTTATTGATTCAGAACAGAAAATGAGCCATGATTTTATGTGTTGTACAATGTTTGCTAACTGCGATGTCACCGCAGCAACTAGAAATGTCCAATCATCCATCCATGCATCCATCCATTCTTCAAACCACTTATACGTAGAGAGCGGGGATGCTGGAGCCTATCCCAGTGTCTCGGGCCAAAGGCAGGGCACCACCCTGGACAGATGGTCAGTCACAGAGCGAGCAACTTGTTTGTTTAAAAGTTTGAGTTTTCCGGAATGCAGAAATGGTTGGAAAATACATATCCTACCACACTAGATTTCTGAAAACCAAATCCCATGTGGGCAAAACATTCACCGTCAGCACACTATCAACATGTTTTTTATTAAAGGATGCTATCTGTTGGCTATCTGTTTTCTGTTTTCATAGCTTGTCCTCAGGTTATGAAGTTCAGGCTCAGGGAAGCATGTCCGTTCATGCACCACTCGTAAGTACAGGGTTGTCACCAGTAAAAATGGTCAGTCGTCCAGTGATGGAGCTCCTGTACAGCTGACTTGTTCCTATGAGTAATCTATGCTAAGGTTCAGTACACACCCTGTGGTTCTTTTGATGAGCGCTTCCATGTCAAACTCATCCTGCTTTGAGACCACCAAGAGATGTAGCGTACCTGAAATGCATAAGTTCTTGTGTAGGTTCCAGGCAGTCAAGGTGTGGTTAGCAGGTCTGTAATTAGAGTTGAGGCCACCGAGTCTTCATGACGGCATGTCTATCTTTGTGTGTGTGCTGGATTTAGTGGATCTATGTGTGTGTGTTCAAATGTGCGAAAGAGAACAACAGCAGAAAATTCCCAGACTTCTCATTATCTCGATACCTGTCAATTGCATCTCTTAGCACCTGTACTTCCTAAATTGAAGGGCGTTCTCACATAAAATTCTCTTCCCCGGTCGTCGCCTTCGCCTTCTGTGTTTCTCAGGCACTTCACATTACCGCAGCGCTTGTACATTTATACCACAATACAGAGATTTTATTGGTTCAGTGTAGACACCGTTAAAGCCACCGTGTTTGATTTATCAGTCAATGATTGACTCTAGATTGCTATAACCTTCCATGTCACCTGCACTACAAACAGACACCCAGCAGCAGTCCTGCATTTCTCATCTCTGGTACACTGTTCCTGTTTATTCAGCTCTGTTATCGCATGTGTCCACTTCCCTTAGTTCTTCCATCAGCGTCTTCACTGTGTCATTTTAGTGCCATGTCTCCAGATACGCCCACATTCAGACTTTATAGATTTGATTATTATTCAGATTATGAGTGGGAAGTGTTTTATAACCCAATATGGGCCTAAAAGTGTTTTAGATATTACATAACCACATAGTGAAAGTATATATTGGAATAAAAAATGAGACCCATCTCATGTCTAACTCAGACCTCCCTCCATCCTTCCCTCCCTCCCTCAGCCTTCTCACCAGGCCCTCTGCTGAGACCCATAAATCAATGGAGCTCAGTAGCCTGTCGGGAGTTTACCGTCTGTGGGGGGTATTGGTGGCCCAGGCTCCCCAGCCGCTGGCTTTAGTTACACATCAATGAAGAGTGAATAATACATTAGTCAGTCCCTGACAGTACAGTTCTAGGCGGACAGGCAGACGGAGCCTCCCCTGGCCCTTCATCAGCGCAACTGTGCCATAATCAGCCTCTGGAGATATACCTCTTAGTTTTGGCCTACCTCTCTTCCACCTGATTTACTTACTGTGTATGCAAATATTATGGTGTTTAAACACCCGCTCTGGGGGTTAAAGGGACAGTTCTCCCAAAAATAAAAACCCTCATGTTCATCCATTCCAAATCATTGTTAGGATGATCTGTTCAGTCTATCTTTATAGAATATGGAGTGCAGATGGCAGTGTATGGAAGGTAATAAATGCAAATAAATTTCACCATTCCTTTCGTTGAGGCCAGGAGCTGCAAGTGACACCCATAAAGTCTAGGTTAATGATTTGAAGCGGGCAGGAAGTATTGCAACTGACCTAGGTCGAACAGCAGGAACTGTGGAGATGGATTGTTGTGGCATAAACTGTCCCAATACTGTAGCCTTCTCAGCGCAGTTGCACAGTGTACTGATTTATATCTGGAGGTTTTCAAGTTGCACACACAATTATAAAAACATTCACACTATCCCTCCAATGTTTCAAGGATTTTATTTAATTGTTCGGAGACATCTAAACCCCTGGCCATATGGGGCACCCTAGAATTGGATGTCAACCGTTCTATCAACCTTCTCCAGCATAATTGCCCAGAAATGAACTTCCATTGCTAATACCTTCTGTCACAATCTGTGAGTCAATTTGCTGTAAGTGAAACACTTAAGTGCACGATTGTGTGATAGCCAATGACCTAGATGCCCATGTGTCCTAATCAGGCAGTTGTTTCTTTTTTAATCAACAGTCTCGAGGGTGGAGTCCGTGAATAAATTACTCAGATGACCGTATTCCATACACTCCACCAGTCTGTGTCTGTGCGTTAAAGAGCCGAAAACCATTTAGAAAGGTCTAACGAGTCAAGTTATTACTGCAGCCAAGTGTGAGATTAATTAACTGAGCAGCAATTAAGAACATGGCTGAAAAGATCTAACAGATAAGCATGGGGAGAATCGTAACCAAAAATATATATTTTTTTTTTTTTTGCTATAGCCAACAGGGAGGGTACAAGGAGTAAACAGAAATAACAAGCTATAACCTTCAATTAAAACCCAGGCACATTGGAAAAACATGCCGGTGGCAACATTTCTGAAAAGTTATATTACGTTTATTCTTGCATGTTTCACGGCACTTTTAAAGCGAAATGGCCAGTTGGTGGCGCTAAAAGCGTGTTCAGTTAAACAGGTGATATCCGGTGAGTGGTGCTTAAATGTTAATGCTCTGTTGCATTTTGGATATATAACACATCACCTACGTTAAACCTGACACTGAATCTAACCGATAATGTTTACAAAAGCAAGAGTGCCATTTTCGCTTGCTTTTACGAGTCTTTGAGCCCTTTTATCATGACTCGTGTTTCACAGGATGTATCTGAGCACTTTACTATGTCAGAAAAGCCATACATATGTGTTGGGATAAATATTGTTGGTGTTTTTCTGTCACTAGTGATGATTTTATCTGGAAACTGCAGTGATTTGTGTGTATAGGTACATTTTTGTAGTTAGAGGCATGTTTTTCCAGTGAGCTTATGTTGCCTAATTAGCCAATAAGTACAATTCTTGATACGTTACTATGATTCACCTAGTTAAGACGTACCTGGATCAGCCAACTTTACCGGTCCCTGAACAAAATTCCCATCAAATGATCACTTCCCTGGTTTGAGCTGTAAAATGTTGATCCAGGAACATGCTTTATGGGGTAACATCATCTTGTGCTTGTATATGAATGTATATTCAGCTGTGAGCTTCTGAAATTTGCATATCTCTGCGCCCTACTTTCTGTTATTGACATATTTCCAAAGTGCCAGAGCTTGGTAGAAATTTCCAGAGAGAGTGTTCTCCAATATAGCATGAATGATAGTGTCCCTTTCACTCAGGACAGTTCCAAACCATGTTTTAGTCATTGAGCGTATTCAGAGACTCAGTGTGGGTGTGTATTTGTTTTTGTGCGAGTATTTGTCGGCTCAACAGTCACAAAGGCCCTACCCATCCACATTCTTGTCGGTAACTGCCTAACCTTTCTTTGTTGTTGCAGATCTGACCTGAATCAGATAATAAGTGGGCAGGTAAACATTAACGAGTGGCTCTGGGCTTAATGAGCTAACGTGAGAAGAGCTAGTTGAAAGATGCCTGCGCTGCCTCAGGCTAATGTGTCATATGTAGCAAGAAATGTAAAAAAAAAAAAGTCCAAAGAACTTAACATAATAACTCCTATTATGCTGCAGTGTAGTTGAAGCCATTAGACATGTTTTCTTTGTTCTAACAGGTAAACCACAACATATCCTGATAATTAGCATGCAGCATGACAGCCGAAACTGAGCTACGGATTTGCTCCCGTGTCTTCAGCAGTAGCTGCCAATGTTAATATGTGACGGCACTGGGAAGTTAGCAGGGTTCTTACCCTCGCAGCTTGGGTTTTCTTCTCAAGAAATGAAAAGGAATCTCAACCTCACTGGCTGCCCCAGACGATATATTTGAAACATTACGAAGTGATCGAAAGCCACTGGAACGCTGGAAATGTGGACCACATCAGTCCAGTAGCTGCTAACAAACAGCTGTCCCATGATGCAAAACAGAAATCTCATATTTGACAGCCATTAGAGGTTATTTGTATGTTTGCATAGTAAGATGGAACTGTATATTTGGCTGATGACTAAATCAGGATTAATTTTACCCAGACATATATCTCATTACATAATGTGAAGCAGAACCATAAAAAATCTAACCAAAGCCTTTATGTTTATACATACTACAGTTATAGATCCTGTGCAGTGACTGCAAGAATGAACCCAATATTTTTAAGGTTTCTTCAACTATAGGCATGTTAGACCGGCATGTGTGGTTTTATAAAATAAATAAATAAATAAATAAATAAATAAATAAATAAATAAAAATAACAGGATTCAGCTTTTTGCTAGATCGTCACAAATTGTTTTTGCTACTTATTTATTTATTTATTTATTTTTTTTTTTTTGCCATTATTTCAAATGCCTTTTATGAAGGCTATATTTTATAGTTTTACACTTATCACACACCTAGACATCCAAAAAATGGCTATAGTAGAACAAACACTTGTATATATGTGTGATTTTGTGATCCCTGTTCACAGAATTCAACTTTTTGCTAGACTGTTACTATTTTTGCCACGTTTTTAATGTTGTTTTAAATTAGGGGTTTGCGATTATTGGCACTTATATTAAGCATTTTTATAGTTAATTTCATTTTCAAAACCAATTTTTATTCTTCATTTTGACATACATTTTCATTTTTACACCAGACATATGTATTGGTTCAAAATATCGGTTATCTGTCTACTTAATCTGTAAAAATCAGTATCATCGGTCATCATCCCTGAAAAACACATATCGGTCGACCCCTTTTTCATATGTCTTTTATGTAGGCAATGTTTTATAGCTTTACACTTGTCACACACCTAGACTTCTAATTTTCAAGTATGGAAAATCTTTACTTACTACTTTTTGTAACTTAAAAAATGGTCATTGTTAAAGAAAGACTGATTCTGTGATTCCCAGTCATGCTTTCATATTGTGTGCACGCCATTATCGATCAGAAACCGTGATGTCAGCTTTGACGTCATCCCCAGCATCCTTTCACAAACATCTTATCTCAAGGTAAAAGCGGTTGGAGAAAATGAGGGTTTGGGGGCATTTCAACATCCGCCCCAGTCTGAAGTACCTCCTTAGTGTCATAGCATGGCAAATGCCTTCCAGTGGTCCTGAGGGATCGTACCATTACCATATATTTAGACTAGATGTCTGTTGGCTGCCTCTGCAGTGGCATAATGAACGTGTCAAAGGGAGGCGAGTACGGCAAACGGGCTGTTGGAGGATGGAGATGAGTCCCTGGACAGCAGCTACAACAGACAGCTCCTCTCCGCGGCTGACAGGCAAGGCCAGTGGGCAGTGCGGTGCCAAAATACCTCCATAATGAACCTGGAATGGAGGTATGGGGAAGTCAGACATGCCTCCTGCCTCATTCTTTCACTTGGATTACAAAACACAGGAGGGGGATGCAAAGATATCTCCAAAAGCAACATATTCAAGATTTTAAGGAAGGTCACAGTACTCCCTGGAGACTGAGGCTAGTTGTCACATTCGTTTCTCCAGTGAAAAATCTCAGGGTTGGTTTCTTTTCCAGTTTCTGGTTGGGCATTTATCTGTTATTGTCCAGTAAACAAAGATGTGTTGACTTTCCATGGCAACATGCCTCAATAGCTCTATATAAATAATTCCAGTGCACTCAGGTTGTTTTTGATTTATGTAAAAACATCTCCATCAGTACCGTGTGCCAGATTTTGGGACATAGCTTGACTGATAATATGAGTTGTGGGTAATGATGCATTGAGCTCTCTACTGAGCGTGGAGGCATATTTTAGATTTTCAAAAAGATTTTATTTTTTTTCCCTGCAGTATTGGCAGACTTGCGTTCCTGGCAGTTTATTACAGCCAGAGTTGAATTTCAACCAGAACGAGAAAATCAATCAAAACATAGTTATCGTGATTATAGTCCTTTTATACATTTCGCTTTAGGAGAGGGAGAGGTGTTTGACTGTTGGTTAAAATGTGCTCACGCCAGTCTCAGCCAATGGCAGGATTCATCATGCTCGACGGATTGCAATTGTCTCCACTCATTTTCAAAATAAGATTTTACTCATCTTGGAGGCTTTAGGTTTGTTTTTATGATAATCAAAAGCTACACTACTGTTTAAACTATTTCCAACTCTTTCTGATGAGCAATGTTTTGTGTAATTTAATCCTTTTATTTATTTATTTCCAATGAATTACTTATTTTATTTATTAATAATACATTTAATTATTTATTGAACATTAGTGTCTTTTTAGAAACCTGTATTTTTCATTTAAACTGAATGTCTAAATGCAATGTTACTAAATGCAAAAGTCTCTAAAAGTTACTTATTTTTCATTTTTTTTTTTATATATATATATATATTAGTGCTGTCAATCGATTAAAAAATTTAATCGCGTTAATCACAGTCCTGGACTGTGATTAATCACGATTAATCGCAAATTTAAAATACTAGGATTTACCTGTAAATGTGTTGAAATAAAGAAATGTAACTAATGTAATGTAAACTAGTTTAAGGAAACAGAACCTTTCACATCTCCGCCAGGTATGAGACATAATCCTTATTATTCTTTTATCATTATTCTTTTGTTTTTATTCAGCCATTATCAGCCTTTAAACTGGCAATAAAATGTTTACCAAGCCACATCGCTTCAATCCTAGTTTACATTTACCCAACTATTATCAAAAGTATTTCTAAATAAATACTACAACAACATTTTCTTGCGATCTTACGTGAAGTATTATGACAAAATGCATTAAGAAGAATTGGACCTGTTCTGCAGGTGCATTACAGCTAATATTAGCATCACGCTTCATAAGACAATTTATGAGATTAATAGTACACTTTTACTCAAAACTCACTTTAAACCACCATCGAGTGTTTGTAATAACTTCCTTTTGCGATCACATGTGGAATTTGGTGGTTTACTGTAGTTGAAATATGCTATTTATAGCCTTTTATATCGCTGCACAAATTAGCATTTCAGATGTACACATTCATCTCAAGAAAATCACATACAAATATCCTATCGTAATCGTGTGTTTATTATCTTATATAATCTATAGTGGCTGTTGTCATGTTTATTTCTGCTGTGTAAAAGCCTTAACATGTATGCTCTGCTGAAACTCACGTTGTTTGTGATGTTTACAGCCGCCTCTCTGTTCTTAAGTTGCCAGGGATACATTCCAGCTATAATACACATTAGTAAAAGGATCTATTTTAATTTTTATTTGTCTATATACACTTTGGGCGGCCGCGGTACATTATAAAAATAACCCAAAAAACCGCAACCCGCGGCTCTGTAATTTTTCCCGCGACTGTATTTTCAAAATAGCCCACTTGTTCCGTTACCCTGGCAACACTGGTTCACTGTACCCTCATCACACAATGATAGATAACCTTCCGCGCTGCGATGACGGGAAGAAGTTGGGGTCAAACCTTATCAAACGATTAATTTGCGTTAAAAAAATATTAACGCGTTAAATTTTTTTGATTAATCGCATGCGTTAACGCGTTAACGTTGACACCCCTAATATATATATATATATATTTCTGACTCAGTGTTTTTATTTATTTATTTATTTATTTATTTTAAATAATAAAGAGATGACACCATGGTGACACCAGAAACATAAAAGCATATTCAGAAGAAGTCCTTATGTTGCTTGGCAGATTCACAGGTGTTTTTCTGTGTGTGGAACACAATGAAACAAATTGGCGCTTCTGCTGAACCCTTTGCTTGGGTCGCATCACTGTGACCTTTAGTGACCTAAACATATGTTTTATTATTTTCTCAGTGCCATTTACAAAATGCTTTAGGAGTCAACGTGTCCCTCCTCCTCTTCCAAACATTGCATAAACCTGTTTACTCTCACCGGCTTGCATTTTTCAATTGGCTAGTTGAATCATCTGTATATATTCTAGCTGGCCCTGCTCCCTGCTGACAGTAATGGAGACCTGGAGAGCGTGATAGACAGGGAGAAAAGAGAGAAGGGGTTTCAGAGATGTGGGGGGAATGAGAGAGAATGAAGTGGATGGAAAGGATGGCTGTGATCAGCGTCGGCCTGTCAAAACACTTCCTGTTGACTGATACACCCTCAGACGCTTGGGAAAAGAAGACAGAGATAGAAAAGGTGTGAATGAAACATTAAAAAGGCAGAAAGAAAGAGCGGTTGAGACCCTAGCAAAGAATGGCTACTTTGAAAGCCTTAAAAAGTAAGATATTTTAGGCGGCTTTAGCATTTTTACAGTTGCCACATCATTACATCACCACATGTACATTAGTTTTTAATGTTCTTGCTGACATTCTAAAACACAGACAATTTTAACAATAAAGAATGCTAAAAATAGAAGGAAATTGGAAATCTGAGGAAAAATATATTTAAATGTTTTTGTGTTATCTCACAAAAGTTTGCATTTCCTAGGGAAACTTTGTGTGCATTTGTGTTTTTTTTTTTGCATACAATGAAAATACTTTGCATTCACCTCTAAAAATTTGCGTTCCCTTGAGAAACTCGCAAAACGTTTACGTTCCCCCAAGAAACTTCACATAATAGCAAAGTTTTGCAGGCAAACATAAAATTCCTCGGAATCGCAAACATTTTGCAAGTGACAACTAAGTTTCTAGGGTAAACACATTACATTTTGCTTACAGTAGCATTAAAATATTATTTTTCCCACCATCTCTTATTTTTTTTTTTCCATCACCATGTCCCTTGTGTGTCTAAACTCTTATTTTAGAGTTTTCTTTTATAACCATGTACAAAATCTCAAACATAAACATGTGACCATCAACGTCGATACCAAAACATGACTGTGGGGAGAATCACATGCTCTGATGCATAAATTGTGTTATCCTAGTATTTCAGACAAGGAATCCACAATGAAACACATCATACATTATAAAAGTACAGCTGTTGTTCTCTCTGATCAACAAACACTATCATTACTGTTGTGTAACGATACCTGAAGAGTCAGTGGTAGCGAAGACGTCATACTGTAACATTTCTAAGAAAGAATTGGAGAACCAAAAAGTATACTAGCTTTTGAATGAAACCCTTGGTAGATATTGATTAGTGGAAAACACATTTGAGTCATTTCTAACCAAAAACACCAAACTAAAATTATAAACACAGATGCCACCTACGCATTCTTGTTTGCCCTGCGGCCGTACAATAACTCGCCTCTACAAAAAGAAACACGAACGCATTAATTGATTGTACTCCTGCAGCAATGTGAGTCTAACAGACGGCTCCCGTTTAGTGTGAAATCTGTAATCGGATCAACGTTTGGTATCAGAATACGCCAGCGTGTTAGCTTAAGTGCTCATTAATAGCTGATCGTGCTTTATCTCCATCTCAATGCATCTTGTGTCCTGTCTAGCCACAACACTGATGTGCAGTATCGTAACTCTTTCACTAAGTGCTTTAGGGGACACATGCCGAATTCATGGCGATTGACCACAATTGGCGTTGGTGGTCAGAGCGAAATAGTTTGAGTCATTTTATACCATGGCTTACACTTTCAGAAAAGCTGTCACTGGGGCAGTACCTTTCCGAAAGGTACCAATATTTACTCTATAGTTATTAATATGTACATTTAAGGTACTAATATGCATCTTTAAGGAGTTAATAATTACAAAAGTTACCTTTTAAAAAGGTACCGCCTTGTGCCTTTTTACAATTTGAACCTTTTTTCCTTAGTATATGGTGATTTTCACAAAAAAAAAAAAAAAAAAATGTTAATGCCAAATGTTTTCTATGTTGTATAACCACGTAATAATGTCTTTATTACAACATTACGATACTGTAATACATACACTCTCATAAAAGCGCAAACATTTTACCTTTTGGGGTAGAACAGGTTATCCCTTCTCTCATTCCCTTTAAAGGGACATTTATTTTTTTTATTATTTTTTTTTTTACTTTATCTACCCAAAAAAAAAAAAAAAAAGTTTATAGTCGTATCTTTTAGGGTACTAATATGTATTTTTTTTATTTATTTTTTTTCAGGTGTAAATAAGGTCTAAAAATGTATCTGTTGAGAAATTTTCACCCCATGACAGCTTTTGTATCTTTTTTTCCTGAGTGCATAGTGATTTTCCACTAGACATTTTCTATATTGTATAACCATGTAATAATATCTTTATTACACTATTATAATGTTGTAATACATATGTTCTCAGAAAAAAAAAAAAGGTTTAAAAATTGTACCTTTTGGGGTAGAACAAGTTATCCCTTGTCCCAGACATTTTGCATCTTATCGCCCCCTTAAAATTTTCATAGTAGTAGCTTTCAAGGTACTAATATGCATGTTATGGGGTAAATAAGGTACAAAAGTGTAACTTTTGAAAAGATACCACCCCAATGACAGCTTTTGTACCTTTTGCTTTCTGATTGTACAGTTCTTTTTCATTAGAAATTCTAATGCCAAATGTTTTATATATCATATAAACATGTAATAATGTCTTTATTACAATATTACAATATTGTAACCAATATTGTGATCAACCAATATTGTAATACCTACACTCTCAGAAAAATGTTCCTTTTGGGATACAACAGCTTATCCCTTGTCCTAGTATCCTTAAAGAGACATTTTATACCTTATCTACCCCTAAAACATTCACAGTGGTGCCTTAAGTGTACATAATACTACTCTAAGGTACTAATATGAATACCATTCAGTCCCATATGAAAATACATTCTAACTTTTGAGTTATTCACAGGGAGAGGGGAAATTGGGTAGGTCCCACTGGGTTAAACAGACGACATGATCAACCTACTTCTTTAGGACCTCCGGACAAGCTTGTAATAAGGATATGCATTTAGACACTGGGAACGCATAGTTGTGAGCACACCTGGTTAGCAGACAGTCGCCCCAGGGGCTGCCTGTTCATCAGATTGACTGCGTTCTGTAATTAAAGGCCTTAGAAAAGGGAAGAAACGAGAATGAATGTGCATGAGGAGGGGTGCAATGCCCATTTCTAGAGCTGAAACTGGAACTGGAACGCACTACGGGGTTCATGCAAACACGAACAGGGCTTGAATATTCATCTCGGCTGTGGCTCATCTTTTGCTCGCCGTATGAACCCGGTGAGCTCGTCTTTGTGCTGTCTGTGAGCGTGAACGGCATGTCTGACTCCGTTTGATCAAAGCAAACGGGTTCATTTTCCACAACCCCATTCCCTTGATGATGTCAACTTCAAAATCAGACCCCCTAAGACCTCACGCCAATCCCAACATCTTCTAATGTCAGCTGAAGAACTAATTAACACAACAAACAAAAATGTAGCAGACACACTTATGCTCTTTGACACCTTCCTGTCAAATGCTGTCATCATAACCAGTGTCAAGATTGTTGAAAGAGTCTTTGAGATTTGTGCGAAGACCACATGCTAATTTAACAAAATTACAAAATCGCTCAGATTAGTCCTCTGTGAGAAAGTACACATTAGCATATTTAAAAAAAAAAAAAAAAAATAGTAGATATTATAGAAATAATATGCTTTGAAAGAATATACTTAAGTGTGAACTGAATGTGATTTTTTTACACTTAATTACATTTTTATTGCAAATTTATAATAGTTTAAATGTATTCAATCAGCTGAATTTTGTAGTGTTTTCTGACCCACTTAAGTAGGATTTTAAATGTATTTCTATTGAAATATGGTTAAAATTTACTATTGAATATACTGGCAAGGATCTTTGATAAACTAAAATATACTATAATGTAATTCCTATAGGAACTAGTATTTGTCATATATTTAAATACATTTGTAATTACACATTTATAATCATGTAGTACATTTAAATTTAGTACATTTAACTTTAAATGTAATATTGAATAACACAAACTTCAAATATTATGCTATTCAACATCAAAATAAGTGTACTTCTTTAAAGCAATGCAAAATATTATTAAAACAATGACTTAAAATGTACTTTGAGTAGTAAAAGTCTCTGGCATAGACAAAAATGTAGCATAAATTTTGATTTGTCTTACATGACGTAACCTTAGTCAAGTTGCAGAAAACTGCATTTCCGAAAGTTAAGAGCTTTCGCTGTACAATTACGAAATCAGCAAAGATTTTCAGGCAATTTTACTAGATAAAAATGACGGCAAACCCATAATGAAATGAACGCTACATCTGTAGCATTGACAGTGAGCCTTGTTAGTACGTAAATGGCGGGGAGAGTGACAAGCATTGTGTCGTGACTGACAGCAAGTGGACGGATGGGGATGAGGAGACTCCTTTCATGGATTTCCCATGGAGGATTCAGGGTGTTGCAGATCCAGGCACCTACATCAAGAAGCGTCGACCAATTAGAGGTTGCACACCAGCTCGCCAAAAGCAGCCTTCTCCTCTAATCACCACACTCCAGTATGGCACAAAAGCCTGGGCCGCTCACCACATTTCAATTTAAATAGGATCCCCCCTTTTCCCCTCCATCCTCTTTCAACGACTTTCCCCCTCTCTCCCATACTCTCTCCCCCACTTTCTGCTGCTTCACCTAACCCCCCAAGAGCTAATAAAAGCAGCAACAAAAGCACACACAAAGCAATCAGTCTAATAGCTTTAATAAGTTTAATGCAGTGTTTTCCCCACGCTGTTGACACATCTCAGTGTTGGGTGGCAAAACAGAGCTCAAGTGTTTGGAGACAGAGTGACATTATTTTTTGTCGTCGGGCCTGCCGTTCGGTACGATTTCACAACGGCGCAATAGGAAACAAAACTGGAAAATCTTTAGATGCAAGTTGGAATAGACAGATCAGAGAATTACAGAAAATTTATGAGAATTTGTTTATACATTATATTATCAATTTTTATTATCAATTTTTATTATATTATTCAATATTTTCAATTTTTTTAAAGAAGTCTCTTCTGCTCACCAAGCCTGCATTTATTTGATCCAAAGTACAGCAAAAAAGTACAGTAAAATTTTGAAATATTTTTACTATTTAAAATATTTCAAAATTTCTGTTTGAATATGTTGTAAAATGTAATTTGTTTCTGTGATCAAAGCTGAATTTTCAGCATCATTACTCCAGTCTTCAGAGTCACATGATCCTTCAGAAATCATTCTAATATACTGATTTGCTGCTCAAGAAACATTTATTATTATTATTATTATTATTATTATTAATATTTAAAACAGCCGAGTACTTTTTTTTTTTTTTTTTAGGGTTTTTTGATAAACAGAAAGATCCAAAGATCAGCATTTATCTGAAATAAAAAGCTTTTGTAACATTATACACTATACCATACAAAAGCTTGGATTGAAGTCAATATATATATATATATATATATATATATATATATATATATCTTATTTAGCTTTAAATTGATCAAAAGTGACGATAAAGACATTTATAACGTGTTACAAAAGAGTTCTATTTCACATAAATTCTGTTCTTCTGAACTTTCTATTCAGAATATTAGAAGGATCATGTGACTGGAGAACTGATGCTAAAAATTCAGCTTTGAAACCACAGGAGTAAATAACATTTTAAAATATATTTAAAAATAAAACAGTTACTTTAAATAGTAAAAATATTTCAAAATTTTGCTGTACTTTGGATCAAATAAATGCACGATTGGTGAGCAGAAGAGACTTCTTTAAAACAAAAAATAAAATAAATAAATAAATAACCACCCTGTTGCGTAAAGTTGTGTCATAAAAATATTAAATTGTTTGTATATATTTTGTATATATTTTAATGTGTTACAGTGAGTTTGCACTGGAGAGTCCAGCTGCATTTTCTGAATTTCATGTGGCAGTCGAGAGAGTAGAGTTACCGTGACAACTGCAGCGCATCCTCAGACAAACTCTTGTCTCTGTCTCTCTCATTCATTGTTAAGAGAGTACGACATATAAATAAATAATTAAATTAATATTTAAAAAAATAAATAAATAAATAAAATGTGGCAGTTTACCATAAAATACATTTTATTACAATTGAATTAAATATATTAAATAAATATAAAATATATGCTATATATGTATGTTATAAATCAATCTGCAGATCAGGGTTATTATAGTAAACTAACACTGAAACTAAAAGTAAGACTTAAAAATGTAAAAATGTAAAAGTGTTTATTTTTTTATTAATTTTATTTCATTAAGATTTATTTATTTATTTATTTTTACGAGTATATCTTGAGCAGCTTGTCACAGCAACATTGGCTCAACCAATAGCATGAGTTTGGGGGCGGGGCCTATTGTTCGACTGACTGATGTGGCAGAGGAGAAACTGGTTTAACAACATTTTTTTTATTATTATTATTGTTGCAGCTCCATTTGGTGATGGTAATGGTGCAGAAAGTATACACTTGGCCTTTCAATTTTCATGAAATGCAAAATTATATGTAAATTACGTTCTTTTTAGTCCTCAATCTGCACTCTCCTGCTCCAGTTTGTCTTACTTTCCAAATCTTCTAACCTCCAAACGACACAAAAACATGAGCGAGTAAAGCTGAAAGCAGAAATCCTGCAGTAATCTCTCACCTGTCTGCCCACACGCCACTGACTCAGTTTCTAAATCCACTGAACATTCTTTGTATCAACAGAGGTGGTTTTGTTCACATACCCCTCTTTAAAACCATTGCTTTCTGGAACAAAGACATATTTTAAGGCGCTCGTAAACCCACAGCGTGTGTGTGTGTGTGTGTGTGTGTGTGTTGATTCAAGGGTTTCTCTGTCTTCCTCTGTTATTAGCACTGCTCTGTCATTAGAGGATTAGAATGGAAGAGCTGACCTTTCTTACATCTATATATGTGTGTGTGTGTGTGTGTGTGTGTGTGTGTGTGTGTGTGTTTTAACATGCAGATCTGGGAATGGGAATTTGCCTTTGAATGTGTGCAAGTCATGCAACTTGTATGTTTAGTGTTTCAACCAAAAACACTGACTTATCATTTTATAATTTACAGAGATTTCTATATTTACTTCTAAACATCCGGATACACACGGATGTTCTTTCAGTGTTTTGATATGTGCTTTAGTAACCTCAAATATGTACATTTCCTGGGAGTTTTGAGTTCATATGAGACCATATTAATAAGCATATATATATATATATATATATATATATATATATATATGATTTTATTTCAAGTAATGATTTGTTTAGTTTTAATTTTAGTTTCAATTTTAGTTAACTATAATAACCCTGATCTGCTAATTAATTTATAATATACATATTTATTATACATTTTATATTTATTTAATATATTTAATTCAATTTAAATCAAATGTATTTTATTGTGAACTGTCACATTATTAGTATTTATTTATTTATTTAGAGAACAAAATGTTTGTGAATTTGCTATAAAATGTGTACTTGAGAAATTTTACTGTAATTACTATATATATATATATATATATATATATATATATATATATATATATATATATAGTAATTAGAGTAAAATCTCTCTCTCTCTCTCTCTCTCTCTCTCTCTCTCTCTCTCTATATATATATATATAAAACATGGTATTCATTGCATTTTGAATATGAGAAATTTAATATTTCCATTTTTAAGATTTTAAGTTATTAATAAAATTTCATAAAGACTCAAAAACCCCATGAAATTAACATTTTAAATAAACTAGAAAGTGCTATTTAAAAACATTTTCATATATTTATTTAGTTTTTAAGTAGTTCATATATTTTAATGTAGTTTACATATTCTTACTATTTTCTTACATATTAGTAATTTATTGTTTAAAAAAAAAAGTTTAGTGTTTGAACCAATAACAATGACTTATACTTTTCACATATGTCCTTTGGCTACACATTAATTTTCTATGAGTCATGTTTTGATATGGCTGTAGTAACATCCAATGTTTTTATTTACTGAGATTTTTGAGACTTCATGAGAATATTCATAACCTTATTCATTAGGCATTAAAACATTTACATTTATGTTATAACGTGAAATAAAAATTAATGAATTACTGAATATAACAATATAAAATTTAAAAAATGAACAAAAATGAATAAAAACTCTACACACACACACACACACACACACACATATATATATATAATTAAAAATTAATTAAAAATTATAACACAATAAAAATTTTATAAATGAAAATGAAAATAAGAAATATATATAAAAATATTGAAAATCTAGATTTTTTTTTTTAATTATTTATTTATTTTTATTAAAGTTTCATTATTTTTTAAAGGTGCCTCCTGTTTATCATTTTACACAATAGTACTGAATATATATATATATATATATATATATATATATATATATATATATATATATATTATTTAAAATATGGTAGCTTATATAGTTTTTAGTAGTAGGTTATATAGTATATTATTACTATTTTCTTATACTTCAGTATTTTATAGTCAAAAAAACAATTCAATTATTTTTTATGACAGTTAAGTCAACATGAGGCGAATAAGCTAACCTGCGTTTCATTTTGCGGCACTTAATTTATGTGTCAGCCTGTTTTCTCAAGTTTCATAAATGTTCTGCCTCACTAACTCAACTTTATGGTGTGTGTTTTATGTCGTTGAGTTTACAGCCCAAAGTTTGCTTATGCCTCACACTGAAACATTCAGGTTGTGCAAGGGCAAGTTTTAGTCTCCACACTCGTCAATCAGGTTCAGAAAATCCTCATATTCTTAGCTTTTTCCTCAGAACTGAGAGAAACGGGAAATAAACCGTCAGCCAAACAAAACTTTCCCTGTGTGGAGCCATTTTAACAGAGGCGAGCTGTAATGGAGGATCACTGCTGCTGCTTCATGCTGGATGAATTGTCGCATTGAGGGCATGGCCTTGCGCCGCCCTGACTTTCCTCCTCATCTAAACGTGCGCTCAGCTGACACAATGCTCGGCTTTGCTGTTTTTCAGCACAGCTTACAAAACGCAAACAAAACAGAGCTGCTCCCGAACGTTCAGTCTGAGTCACGGCTGGCTTTCACTAGCGCTTTCTCTGGGTTTGTCTTACGTTTGATTCGCCCTGGCTTTTGTCCTGACTTGTGAGTTTCTTTTAAACAGGTTTGAATATCTGCGGAGCTGTCAGTCAGTGACACTATATGACGGTCCGGACAAGAAATCAATGGCCGGTTCTGTCTGGAGAATAAACAGCTGCCTCAGACTCGGTTTCTGTTTATCGTACAAACACCTCCATGTGAGAATCTTCTCAACTTCAGCTCGATGTTTCCT